>CM060689.1:63614651-64017151 GCA_030686995.1 Artemisia argyi
CCCGATCTAAGTATAACATTTTCATTTACACACAATATCTAAAATCTTAGGGTTTATGCTACTATTTGTGAAAATTTGTAAAATCTTAGGTAGAAACAAAACTAATCATGCTTTCCCTTGATTATGTTCTTGCATACTTTGAGCAACGTCATAATTAGCCAAACATCCCTTATAAAACCATTTTGAAAAATTCACTTTCACCATTAGGACATAACACTTCATCACATTGTTAAAACAAATAAAAAACATTAGGTAAACATCATTTACACAAAACTCTTGAATGATAAAGAGAATGCATAACCTTTATGCATTTTTGGTACATTTAAATTAAAGCTACGTTAAATTAGAAGCATTTGGGTCATCATGTGTTTCAAAACAAAATTTGCATCATAAAAACGTTATGAGCATCAAAATGTCTCAAAGATAACCACTTCTTCACATTGCTTGCATAAAGACACACACTATATCATTCTCATTATAAAAGTCATTGATCGTAACTTAAATATAAAATTTTATGTTTTCTAGGAATCAACATGCCTCCCGCAACATTCTCCGATCAAAAGGGCACCCTCAAATATCTACCCAAACACCATATGACCAAAGGTCTTACTCCACACCGAGTCAATGTCTTTAAGGGGTTAGAGAAGCGTTATGTTCATGAGGGGAGAACCATTGATCCATCCTTCCTAGAAGGAAACTCCATTCGTCAAGACTTAGCCACCATAAACTTTGATTGTCTCCTAGATATTGTTGAGCCTATTTGTCCTAGGTTCATTCTAGAATTCTATGCTAATGTAGATCTCTCTAGTGATGATGATGGTCATATATCCGTGGAATTTTCTATTAATCAACACGATACTGTCTTACCCCTAGATGTATTTACTAGAATTCTTGGTATTCCAAACAATGGCACGTGTCTTTACACTGATAAATGGCCACTCTCTACTCTAGACACCGTTGAACGAGATCCCTCTTATGACACTCCTCTTGTTTGTAAGGAAGTGCTTCGTGACCATCTCTTCGTAAGAACTTCCAACACTAGGAAAAATCGTTCGGGAAGTGAAGTGGACAAAGACCCGTTTGGAATGGAACTTAATGAACTCAAACCTCAATTTAGGAAGTGGGAAGAGGTTCTTAGGGCTAATGTCATAAGTTCGGTAGGAAATAGAGATCATGTGAACACGTGTCTAAGTTATATGCTCTATAGTATCTCCACTAGACAACCCTTCAATTTGGCTTACTACATGGCTTAATGAATGGCCGATATACCTCTAAATGGAAAAACCGCTCTCCCATATGGGATTAGAGCTGGCAATTTTGACACGAAACCTGTTAACATGACATGACACGACACGACCTGTTCTTAACAGGTTTCGTGTTTGACCTTAATAGGTTTCATGTCTTAACAGGTTAGACCTGTTAAGACCTGTTAATATTCGTGTCTTAACAGGTCATACCTACTAAGACCTGTTATGACCTGTTAATATTATCATATATATATGTAATCCTTAAAATTATAAACCCTACTCTTTTATCCTATCCTAAAATCCCGTATCCACTCACTACCGCCTCTCCCTTCCCTCTCATCTCTCATCCTACAGACCCAAGTCCCCAACCCAATCAGTCACAAACCCAAGTCCCCAACCCAAGTCACCCAAACCCAAATACCCGATCGACTGATTCAACACCGATTTGTTATTCAACCCCGATTTGTTATTCGAAGAGCTTTACAGGTATACCTTCTTATTCAACCCCGATTTGTTAGATTGTTAAATAGTTGAATGGTTATTGGATTTTGATTATTATTTTATATTTTAGAACATGTTTTGATTGCAAATTCTCACCTTATGTTATGCTTATCATTACGCTAAAATGAGTACCTGCTAATCTGCTAAGCAATCAGTGGTTGTAGATCCGGATGTGAGACTTAGACTCATTTTAAAATGAATTGTTCCAAAAACCATTTTCTAATATTTACTCTTTTGACTTTTCAGGTTTAAAATGGAAGATACAAGTAAAGGCGTTGGAATTGATATTATGATTGATATATATTTGTATTAATTAAGAGTTTTATGAACTTTTGTAATGTTAAGGATTATTATCATTATGTATTAGTTAAGATTGGTAAAAGCTTTTGTATTGTTAATGATTTTTTTAAAGTTTTAGTCAAGACTTTTATAGTATGCATGTTAACAGGTTTTTTAAAAGGTCTTAACAGGTGCACCTGTTAATTTTCGTGTCTTGTTCGTGTTTGAGAAAATGACACAATTAGTTAACAGGTTGTGTTCGTGTTTGACCTTAACAGGTTCGTGTGACCTGTTATGCCAGCTCTACATGGGATGCTTCTTACTCGCCTCTTTAGAGCCGTCTCGCCTATTCCACCAAATGACAAGGGTATACGTCTTGATTACTCTCTCATTCCTCACACCTTTGTTCCTCTTAGTGGTAAGAGAGTCTTTAAGACTCAAGGGAAACGTCTTCATTCTCCTTCACCTTCATCCTCATCCTCATCAATGAGCGAAGACGATGGTCTTCCTAACTCTAAGCTAGCTCCTCTCGAATACCTTCAAAAACTTCCAACCATAAAAAATGAGTCCGAAGAATTCAAGCAAATGAAAGAGATGTGGAAGTGCATTGGAAGGTACATTGGAAAGATGAAGAAGAAGTTGGACCGCTTGTGAGATGAATGTTTAAGGGGCGTTTGGAACAATTAAGTTCTAGAACTTTGTAGTTGTTAAACTATGTGGTTTATATTGTTTTGTACTTCTATGCTTTATTAGTATTGTTGGATAAATGTATTGGCTTAACTATTTATGCAGGATGACGACATTTGAAATGTTGTCAAATTTTCTAGTATATGAAAATTTCACTAAGTATAGTGAGATTCGCTAGCCTCCGGTCAAAATCTAACGGTAAGAGTGTTTCTACATTCATTTTTTGCATTACCTAATCAGTTATACCTTAAATTTTATGTTCCAAGAGTTTTCGAAAAATTTGGATTTCATCCCGACACCGAAAAACCTGTTCTGTCTCATTTTTGTGCTTTGGCAGAACTGGCGGAACCAAAATTTGGGTTCCGCCAGCCAATTTCTGGGTAAACCCAGTTTGGCCCAACGGAACAGACGGAACCCAAAACAGGGTTCCGCCCGTGTATGTGTTGGGTTCCGCCAGTCACCTGCAGAATTTTTTGTTCACTTTCTTAAACACCAAGTCATTTTCTTTAGTGAGAAATATCTTCCCTAACTTCCAATAAACATATTAGGATCATTGTCACCCATTAAAACAAATAGGAAGCCACTTCCCGCCAAAATTCAAATTCAAACATACTTTACCCAAGGAACCCTTCTACACAAAGAAAGAAACCCTTTGAAAGGTTCCTTGAAATCCGTGGAATATCTAAACCAAATCATTTGACATAACCACATAGCATTTAGTGTATATCTTGGTCATCTTACTCCATCAAACCTCATTGGGCTAACTTCTAGTGAAGTGACAACATTCATAGCCCTTCGAAATAATCACAAACCTCCATCTTTGAATAGAAGAACATCAAATCCAAACACACTTTTTGAAACTCTCCAACTCTATAAATTAGTTCATCTTGGATAGTTTGTACTCACATCTCACCATCATTCTCTTACATCTTTGTCATCTCCTTAACATCCTTGTTTCACCATGACTAAGTCAAACCACTCATCACCACCATCTCGACCCATTAGAAGAACCGCTAGAATTAGTGTCAAACCTTGTTGCTTCAACACCAAAATCAACTTAAGTTCATCATCTTCGGATGAAACACCCCTCATCATCTCATCACTAATTCATAGAGAAAATTTTCTTGACCTTGTAACTCCTACATCATCTCATAGATCACAAAATGTCACAATCACTACACCACCAACTAAATCACCAATTCATCCAACATCACCAACGACACCAACTCAACCATCAAAATCACCATCACCTCCGAGATCACCCAAGAGTGAACCCATGGAACTTTTTGGTACGACACCATCATCACCACTTTCATTTCTTGAAGGCTTGGAAAATCTTCCTCCAAGATCACTAAATCCACCAACAATAGAACTATAACCACTTGAATCTCCATCATCTCAACCATTCAAAACACAATCACCACCACAACCACAACCAATGTTGGTACATCCCATTCACAACAACACCCATGGTCCTCCATATGATGAACCTAATTTCCAAAGAAACAATCAACTTCAAACTCAACTACCACCTCAAGAACCTCAATGTCAATCACAACACTTTGAATCCTTGTTTTCTTCATTTGAGGAAATAAAGGAATCCTTATGGAATGACCCACCTAACACAAACCAACAACCAACTAGTATTCCACCACCACCACAATCAACCACAAATCCAATCCTACCTAATCCTCATCTTGGTTGTACGCTGTGAGCGAACAATCCAAATTTTTGAAAGCAAAAAATCCATGCTTCATCAAGTTCAAGATGAAACCCGTTTTGTCATCCAACACATTATCAATAGCATAAACACTCTTTTTCATCCTCACCAACCATAGACCTTAACTTAGGAGGATGTTTCTCATCAACGATAATGTTGGTCTTTTTATAGACGTGGGACTTTTTCTCTTCTAAGTTACCTTTTCATCTTTATATTTCTAAAAATATGATGGAAGTTTTCATCTCTTGTCTTTGAATTATATAAAGTCAAATTTTACTTAGAATGACATCTTTTCTACTATCTTGTTTGCATTGTTGGTTGATCATATATAAGTTGAGAGTGTGATTACTTATATTCTCATTTTATGTTATGGCTACATGATTTATCATGTGTCATTATCGTCAACTAATTTTTTTTGTAGGTTCAAAATCCATGAATCCTTTCTTGGCACTCCATTTAGGGGGAGTATTGTCCAAGGGAGAGCATTTGCATTATTCCGCTACGCAACTCTTCTTTTTGTTTCGACAATAAGGGGGAGAAAATATATTTAAACTTACAAACTTAGAATGATTTTCGTCAATTAAGTAAAACAAGTTTAAATACAAACTTTCATAGACTTAACACTAGAATTAGTGTTTTTCTTAAAATAAAGTTTATGTTTTGTCATAAAAAAAGGGGAGATTATTAATACAAATATCGCCTAAAAACGTTATTTATATTTTACGATCTTTGCTAAGTTTTGTTAACGACAAAGTATAAACTTTAGTTTTTTAGTAAAACATGATTTTAGTTTTAGTCTTGTATAACTAGACTTTTACATTTCATATTTAACATAAACATTGTTACATTTCATATTTAACATTTCATGTATAACTAGACATGCATCATATGCATTTATGGAAAGTTACTAAATCTAGGATGTAACATTGCATAAGATCTCTTACACATCTTGGAAGGATTCTCACTCAAACTATTAAGTGTGGACTTGTAGAATCATGATGTGACATTGCTAGATATGGAAGGATTTCTTGTGGTCTTTGACTGTCAGACCTGGCGGAACCCTGGGGGTACAAGGGCGGAACCCTTGTTTTGGTTCCGCCGGATCCACCAGTCTGCAGGTTTGGTTGGATATAAATACCAAGCCATTTGCAAGAAATCTCTCATCACTTTTAGCTATAAAATACATGCATACTCTCAATACTCTTATCTAACTCAGTAGCAACTCACTTGTGTGATTCTCTTTTGTAGCTAAGAAGTTCACAAGTTCATCCGAGAAGTTACAAGTTTCAACTCAACGTTGCAAGACTTGTTAGCATTATATTGTGTAAACTCTTATAGTTTATACTTCATTTGTATCTTGTATTAAAGTGATCGGTTAGTATTTTAGGGCTTAAAATACATAGTGTGACAGGAGTGGTTGTACCCTTGTAAAAGAACTCGACATCTAGCTTAGTGTCGGAAATAGTAGATAGGCGACGTTAGGTTGGTTCTACCTTGAACTAGGACCCGGTATTTAGCTTTGTACCGGATAAAGTGTAAGCGACGTTTGTAAGGGTTTCTCCACCGGTGAAAGGAGCTTGTTGACTAGTGCTTGAAACTCTCGAGTTGGAAACTCGAGGCGTGGAGTAGGGCAAGGAAAAAGAGTCCTTGTAGCTGAACCACGATAAACAATCGTGTTGTGGTTTGATCGTTTCTTTTTTTATACTTTCATATTAATTATTGTTAATTAGTTAGATTCGCTGATTACACGTAAAGCCTTTCAAAAATTAACAAGTTAAAAAGCGGTAAACTATTCAACCCCTTCTAGTTTTTCACATATTCAACATTTTGTTCCTCGACAGTATTTTATTTTATTTTATTACTTTTTTTTTTAATTTTTTTAATTATTTTTTTGGTATGTCTTGAAGGATATAGATCCTTTGGCTTTGTTACTTAAGGGTTGTTATTTAAGTGAAGGTAGTCGTACGTTTAGTTTCCCACGTTCGGTAAGGACCCTAAGCTATGATCGGAGTTAAGTGTTGTAACACTCTCGTGACGACTACAGTGTGTGTAGTATGTGTGAAGATGAATTAGCTTCTCGGTGAGAACGACTTGATCCATTATGTAGGAATGGACTGACATTTATAGGGATGCATTTATGGTTTTGTGCTACCCATGGAGGTGATCCAATAGTTTAAGGATGCTCCACGTGGTGGACATCCAAGGAAGGAAATAAGAATGATACGTGGCGAGATATTCTTGGTTATGCCATGTGCATGGAATGTTCCATGCATGTATCATTGAGATGTTCGCAACAATACCTCTAAGCAAACGAGGTAGTGACAAATATTTGTTGTAACAACCCTTTGAGATAAGATCCCAGCTGGGCTTTGCTTGGATATGTCATCCAGGCTTGGTTTGACTGACACCAGGCCTGGGAACTTGCCTCCCAAGCAGAGCGTGTTGGTTATGAGCTTGTCTTGGGCCTGTATTGAATGTATGGGCTCTAGCTGTTAGGGCTAGAACTCTAAATGCTATCATTTTGTATGAGTAAGAAGGTACTAGTAAGAAATTGTAGAAAAATGTATAGTTCTCCGAAAGAATATACATTTAGCTTGGTAAAAAAATGAAATTTTTTTGAAAAAATTTAATTAAAAACTAAAATAATAGAAATTTGTTTTATAACATCTTTTTAAAAATTTCTCCCTAAATATGAAAAATTTGTTTCCCAAATTTAACTTAAAGTTTGAAAAGAGCTCTTTACAATTTTTCTATTTTTTCTTCTATTTTTATGTTCCATTGCACTTTTCAATTTCTTAGAAAATGTAATTTAAATGTGTTTCCAATGTATTTAACAATTTTAAAGGTATAAAAACTCCTTTTAAAGTAAAATTTAGAGTGTGTTTTAATTAACTAATTTTGTTGAGAACTTTTAATAGAGATTAATTAAGAAAGAAACAGTGAGATAAGAATCCAAGATCACCTTATTAAGTGATTTTTGGTGCACTTTCTTTCATGGGATAATTTTACTAGTTACAAATGTCACATACTATACATTTCATTTTATATTTATGGGTAATTAGAAGACAATAAACAAATGTATTACTCATCCAGAATTGAAAAAGAGTTTATAAATGTACATGTGTTTGAGCTGATAACTCATAACAAAATGGTAAACTAAAAAAAAAAATAATAATAATAATAATAATAATAATAATTGCAACCTAGAGTGGTTTGCCCAAAACTTATCCAATATTCTTCGTTAATGAGTTTGAATCAACGATATTGAGGGCCCGTTTGGTTGAGTGATTTTGTCACTGGGGTTTGGCATCAAAGTTGAAATGTGTTGTTTGGTGTATAATTGTGGGTCTCAAATTCAGGCATAAGTCGCTAATATCTGCTATACTAAAACCCCATGTAAGGTGGCTCCTTTTTGAAAGATTAGGTCCCATCTACAAGTTTGGTGGGCCCAATTTTCACCACATCCACTATTCTATTTTTTATATTTTTCTAAACAATAAAACTTTCAATTTTTAATATTATATTAATTTACAAAATATAAAATATATAACCTAAATCCAAATCCTAATCCAAATTTAAATCCAAATACAAATCCAAATTTTAAACCCATCTATAAACCAAACGGGCCCTGAGTTTGTTTCAGAATTTTCAACTTTTTCTTATAAATTTTTTTCAAGACCTTCTATATTAACCAATCAAGCATTTATGATTTACCCCTGGTAAATAATTAGATGTCACGGGTCACATACATTTTAAACTTTAGTAAAAAAAGTGGAAAAAGTTTAAACATAGTTTTAGTAACTTTTTTTTCTTCACATTAGTTGTACCACACAACCGACCTTACATGGTTCACGTACACCTATGCTCTTCAACCACTGTTTTCTCCAACGTCCACCTTTCGTACGTTAGCTACAGTTCTCCAAAAACACACTTTTTCGATGTGTCAAACGGTACAACCTTTCAAGCACACATTACAACCAGCTTAAAAAAACTTAAAAAGAATACCTTCCTCCCCACTCCAAAACCCAAATTCCCATTTTCTTTTCACCTTAAAAAACCACTCACACTCTCATTTTATTTTCAAACAACAAGTCATTTCACAAAGATGAAGAAAATGTTGTTCCTGTTAGCTGCTATGTTGTTGTTATGCTCTTCTGGTATGTTTTACTAGTGTTTGTTTTATTTCTTTTTTGGAAATTAGCTTACTTTTTGCTCCTTTTAATATAACCAATTTTGATATTATGGTTTACAAGTTTGTTATAGTTTTAACTTTTAAGTAGTGAAAATAAAAGGAATGCTAAAACCAAAAATAATTTACAAAATATTTTTATAGAATGCTAGAACCATATTAAAAAAAAAAAAAAAAAAAAAAAAAAAAAAAAAAAAAAAAAAAAATTACAAAATATTTTTTACATATGTCATGTAAACTTGTGAATGTATTTAAAAAGGAAAATTTTTGTGAATTTTTTTTAAGAAGTTTTTGTGCTTCTAGCATTTCTCTCTAAATAAAAAAAACTTAAATATGGTAAACCAAACGCCCCTAAAAACGTAATACTATGTTTTTATCTAATTTAACCACCACTAAATTCGCTAGTGGTAACTTGACCTCCTCACAATATTTTCGAGGGTCAAAACTCACTAGCTACATATTTGGTTGTGTGGAAGGGTCGGAAAGATACTCCATACAAGTCGCCTACATTTGAGTCAAAAGCTAGTCCTCAAAATACATAATTTCTTAGATTTAATACATATATATTTTTTTCAAAACTATTTCAAGAAAGAAAATGTTGTTGCTAATGTTCTTCTGGTAAAGTGTTTAAAAAAAATAATAAATAATAATAATCCTATGTTTCTTTTATCTTGTTAAAAGAACAAAATCCTGTGTTTCTTTTATTTTTATAAAAATTTTAACTTTATGTTTATTTTATGTTTTCAGTTTTGGGTCAAGAATCAGCTCACATTGTGACTAAATCAACACCAAGAAAGCTTTCATGGGTTGATAACTTGTGGCCGTCAGTTATAACTCCACCGTTACCTTCACCGGAAGTTCAACCTCCGGTCATGGCTCCGGTGAGCAGCCCATCTCCACATAATGGCTTTAACCTTCCCCCATGCAACCCGTACCCGTCTCCATACCCACATCCTTACCATGCTGCTGTTCCTCCTGTGGCTGCTAGGCCGCCTGTTGGAAATGTTGGTGGGCCGGTTGGTGGCCATGGTGGTGGAGGAATGGCGGCTCCGCCGGTGGTTGGTGGTGAAGCAGTGTGGTGTGTGGCGAAACCGAGTGTGCCGTCTGAGAAGTTGCAAGAGGCGATGGATTATGCATGTGGAGCGGGTGGGGCGGATTGTGCTGCGATTAAGCCAAATGGGAGTTGTTATGTACCGGATTCGGTTGTGGCTCATGCATCTTATGCTTTTAATAGCTACTGGCAGAAGAATAAGAAGATTGGTGGAATGTGTGGGTTTCAAGGGACTGCAATGTTGATTACTTCGGATCCGAGTAAGAATCCTGTTTCCATTTTCGAGTTTAGTTGAGGCAACTAATAAGAAGGTGTTTGGGAGCATACAAGTAGTATGACTTTCGCTTGTTTGTGTTTTTTTATTTAATCGTAAACAAGCATTTAAAAATAACCATGATGGTATACACTAAACGAGTTAAACTTACCAATCCCAACTGCCAAATCCTCCTAGATTTCGATCTAACTTGAAACATGGGAGCGGGGAGTTAAAATTTGTAGGGGGTAACTATTTGTTTTAGGTTACTCCGTTTCTTGTAGGGTCTCCATTTAGCCTAACAGCACGTTTGATGATGAAATTTGCAGGTTATCTGCATTGTCATTTCACCCTTGGCTGATATTCAGTGAGCATTTTGCCAAATTGGAAGAGAAACAAGCTGATTGATTGTGTGGGCATGTTTTGCAATCCACTGCCATGAGTTATACATGATGCATTGGAAGTTACTATTACAATTGCTCCTTTCGATCAGTCATATTCACAATCTAATGAACTTATGATAGTCTGGTTAGATATTTGTTTCTTGCTACCACTTTTGTTGAATAACACTTATTAACCATGTTCTTTTGGATATATGATTATATGATTATGACTATCGTTGTTAAGTTCATGCTTTTTGATATATGATTGTATTATACATGGTATGCTAGCAGTCGAAAAAGGTTTCAGGTGGAGTGTTTAAATAAATATTGTTGGAAAGTTGGTTAAATTCCAAAATCTGAAATTAAGGAAAGAATAAATTTCTTTCCTATGGGTCACTCCAATATACTGTAGTTTATACTTTACTTTATAGTTCCAGTATGGGGGTATTTAGTACTCCATAAAAAGCAATGAACATTGCAGATTTGCAATGATTCTACCACTTACACTCATTTACTGCTGTACTTTTTGATATAATTATTGCAAGTTGTTGATGATTAATGTACAATAAATAACCCACAATGACGAGACCAAAAATAATGGTCAATTTTCGCAGACCAACTATTTGTTCGATATGGTTCACTAGTATTCCAGTTAGATCAAAATGTTCACAAAAAGTCCCATGTATATTATTCAACATTTGTTGATCAAGTGCTTAACTGCTTATCGTTATTTTGCTTTTCTGGGGAAAAAAATAAAAATAAAAAAATCATAACCCAATTAGAAGCGGCATGGAGCCACTACTAAATTTGATGGGCTTTATTTAGAATGGGCTTTTATTAGCGGGCGTTGTCAGTTGTGTTTAGGCCTGTGTTAGTGATTGTGTACCCAATTATGTGAAGCCCCATGGCATATGAACTTCATAAAGAATCGGCTGAAACCATTACCAAGATGCTCAAGTGGTGAGAACATTGATATCCTCCTAGACGGTCACGAAGATTGAGTCAAATAATCGCCCTTTCTGAATAATCTGAACAAATGAAACCTCGTCCGCATACCTGTGTTTAAATTTGAATGGCTAGTTCTACAATATACAGCCGAGCTAAAAAGTTGAATCATATCCCCACTTGGTAAACATGGTTTGATAAAAAAAATATTAGTCTTTAGGTATAAGGTGCACAAACGAAACAATGTGACTCTAGGCTTTCACAAGCATATGTAACTTTCGGCTAGTCTAAAAGTATATCTTTATACTCGTATTAGACTATTAGCTGCTTTTACAAAGTTGATTGTCTTCTTCAGCTTCTTTAGTTCTTTTAGCAGTTAAAGATTGGGCTGAGGCCCGAGTGCTAAGCCTGAGACCTTGGGCTTACATTTACTTGTTATCAATCTTTTTTTTAGCAAAACATTTACTACTTGTTTTATCAAAATAGTTAATTTTGTTTATTACATCTTATATTTAAGGTACAATCAGGACAACTATACATACTTCCTTTAGAGCATGTGCATCTTAGATAGTGATTTATTGGAAAAGGTTATGGGTAAAGATTTATGGCAATAGAGAAGATGATTTATTGGCCAAAAAGTTAAGATATCCTCATACCAGTTGCAAAGGCTTTACTGCAAAGAAAACTAAATGGCTAAAAACTTGCATATGACTCAATTCAAAAAGCTTTTGCATTAGAAATGACTTGTTATGTGATAAATAAAGATATTGGCAAGATGATTTAGCAACAACAATAAGTAATTGAAGGCGTAACCTGTGTCCTGGGGGAGTATGTCGCAAAGGCTAAATCAATTTAAATGGTAGAAGAAACAATATAACTCAAGCCATCAGAAGATTGCATAGCTTAGTGGACATTTCGATTCCAACAATGTGCAAAGAGTATATGACCAGCCCCAAAAGCATAATGCTAGAACATAAGATCACAATCACTTGCAACAGTGAATCGGTGATAAGCATGTGCAAGTTGTGCTAATGCACCGGGCCATCGATTTTGAAGGCCCTAAAAGGCTAAAGTGAATATATATAGTCCACCATATATGCATATAATATTTATACGTAAGGATTCTTTTATTTATACATGCAACACTTGACACATGATGAACGAACTTTCTTTTTTAAATGAGACATACTTTCTAGTTATCGCACATAAACTTCACCCCCCTAGCAATTCGTCTATTATATAATTGGCATATTGGTGTTTAAAAGATAGTTTTGGAAATTATAAAAGACTAAATCTAGTCACCACACGTCCAAACAACAGTGATAATAACCTCATTAAGTCTCACGAAAAAAACATAAAGCAATGCGCATGAACATTTGCAGGATTCCAACTTTATTAATGTTTTTTCAAATATAAAATAATGTTTGGATTGGTAGCACATGAAATATTCCCATTGGGTGTTTTTAATGGTTAATTAGGATTTCGGTGTTGCTAAAATCTGTATTGGCTGGCGTCCCTTTGACTGGGAATCCCACAAATACAGAATCTTGCTTAGATTTGTTATGCATCTTGTTTAGTTTATTTAAATGTAAAAGATAAAACGCACGACTGGGTTAAAAAGTTGTTAACTTCATTTGTTTAGCCAGAATGAGTAAATGTTAAAATAACATATCAATATGGTTTTAGTTGTTGATTCCTTAATGACTTTTTTTAAACTTTACGTGTGACAAATATATATATCAAGATATGATTTTAAAGACTGATTTATTTGAAGAATAACTATTTTTAGATGAATGATCCAAAAGGTTTAATGCACCACAAAAAGCTTTTGAACACTTCAAATTATTTATATGGTTAGTTTTTCTTCATTATCCATAAATACAACATTTTACGTGTTTTCATACTAATGAGTTGAGGTCGACTTTGTTCAAAAAGAAATTGAGGTCGTGACCCTACTTTATAATTATCACAAACGTACAACAAAATAATAAGATTTCATGGGATCGAGTTTTCCGTTACATGTTTCTATTGTATCCACATAAAATATAGATTTTTCACATCGCACACATGTTTATACATTATTATCACATCTTATGAAAGTTAACATGTTTAGTTTTGAAATAGTAATCATTAGTCATATAATTCTGTTCAAAGGACTAAATCTGATCTTTAGTATTTAACCTTAAGGACTAATTTTATCACTTTGTTATCTTGTTTTGTAGTCCCGGTGATATTTGAACAAAAGTTGGAAGACTTGCCTCTAAAAAAATAATGAAAAAACACGGAGGACTGGAGGTGTGATAATTCGGAGGACCAGATTGTGCAATATGTCAAAGTTGAAGATAAGGAGTATAAAAGTCATATCTCTCTCTCTCTCTCGACCATCTTGATCGAGTATTCACTCAGTTATGACTTCATTATAATAGAACTAATATCATATAGATATTAGAGATACAACACAGTAGTTGAAATATCTTTTATGATTGTCTTGTTAATTGATTTAGATCAGTTTGTTGATTTGTTAAATTGACACTTAATAAATTATTTTGAGTGAGTCAATTGTGTTTTTCTACATGGTATTAGAGTAGATACGATCTATCTTACTCTAAATTGATTTTTGAAAAATTAAGGTTTTTTGATAAAATTTGGGGATTTTTAAATTTGTTGTGTTTTCTGTCAATTAACTGTTGTTATTTGATAGATCTAGTGTCTAATTATTCAGATCTAATTTTATTTATCTTATTTTATTTATCTTATTTTGTTTATTTATTTATTATTATTTTTTTTGAAAACGCCAAATTTTTAAAAAAATTATGGTTTGGGTATTTTAGGCCTTTTATTCTTAAAAGCTTTCTGTGGTCGATTAAATTGTCTTAATCGATAGATTTGGTGTTGATTGTGATTCTTGAATAGGTTTTGGAGAAAACGCCTAATTTTGAAAAATTAGGGTTTGGTTATTCTTGGATCCGGGTTAATTGATTCTATTGGTGGTTATTATATTCCTTCACTAAGTGAATCAAGGATATAATAAAATTGGCTTCCACTGCTATTGTTGTTTGTGTGCTCTGTAACACCTCTCACGCTCTCTTTACTTTTATGTCTTTATTTTTCTTCATAAGATTGTTGGAGGATAGCTTGGGACACTATTGAGAAGTTGTTGTGGTTTGATATTGGTGGATTAATTGTATTTGTGGTGTTGAGGTGGTTATTTGTTATTGTTTCTGTTTATCTAGTTAGTTCTTTACTCTTGACCAACCACCCAAGTGGCAAGGGATCCTGAAAACTATTAATGACTAGTATTGTATGTTTTATTTTATGTCTTTTGATATGGTTGAACATGAATTTTATTATAATGATGGTGGTGGTTCTCAATATGATTCAAAGGATGAAAATGTTACTTTAATAAGCATATTGGATTTGAGTCACCCTTTTCATTTATATCCTAATGATTCTGCATCTTTAACTGTTGTGTATACAAACTTAAAGGAACTGAAAATTATGGTGATTGATCTTGTGCTATGCAACTTGCTTTAAAAGGAAAAACTAAAATTAGATTTATTGATGGCACTTGTAAAAGATCTAATACTAGCGAAGTTTTAGGTAGACAATGGGACAGAGAATGCTATTATTTTAGGGTGGATTTTGAACTCTATTTCTCAGGAGCTTTATCTTAGGTTAAATTTTTTCAAAAAGAGCTTTTCATGTTTGGCAAGAACTGAAAGAAACTAATGACAAAGTTGATGGGTATGTGACTTTTAATTTGAATCATAAAATAAACTCTGTGTCAAAATGGTTCATCTATTGTTGACTACTATCATAAATTAAAAGTATTATGGAAACATTTTGATGCTCTGGTTCAGTTACCTAGATGTACTTGTCATGCTGTTGAAAACTTTAGTTCTTAATGGGCTTACATTATGTTTATATGCTAATCAAAACTAATAACTTGTCTAGAGACCCATTGCCTGCTTTTAGGAATGCTTATGCTATTATTTCTAGTAAGGAGTCACATACAAAAGTCATTTTTGGTAATACTAGTAGAAACCATAATTCTGCTTGTAGGGCCTTTGTTTTATCAACTATATCACGATATTAAGCTTGGTGACAACAAGAGATGATGCGTTTTAGAGAGAGAAAGATGAGAAAGAAAATAAAGACTTTTATTAATAAAAACACACACTTACACTTTTGAAGCACACTCTGAAATGAGAGGAAATGTGATTTAAATACATCATGCCAAGCCATACGAATGGGCCTTGGCCATAGGCTTTCTCATGGGCTTGGTCTAGGTGGACTTGGATTACATTTAATAAAGGCTTACATATTTTGTACTTAACTATTAATTTCCATAGTCCACGAGCCCAACTATTATAATCTATAATGTGATTCTAAAACGTATAACAAAGTTCTTAATCGAGAATGACCATCACTTCTTTTAATGCTAACACTGCTTTTAATGATAGAACTTTCAATCAAACTACTGCTCAAACTGCTGTGAGACCTGTTAATCAATCTATTTGATTAACATGTTGCATTCTTATGTGCTAAATTGAAAGTCCCCTTATGAATTGATATATAATAAATGTCCTACTCTCCCTCACTTAAGAGTTTTTGGCTGTCTATGCTTTGCTACTATTTTAAGTGGTTTTGATAAGTTTGGCAGTAGGTCTGAAAAATGTTTTTTGATGGGATATTCTAATGAAAAAAAGGGTTATAGGTTATAAAGTATTGATAGACGTCAATTCATTTTTCCTAGGGATGTTAAGTTCTTTGATAATGTTTTCCTTTTTAAAAATGATACACTTGATAAGAATGATGCTATTTCTGAAAGCGTTTCTCAAGACTTAAATCATTTAAACTTTTTTGATTTTGGATATTCTGTGATACCCAATGGTGATGAGAAAGTAAATAATCTGAATGGTGAAAATAGTTCTCAAAGTGAAGGCAGCTCCTCTCCTAACTCTGGTGGAAAAGTAAAAACTGTTGAAAATGTATTCTCAGATGGTAATAGTGAGAATCTTGGTCATAACAACAATGATAACATATTTGCTGAGGAGGATGAGATGTTAGTTACACTTGAAGAAAATCAAGTTATATTTGAGGGTAGTTTGGATCAAAATCCAAATTTTGATGGTTAGGATGTTCCAAATCTAATAAGGTCTTCAAGAACTTCTGTTTTGCCAAAAATTATAATGATTTTATTATTGATTCTAAAGTAAAGTATGGTCTTGAAAGATATGTCAATTATTCTAACTTAGTCCTAAGAATTTTTGTTTTAAAACACAACTTGACAAAAGTGTTGAACCAAAAACCTTTTTTGAAGCCTCAAAACATGTTCATTGGACTGATGCCATGAATAAAGAAATGGATGCTTTACTTATGAATGACACATGGAAGTTATTGTGTTACCTAAAGATAGAAAAGCTATTGGTAATAAATGGATCTTTAGAATTAAGTTCAAGTTTGATGGTGAAATTGAAAGATATAAAGCAAGACTTGTTGCAAAAGGATATACCAAAGGGAGGATATTTATTCTGAAGAAACCTTTTATCATGTTGTTAAAATGTTTACTGTTAGATACTTATTAAATTTTGTTGTGCGAACTAGTTGGTTTGTATTTCAGTTAGATGTTAATAATGTTTTCTTATATGGTGATTTGGATGAAACTGTTTATATGAAATTGTTTTATGGTTATTTTCCTTCTAATGATACTAGAGTTTGTAGACTTAAAAAGTCTTTATGTGGTTTGAAACAAGCTCCAAGGCAATGGAAAAACTCACATATGCTCCTATTGAAAATGGATTTAGTCAAAGCAAATCTGATTATTCTTTATGTACTAAATTTGATAAATGAGTGTGTATTGGTTTACTTGTTTATGTGGATGATATAATCCTAAATGGTAATAGCATTTCTGAAATTGAAAGTTTAAAAGTGTTAGGAATACGAATATTCATGTGAAAGACTCGGTCACCCCGAGTATGTATTAGTATTAAGTTAGCTCGTAGTCACTACTATCTTTAGCTAGTATTAGTTTAGATTAAGTAACATCGTGGAGGAAAGACGGGTCTTTACCCACTGTATGCCTGATCCACAGCCCGAGTGTGGGCGTTTTTGTATGTACTATAAATACCCCTCTCCCACCAAGGGAGAGGGTTGAACCTTTCATTTTTAGAAGCTAATACATACTAGTCTCTCTCACTAGAAAGGCTTTCACTCTCTCTCTAATCTTCTCTTACAAATTCGACCCATAACATTCCTAATCCATCCATGTTTTGATTTTTAGTATACTACAATTGGTATCAAGAGCCATGGTTACATCCTAGGGTTTGTGTATACTCGAATTTGTGGTGTAGTTGTGTGACTAGTTTATGGTTCGAATGGTTTTAGCATTTTTCCTCACTAGTTATAATAGCGCAGGTTTTTAATTTTTTTTTTTTAATGATATATTTTTATTTCTTAAAAAACAAATAATTTAATCTTTTTGTTTGTTTGATTTATGATTTTTAATTATATTTGTTTATTATTAAAGATTATCATTTAAAAATTTAATCGCATCTTATCTATATTTTTTTTGTATATATCTTCTACTTATATAGTATTGCATCTTATCTATATTTTTTTGTATTTATCTTCTACTTGTGTAGTATATCAACAAAACAAATTTTTTAAAATTTAAATTAAAAAATAATAATTAAAATATTACCTAATAAGGAAATATTCTTTTTTCAAAGTACCCACTAAGAGTTTTGTTTTATTATATAAAAGATTATTTGATCTCATTTGTTATCATTTAGTGTAGTTTTATTGCACTTTTGTGTTTAGAAGAGCTGTAGGTACCTTGTTTTGCTTTTGGAGAGGTTGTTTCATCAAGTTCGTAGACATTTGTGGTAATTCGAGTTGATTTCTTCCTAGCGAGTTGGTGTTCTCTTATTAGCGAGTTGGTGTTCTCTTACTAGCGAGTTGGTTATCATTGGCAGAGAGTTGCTGACCTTCTAACTAGAGAGTTGTCTTTTACTAGTTTGAGTAATACAGAAAAATCGCTAAGACATCGACATTTTTGTCTTATTACATAGCGAGTTGCCGATTCCAGCGAGTTGTTCAGATCCTAGCGAGTTGTTCTCATTTCAGCGAGTTGTGAATTATAGCGATTTGGTTTGTTTAGTGAACTGGCAATTTCAGAGACTTGGTATCCTTAGCGAGTTAGTAGTTTAGCGAATTGGTCATTTCAGCGAGGTACTGTTCTAGCGAGTTGTTAATTGCTATTCTAGTGAGTTGCTCTACTTTAGCGAGTTGCTCATCTTTTAATGTTAGCGAGTTAAGGTTCAGAGTCTTGGGATTCTGTTGTGAGTTGCTTGTTTAATCAGTGTGTTGAGTAGTTTTAGCGACTTGGCTCAGTGTCAATCTTGTGACTTGTGATTTGTTGCGACTTAAGTTGTTACGACTAATCGACTGTAACTTGACGTTGTGAGATAACACTTATGACTTGACTTATTACACGTTGATTGGTTATAACTTGACTTGTTGCGTCCAAACACGTATTACATTTTGACCAAAACCTTGTACTAAGACCTAATCGTTAACCACAACATGGCAAGTACTCCCTCAGACGACATCCAAGCTGCAGGGTCTGACACTCGTCCTCCTATTTTGGATAGAACGGATTATGAATCATGGGCACAAAGAATTCATCTATACTGTTTGGGGAAAGAGAATGGTGTTAGCATTCTGAAATCCATTCATGAAGGACCCTTTCAAATGGGCACCATTAGAGACACTGTCGCGACTATTGAAAATCAAGCTACTGTTCTTGGACCAGACAGACCACGCACCTACAGTGATCTATCTGATGAAGAAAAGAAACGTTATGATGCTGACATCAGAGCATCAAACATTGTCATTCAAGGGCTCCCTAAAGATGTCTACAAGCTCATCAACTATAACACATAAGCCAAAGCGGTTTGGGACAATGTCAAAATGCTTCTTGCCGGGTCTGAGTTAACCAAAGAAGATCGTGAGTCTCAGTTGTATGATGAATTTGAGCACTTCAAGATGAATCCGGGTGAAAGCATCACTGACTAATATGTTAGGTTTGACAAGCTGGTTAATGATATGAGAATCATCAAGATGACAATGCCTAACATTCAGCTTAACTCCAAATTTGTGAATAACATGGCACCTGAATGGGATAGGTTTGTTACATCTGTCAAACTCAACAAAGGTCTCAAGGATACTAATCATGAACAACTGTATGCTTATCTTCAACAATATGAAAAACATGCTACTTATGATCGGTTAATGTGGGAAAAACTCAACCCTACTGCAACAAATGACTCTCTCGCATTTGTTTCAAATGTTCAACATCTCAATCAATCTTCTAATGATCAAGTTCAACAGCATCATCCTTCATCATCATCAATCACAACACTTGGTCACTCGTCAGCACCTTCTCCATCAGCTTTGAACACTCATCTGGACTCTGGATACTCCCACACTGACATGATGATTGATAACCTTTCCAATCAAGTTTCTTTACTAGTCCAACAGTTCAGGGCCACACTTCCACAAACTAACAACCAACTTCGGACCTGATCTAACCCACACAATCAGGCAATCGTTGAAGATGGAAGGGTTGTGGTTCAGAATGTGCAAGGAAGACAAAACTCGAATCAAAGGAATGCTGCTCAGGGTAATGGGCCTTATAGAGTCGTAAATGCAATTCAGGGACAAGCTAGGCAACCTAAGTGCTACAACTGTGGAGGAGTGGGTCACATAGCAAGGAACTACACTCAACCAAAGCGTCTACAAAATTCTGATTACTTCAAAGACAAGATGTTGTTAATGCAAGCATAAGAGAATGGAACTGCTTTGGACGAAGAGGCACTACTCTTTCTGGCCGGTGATGAAGGGAATACATTTGATGCTGATGTGGATGATCAACCTATTCAAGATATGGCACTTAATGACCCCAACATCTTCTAAGTTGAAGACTGTGATGCATTCGACTCAGATGTTGATGACGAACCCACAGCTCAAACCATCTTCATGGCAAATCTGTCTGCTGCAGCATCCTCATCACAACAATTTGGTTCTCCCATCACATCTACTATTTCTGAGGTACCAAATTCCCATAGAATGAATAACAATGCCGATCTACAGGAGGTTTATGACACGGTACAACTCATGGATGTTGACAACACAGATACCATTGATATGGGGAATAGCAATGTTATCCCATGTGAAAGATATGTGAATGAAAATAGCCAAATAGTTGTACTGAGTGGTGCACCTTCTGTTGATGTAAGTGATTGTGAGTTGCATAAGCACACTATGTATAACCCTGATGACTCATTGACTACTAAATTTAACATCCTTAAGGATCAGGTGACTATATACGAACAACGTGCAAAATTTAAACTTACTGAAGGTGAGCAGAAGATGGAATGGCAAATGCATGCATACATTTCAGAACATAACTTCAAACATGAAATACTGAAAAAGGAGTTACAATCTTTTCAAAAACAATTGGATCAAACTGCTAAACAAAAACAGGACATTCAAAAGGGGTTAACCACACTCAAACACGATTTCAAGGATAAAGAAACAAAACTCCTAAATGATTTTTCTAATCTTAAAATGTTGAAAATAAATTGGAAGAAAAACTGTACACGCAAGGCCAAACTGTTGGGAATTACAATTAAGTTGATAAGACAAAACATGTGAAACATGAGGGACTTATGGAGACAAAGGAAGAAACTTGCAAAGAAAGAAAAAGATTACTGCATATCTTTTTATTATTCTAGAATATCCTTTGTAACCCTAGTATCTCTATTATATAAAGAGATACAGGGAATTGATATTGATGTACGTACAAGATGTAAAGTCCAGTAAAAGTGTGTGTGTGTGTCTAGGGCATATAGTTATTGTAAACGCCTAGACTTGTTGATTTGTGGTTAAGCCTCAACGATCTTAGATCGCTGTTAGGATGTAACCGTGCTACACTTGATCACGTAGCATTGGGGCTTTGGTGTATGTTAGAGTAGAGATGATGACGAGAAACCTTGTTAGCAATAATAATGATGTGTTTGTTTATTCCGCTGCGTACATGTTCTTTATCTTTATTATTGTGTAATCCCTAGATAAGGTCTAAACAACCTCGAGCTATAAACGATCTTAACACAAACCATTCAAACTGCTCAAATGATGCAGAAACATAGGAAGTTAAGTGATGAACATAGTGATAAGGACACAAATAAACCTAAGACCAACTTTCTTAAAAGCGGTATAGGTGCTCAGCCTACGTTATATGATGCAAACATTATGTTTGAGCCTAATCATGCCTCTCCTGATGTAAGATCTGATGATGTGTCCAATGAGATAGAAGATAGAACTAGAGAAAAACA
Source organism: Artemisia argyi (assembly GCA_030686995.1). NCBI lineage: Eukaryota > Viridiplantae > Streptophyta > Magnoliopsida > Asterales > Asteraceae > Artemisia > Artemisia argyi. The sequence continues at coordinate 63,636,307 of CM060689.1, forward strand.
TGCTGAGAAATTGAAGGATCCACTGTGCATTGCTAATAATCTCGTGTTTCACTATGACTACGCTGATGATAATCATTTAGCTATCTTTGTTCCTCAAAAGAAGTTAACCCCAGAACAAATATTTTGGAATATAGACTTAGAGAAAATGAAAGCTGAGAGACTTAAGGGCAACACTCATACAGTGCTTAAGATAGCTGATCCAACCTTATACCCTCAACATACACGCATGCACCTTGTGCCACTAACTCTTCCTATACATAGTAATACTCTAATTGGATTATATGTTCTTTGTCAAATGTTCATTGATTTTGAGAAAACATGTAAAAAGAGAATTACGCCTACGGGGATTACTGAAGGGGAAATGGGTTTTGAACAAACGAAACGGTGTTACTTAACAGAGGTCATGCCATTCTTTAAACTTCTCAAAGAACATTTTGAGGGTCTTCAAAAAAACTCTTAACAATGATGTAACTGAAATAAAAGAAGTTTTCAAAATTGTGGAAAATGAGGGAAATCAATTTGCAATTGATCTTAAACACAGTGAAGTTGACAGAAAAAACATTCTCATCATGAATGAAAATTTAACTGCTAATTGCATTGCACAAGATGTATTCTATACTGTCACTGATTCTACACTTTCTGCTAGTCAATTTCATTCGATGTCGGTTACATTGAATATTTTTCAGAATCGTGTTGTTGAGCTTAAGGGGGAGAATTTAAAATTACATCAAAAAATTCAAAACGACGACAATGATAACATGGTCAGGAATTTGTCAAAACTAGAGATTGATAACCTTAACTTACAATTAAAGTATCAACATCTAAAAGAAAGAATTAAAATCTCAAATGCCAAGACATCTTCGGATGCTCCTGAATTTGATGCATATTTTGAATTAGCCAAACGGGATGAAAAAATTCAAGCTCACACTAACACGATTTGAAAGATGAGGGCTCAAATCTCCCAACTAATATCCAACTGGTGTGAAGTGACTGACACCAATAATCCAAAGTCGATAGATTCTCACACACGTCAAAATCAAGACAACTTTGACAAATTGCAACATGAGAATGAGTGGCTTAAAGCTAAAATGTTCAATGCTAAGCAACGTTACAAAGAGTTATTTAAGTCAATTAAAATCACTCGTGAGACAAACAATGAAAAAATAACTTCTTTGTTAAAAGAGATTGAGAATCTAAAGACTAAGGCGAAAGGTAAAATGTCGGTTACTTCATGTGACCATGTGTCCTCTAAGGTTTGTTGATACGTGGGAATCGCACCAGGCTTTACCTCTCAAGGGATCTCGAGAAGCTTACAACCCCCACCAGGCAGTGTACCTGATCGTTGTAGTATAGTATAGTGACAAGTACCGGGGGATTGATCGTTCAGCTAGGAATAGTGTCGCTAGGATTATAAAACCTAAATACTAGTTCTAAAGATGAGGGATGATTATTTTTGTATTTTTATATTTTTTAGAAAGCAAGTAAAAATCTCGGGTTTGAAGGATTTGGGCGGAATTAGTTGCTAGTCAACTAACCCAATACTAAAGATGCAATCAAAATAAAGTACTAGAAATGAAAATAAAACTAAATTAAACTAAGGTTGTGAGCAATAAGTGGAGAAATTGTGTTTACTTAGATTTCACTACTCCCTAGATATCTTTTACACGTTAATTACTTGTTATAGTTGCGTGGATGACGGATTGTATTCCTTAATACCATTCATGGGGTGGCGCACTTAATTCCCCAATCCTATGAGTGCCTACTTCACTCCTATGTCGAGCCGGCTAAGAAGCTCTTAACATGGGATCATTAGAATTTACTCATGCATTAAATACAACCAATAAAACCTAGTGCACGTTAGTTCATGTTTCCTAAGACGTTCAAGCATGTTACCATTTGGAGATCTGCCAGTTTTCTTAAGCCTAACATCGAAATCATTCATCCAATACAACCATAAACAAGTAATCAACACATAATTAATATCTAGGTTTTATTAGATCTAAGCAAACACAAGATAGATCTAGCCTAGCATGATGGAATTAAGACAAGAACAAGATATAGACAACCAACACATAGACATATTGATTGAATTAAAAGAACACTTATCTCAATTACACATGAAAGGGTTCAAGGGCTGAAAACCCTTGAAAAACCTGTAAAATTCGTAATAGGTTCGGCCTTAGGGTTTCTCCAAAACTTCTCTTTTTTTATGAATGAAAATTAGAAAACTATATATAGGAAATTGAGGCTGACAGCGTCAAGACCAAATAGGTGACGCCGTCATCTCGCCGCCAAAATACTTCTCGGACTGCCTTAATCTTCATCTGACGCCGTCATGTGTTATGGTCTTCCAGGCCGTCACGTCTTTTACTCTTGACGCTCTACTTGTGACGCCTTCACGTTTGCACTGGGCCGTCATGCAAGTTACTCTTGACGCCGTCAGGATGTTGCTCTTGACGCCGTCACCTACTGTTCCCAGCAAGGAAAATTAAGACTTTGGCGTTTTCTTCACTTTTATGCTCCAAAAACGTCCGAATTGCTTCCTTTTCCAGATTTCTCTCCCAAAGTACCTAAAATCATAAAAGGAACGATTTAGGGCAATATTTGATCAAATAAATTCAATTCCGGGCTTAAATGACCCCCTAAAAGTGGTTCAATTTTCGCCTCATCATATACCCTTACACTTGAGATTTGCTTGTCCTCAAGCAAATGCGCTTTTATTCTAATCAAAATACAAGTTAGGGTCATTTAACACTAATATAAAAGTAATTACAACAAATAATCGTTCCACTAAAGACCAAAGACAAGCACGGAGGTCATATACTAGCACCTCACAAATAGTGTTTAGATACTCTCATCTCTCGGGTATAATAAAGTATAAATTACAATATGGAAACGGAAGATATCTCTCACTACCTGTCATAGCAAAATAGATTACCATAGGCTTGGGAATGGATCAAACCTCCACCACATGGCGTAAGCACCTAGGATAAATTATCAAAGAGGTCTTTTTAAAGGGTTGTAACGTTAGGTGTAGGGATATGAAATACACGGTTTTGTTGGTTAAAGGAAGTTTTTACTGGTGGCGAGTTAACAATCTTGGTTAATTACATGTACAATATGGCGTTGCTAAGCCAAGACTAGACTCGACTTAAGCTAATAAATGAAAAATAACAAAAGCATAAAATGAACATAGAATGAAAAGGGATGGTAGTCCGTATGTTTTTTTCTCTTTTCCTTTTTTCTATTTTTTTCTTTTCTTTTTCTTGATTTTTTCGATTTTTTTTTTTTTTTTTTTTTTTTTTTTTTTTTTTGTGCATACACTCTTACCCTACCATCCAAAATAGTACATCATAGGGAATGAACATTTCCTTTACACTTGAATCTTTACATACTTTACAATAAACTAAACTAATGACTCGAATTAAGAAAATCAAAACACTTGGAGTACTTTTAAGATTAACGCACATATGGGGGTAATATATGATGTTCTTCCCCATTACTCCATAAAATAAGTACTTTACCCATGAGTCCCAATCGTCCCAAAACAATATGTACAAGGATATGACTCGACTTAGCAACCATGTAATCAATTAGATAGTTAACTTAGGGTTTAACAAATAACAATAATGCACTAAAGATGAGTGCATACACGGAAGGTTAAGGCGATTTGGTTGTACATTTAAGTGGGGTGTAACAAATTCTTCCTTTAAGTAGAATGCTTAAAGTTAGAAACGAAAAGATAGGCTCGGAGGGGTGTACTAGGGGTTTCGTGTACTAAAAATGAGTACAACGCTAAGGGTGTGGTAAAAATTAGTTGACTTAACCAGCAAAGTAATATGACTTAAATGGTCAAGTAATTATAATACGGGTTTAACACAAGGGTGATCCTAATGCCTCTTATCATGTAGGAAATCCTACTACACGAATGTAGTCTCACTAGCGGTCTCGGGATGCATCACTAACGCAAGTTCTAGAATCTAAATGCTACCGGTACACTCATAAGCACTAATAGTAAATGCTTTTCCTATCAAATCTAAAGGCGAACCTCACATATTTGGGTGGAAAATTTTTCTGAATGATACGGTTATGTGCTAGTCATACAATCTCCTATCCATGAGACGCTTGCTATGGCTAAAGTTTCACTCCTAAATGTTGTAAAAAAATTTAAATTTGGCGTTAAAATTACACTAACAAGTATTTCTCATAGTTTTATTACACATCTACTATCAAACAAACAAACACAAGCGAAAGTGTATTTGTAAGGTATCATCATTTTACCCTCCCCTTACACTTAAGATGAACATTGTCCCCAATGTTCAAGTAAATAATGTAAAAGTGAAATAAGTAAAAAGAATGAAATCAAATACTCACCTGATTCGCTCGGTATGGATAATAAGGTGACCAGGTTAAATCTTCCTCCAAGAAAATGAACAATCAAAGCTTCCCTTCCAGAATAATAAATCATCTTCTTGTCATACATAACCTGTAAATCTGAGAGAACAAACAAGGCAATCTCGCGTAAAATCGGCGGCAATCTATATAAGTTACTAAATCCTAGAAAACAAAATAAGATATAATGCTTGTGGAATGAAGTTTGCAGATTTCCTAGAGATTATAAAACTTAATAATTCACAAAAACTTTAAGACTCCGTTAGAAAAACAAAACCGGTAAAATTTCCAGGTTTTTACACGTGACGCCGTCAAGAGTTATCTCGTGACGCCGTCAGAAGCGACCTGCAGAAATTCTTATGTTAAGTTTCCGGAAAATTTCTGGAAAAACTTGGTCCTACTTCCTGGAAAATCCTGCAAAACTTCATTATGACTCAATACAAGCATTTGACTCTAACAAATACGAATATACATGTTCACTTAATATTGTGGAGAATCATGATCGGTTTGTTTCTTAAATACATATTTGGGGTTTCCCCTTACACTTATCTTTTGCAAAAATACTTTTAGGTGGAGTTAAGACCAAGCCAAAACAACAAAGTAAAGTATTTCCACTATTTAATTTAGAAACATGATCTACCAACAATAAAAATAAAGCATGCATACGGAAACAAATAACAAACGAACAAAATAAAAATCACACAAAGCATGGGTTGCCTCCCAAGAAGCGCTTTTCTTTATTTACGAGTCTTGTAGCTAGACTCAAGGTCATGGGTTACTATGTGACCTCATCATCAAACGTCACATCCTCCTCCCTAATCATTTCATTGTTATTTTCTTGATAATGTTTTACACGTTGTATGTTAACAGTAAATTCCCTACCTTCATCGTCTAATAACACAACGGCTCCAGTTTTAGAGGAATTTTTCACCGTAAACGGTCCATACCATCTAGACTTGTGTTTTCCCGGAAATAATCGCAACCGAGAATTGCATAATAGGACTTTGTCTCCTTCTGAAAATTCTTTGGGTTTCTTAATTCTCTGGTCATGCCATCTTTTTGCTCTTTCTTTATATGTGATGGAAGATTCATAGGCTTCTAGTCTAAGCTCATCAAGCTCGTGTAATTGCAAGAACCTATTGGTTCCGGCAATTGTATAATCTAAGTTACATGTCTTAAGCGCCCAATAAGCCTTATGTTCTAGTTCTACTGGCAAGTGACACGCCTTACCATACACCATGCAAAACGGGGTCGTTCCAATAGGTGTCTTGTAGGCAGTTCGGAATGCCCACAAGGCTTCGTCGAGTTTAAATGACCAGTCTTTTCTATTTTGACTAACCGACTTTTCAAGTATTCTTTTAATAGCCCTATTGGTGTTTTCGACCTGGCCATTGGTTTGTGGATGATAGGTGGTGGAAAACCGATGGGATACCCCATACCTCTTCATGACCTTCTCCATTTGTGCATTGCAAAAGTGGTCCCCCTATCACTGATGAGAGCTTTAGGAATCCCGAATCTAGCGAAAAGCTTTTTCAGGAAATGGATGACTACTCTGGCATCATTGGTCCTAAGGGCTTGTGCCTCAACCCATTTTGAAACATAATCGATGGCTACTAAAATGTATTCGTTCCCCCTGAAGATGGAAAGGGCCCTATAAAGTCAATTCCCCAAACATCGAAGACCTCACATACTTGTATAAAATTCTGAGGCGCTTCATCCCTATGTGATATGTTCCCGGACCGTTGACATGCATCGCACGCCTGTACCATTTCTTTGACGTCACGGAAAATTGTGGGCCAATAGAATCCCGCATCGAAAATCTTTCGGGCGGTGGTGTTTATCCCATGATGCCCGCCAGAGGGGCCAGAGTGACATTAACTCATAATCTTTATTGCCTCACTTTCTGAAACACAACGTCTTATAATTTGGTCAGGACACCTTCGGAATAAAAATGGTTCATCCCAAAAGTAGTATTTTAACTGAGAAAAGAACCTTTTTCTTTCGTATCTAGTCAGGTGTTCAGGAACGAGTCTGCTTGCGAGATAATTGGCAAAATCGGCGTACCAAGGCTCCGAATCAATCATTAACATGAGTTTTTCGTCAGGAAATAAATCCCTAATCTCGCTTATATCGTGCTTATCTAAGGGGTTTTCAAGACGAGATAGATGATCTGCGACCAGATTTTCTGCCCCCCTCTTATCACGAATCTCAACATCGAATTCTTGCAGCAATAAGATCCACCGAATTAGTCGTGGCTTAGCATCCTGTTTCGCAAAAACATATCGAAGAGCCAAGTGATCAGTGAAAACGACTGTCTTTGAAAGGACAAGATATTGCTGGAATTTGTCGAATGCGAACACTACGGCTAATAATTCCTTTTCGGTGGTGGAGTAATTCTCTTGAGCGGGATTCATGGTTTTGCTAGCGTAGTAAATAGGTTGGAAAAGCTTGTCACGCCGTTGGCCCAATACAGCCCCGACAGCGAAATCGCTAGCGTCACACATGATTTCAAATGGTAACTCCCAGTTGGGTGTAATCATGATTGGAGCTTGTGTGAGTTCCTTTTTTAAGAGATCGAATGCATCCTTGCATTCTTGGGAAAAATCAAACGTAGCATCCTTCACAAGTAATTGAGTCATCGGCCGAGCTATTTTGGAGAAGTCTTTGATGAATCTCCGATAAAACCCGGCGTGCCCCAAGAAGCTGCGTATTGCTTTAACAGTCGTGGGGTATGGCAGCTTAGATATAGCTTCAACTTTAGCTTGGTCCACCTCTATTCCGTTCCCTGAGATCTTATGCCCTAACACAATCCCTTCTTTTACCATGAAATGACACTTTTCCCAGTTTAACACCAAGTTGGTTTCCTAACAACGTTTAAGCATCTTTTCTAGATTAGCAAGAAAACGGTCGAAGGAGTTCCCGAAGACCGAAAAGTCGTCCATGAACACTTCCATGTTGTCTTCCATGAGTTCGTGAAAGATTGCGGTCATGCATCGTTGGAAAGTGGCGGGGGCATTACATAGCCCAAAAGGCATCCTTTTGTAGGCAAATGTTCCATATGGGCAAGTAAACGTGGTCTTTTCTTGGTCCTCAGGTGCTATGGGAATTTGAAAATACCCTGAGAATCCATCCAAGAAGCAATAGTACTCGTGTCCAGACAATCTTTCTAACATTTGGTCAATGAATGGTAAGGGAAAGTGATCTTTCCTCGTGGCATCAATGAGCTTTCGATAGTCAATGCATACCCGCCATCCAGTCACCGTTCTCTGGGGCACCATCTCACCCTTGTCATTCTTAACTACAGTCATTCCACCCTTCTTAGGTACAACCTGTACAGGACTGACCCATGGGCTATCCGAGATTGGGTAAATCAATCCTGCATCCAGAAGTTTGATGACTTCTTTCTTTACTACTTCCTTAATGTTGGGGTTCACCCGCCTCTGGGGTTGCACGGTAGGTTTATAATCTTCTTGCATGAGAATCTTATGTGTGCAAAAAGTTGAGTCAATCCCCTTAATGTCGGCTACACTCCATGCGAGCACTCCCTTATATTTCTTTAGGACCTCTAAGAGTTTATCTTTTTGTTCATGTTCCAGGGAAGAGTTTATGATTACCGGCAGTTGGTCCTCTCCCTGAAGGAAGGCATACTCCAAATGGTTAGGAAGCTCCTTAAGATCTAACTCAGGAGGTTCGATAATAGATGGCTTAAGCTTGTTTTCGGGCTTCCGGAGCTCGAGATGCTCCGTTACCTCTTGTCTAGGGTAGAAGGAGACTGCACCAACATCCTCCATCTTTTCCACCTCTAGCAAAGGCAGAAAACTCTCGTCCCGTAGCCAGCCTTCCTCGATTTGTTCATCGACACAGCTATCGATGACATCTGTGAGTTCATCGACCTCCCTAATGAAATAGAGCCGGTTAGCTGCTTCGAGAGAGAGATCCATAGAGTCCTTAATGTCGAAGGTTGTGCTATCGGTTCCTACTCGCAAGGTTAATTTGCCGTCATAAACATCAATGACTGCACGAGCGGTAGCAAGAAATGGTCTCCCTAAAATGATGGGTACCAAGTCATCCTCCTCCATATCCAGGATTACGAAGTCGACCGAGAATTTGAATTTCCCAACTTTGACTAGCACATTCTCGCATATCCCTACGGGGTACTTGACTGATCTATCGGCTAGTTGGATGTTCATATGGGTAGGCTTTAATCCAGAATATCCTAATTTAAGGAACATAGAGTGAGGCATGAGATTGATACTCGCTCCCAAATCGGCAAGAGCATTCTTTATTGATAGAGATCCTATGGAGCAAGGCAGGGTGAAGCTGCCTGTATCGTCTACTTTTTTTGGTAGCCCTCGATGGGTCACAACTGAGCATTATTCCCCCAGGGTCACAAGACCCTCGAGTTTCTTTCGGTTAGCGAGTAGTTTTTTAAATTATGCGCTATACTTTGGCATGTGATAGCAAGAATCAAGGAGGGTTATGGTGACTACCGAGTCTTTTAGGTATGATAAGAATCTTTTATTATCATTCTTAGTTTTCTGGTTCCTTAATCGGGATGGGAACGGGATTCTCACAGGTTGGTTAGGTGGGGTTGATGGGGAAGGGGTCGTCAAGGGAGGTTGGTCGGGAGTCTCGCTGCCTACATCCTCCTCCTCCTCGCGAGGCTTGTTTGGATCGGGAGTGATGGGGGACGAGCTTGGGTAAGGTGGGTCCTTGGTTGTTGTTCCAGCTCGAGTGGTTATCACGAGCATGGGGTCTTTTTTGCTTACTGATGGCATTTCAAGGTTATCTAGGGCTGAGTTAAGCTTGTTGAAAAATTCTCCAATGTCATCCTGCTGCTCGTCAACAAGTTCATTAAGACCTTTTGATGAGGCGAAAAATGAACCACTTTTAGGGGGTCATTTAAGCCCGGAATTGAATTTATTTGATCAAATATTGCCCTAAATCGTTCCTTTTGTGATTTTAGGTACTTTGGGAGAGAAATCTGGAAAAGGAAGCAATTCGGACGTTTTTGGAGCATAAAAGTGAAGAAAACGCCAAAGTCTTAATTTTCCTTGCTGGGAACAGTAGGTGACGGCGTCAAGAAGGAATTCCTGACGGTGTCAAGAGTAATTTCCATGACGATCCAGTACAGATTTAAAGGCGTCACGAAGTAGGGCGTCAAGAGTAAAATGCATGACTGCCTAGAAATGCATAACACATGACGACGTCAAAAGTAGATCAAGGCAGTCCGAGAAGAATTTTGGCGGCGAGGAGACGGCGTCACAAGATTTGTCTTGACGCCGTCAGACCCTATTTCCTATATATAGTTTTCTAATTTTCACATTAAAAAAGAGAAGTTTTGGAGAAACCCTAAGTACGAACTTGGTGCGAATTTTACAAGTTTTTCAAGGGTTCTAAGCCCTTGATACCTTTCATGTGTAATTGAGATAAGTATTCTTTTAATTCAATCAATATGTCTATGTGTTGGTTGTCTATATCTTGTTCTTGTCTTAATTCCATCATGCTAGGCTAGATCTATCTTGTGTTTGCTTGGATCTAATGAAACCTAGATGTTAATTATGTGTTGATTACTTGTTTATATTTGTATTGGATGAATGAATTCGATGTTAGGCTTAAGAAAACTGGCAGATCTCCAAATGGTAACATGCATGAACGTCTTAGGAAACATGAACTGATGTGCACTAGGTTTTATTGGTTGTATTTAATGCATGAGCCACTGTTTATAATCCCTATGGTTGTGCTGGGCATGGCATAGGAGGAGATAAGAGCTCATAGGATTGTGGAGTTAAGTGCGCCACCCCATGAATGGTATTAAGGAATACAATCCGTCATCCATGTAACTATAACAAGTAATTAACGTGTAAAAGATATCTAGGGAGTAGTGAAATCTGAGTAAACACATTTTCTCCACTTATTGCTCACAACCTTAGTTAATTTAGCTTATTTTCATTTCTTGTATTTTATTTTGATTGCATCTTTAGTATTGGGTTAGTTGACTAGCAACTAATTCCGCCCAAATCCTTCAAACCCGAGATTTTTAATTGCTTTTCTAAAAAATATAAAAATACAAAAATAATCATCCCTCACCTTTAGAACTAGTATTTAGGTTTTGTAATTCTAGCGACACTATTCCTAGCTGAACGATCAATCCCCCGGTACTTGTCACTATACTATACTACAACGATCAGGTACACTGCCTGGTGGGGGTTGTAAGCTTCTCAAGATCCCTTGAGAGGTAAAGCCTGGTGCGATCCCCACGTATCAAGTTTTTGGCGCCGTTGCCGGGGAATAGTTATTGTCTAGGTTAGAATCTCTTTTTATTAGGTCTACTTGCTAGATTCCTTTCTAGTGAGATTTTATTTTTATTTTTAGGTTTTCTTTAGTCTATCTTATTTCTTTGTGTCCTTTGTTCGTAAACTATTTCGATGGATAACAGTAACATTGATCGTTTGATTCCTGTTATTCGTGTTTTTCGTTGTAGGATTTTCCAAATGCCAGCCCCACTCCCTTTAGTGGAAAATGAGAACCCACCTAACCTCTCGCCCAACCACCACTTTGACAATAATTCTGAGTTAGAGGAGTCTGATCATGATGATGACCGAAGGGCTAGTCCCTTTTACTATTCAGACTCTGAAGAGGATCTTGATGATGGTGATGTGATTAATGAGAATAGGATGGAAGAAGAAATAAATCCTCTTAGGTATGTCGACCCTAGAACTAGGATTGAGTGTGATAGTTCGTTTAACATGCAATTTCCTTGTAAGATCGGATTTAAGAGCTTTAACGCCTATCTTAACTCATTTCTCCCAATGAACATAATCTCGCATAATGAATATAATAAAACCATGGTAGATGAGTTAGAGTACAAAGGAGAAGACATTATTGCTAGGGCAATACCATTGCATGTGTTTGTAGGAAGCTTGGTTTATCTTGTTGAGTTCATGGTTATGGAGAATCTAGGAGAGTTTATTGATGATAAGTTGACCCAAGTTGTGTTTGGAAAACCTTTCAAACGGTTGACCAACCTCGATGAAAAACTCATAGAAGGGTTAATTACATTCTCGGATGGGGATGAAGATTTTGTCTATCAAATGCCCCGCATACACCCTAGGTTCAAGGATTTTTCCATGGAGAAGTGTAGTAGGTATCCGCCCATAGAAATGTTAAGTGAAAATGATAAGAGAAAAGGACTTAAGTATACTCATGAAAAGAATAAAAGATACTATCGCGGATGCTTAGAGTTAGGAGATGATTATAAGAGAGATGAGGCGACTATTAGATGGCTCACACTTGGATATGTGAGCATAAGCGATACACGTTAACCCATGACCTTGAGTCTAGCTACAAGACTCGTAAATAAAGAAAAGAGCTTCTTGGGAGGCAACCCATGTTTTGTGTGATTTTATTTTGTTTGTTTGTTATTTGCTTCCGTATGCATGCTTTATTTTTATTGTTAGTTGATCATGTTTCTCAATTAAAAAGTGGAAATACTTAACTTTGTTGTTTTGGCCTAGTCTTAACTCCACCTAAAAGTATTTTTGCAAAAGATAAGTGTAAGGGGAAACCCCAAATATGTATTTAAGAAACAAACCGATCATGATTCTCCACAATATTAAATGAACATGTATATTCGTATTTGTTAGAGTCAAATGCTTGTATTGAGTCATAATGAAGTTTTGCAGGATTTTCCAGGAAGAAAGACCAAGTTTTTTCAAAAATTTTCCGGAAACTTAATATAAGAATTTCTGCAGGTCACTTCTGACGGCGTCACGAGTTAACTCTTGACGGCGTCACGTGTAAAAATCTGGAAATTTTACTGGTTTTGTTTTTCTAACAGAGTCTTATGGTTTTTGTGAATTATTAAGTTTTATAATCTCCAGGGAATCTGCAAACTTCATTCCACAAGCATTATATCTTATCTTGTTTTCTAGGATTTAGTAACTTATATAGGATGCCGCCGATTTTACGCGAGGTTGTTTTTGTCTGTTTCTCAGGATTCACAGGTTATGTATGACAAGAAGATGATTTATATTCTGGAAGGGAAGCTTTGATTGTTCATTTTCTTGGAGGAAGATTTAACCTGGCCACCTAATTATCCATACCGAGCGAATTAGGGGAGTATTTGATTTCATTCTTTTTACTTTTTTAACTTTTACATTCTTTACTTGAACACTGGGGACAATGTTCATCTTAAGTGTAAGGGGAGGGTAAAAAGATGATACCTTACATATACACTTTCGCTTGAGTTTGTTTTGTTTGATGGTAGATGTGTAATAAAACTATGAGAAATACTTGTTAGTGCAATTTTAGCACCAAATTTAAATTTTTTTACAACATTTAGGAGTGAAACTTTAGCCATAGCAAGCGTCTCATGGATAGGAGATTGTATGACTAGCACATAACCGTATATTAAGAAAAATTTTCCACTCAAATATGTGAGGTTCGCCTTTAGATTTGATAGGAAAAGCATTTACTATTAGTGCTTATGAGTGTACCGGTAGCATTTAGATTCTAGAACTTGCGTTAGTGATGCATCCCGAGACCGCTAGTGAGACTACATTCGTGTGGTAGGATTTACTACATGATAAGAGGCATTAGGATCACCCTTGTGTTAAACCCGTATCATAATTACTTGACCATTTAAGTCATATTACTTGGCTAGTTAAGTCAACTAATTTTTCTCACACCCTTAGCGTTGTACTCATTTTTAGTACACGAAACCCCTAGTACACCCCTCCGAGCCTATCTTTTCATTTCTAACTTTAAGCATCTTACTTAAAGGAAGAATTTGTTACACCCCACTTAAATGTACACCCAAATCGCCTTAGCCTTCCGTGTATGCGCTCATCTTTAGTGCATTATTGTTATTTGTTAAACCCTAAGTTAACTATCTAATTGATTACATGGTTGCTAAGTCGAGTCATATCTTTGTACATATTGTTTTGGGACGATTGGGACTCATGGGTAAGTACTTATTTATGGAGTAATGGGGAAGAACATCATATATTACCCCCGTATGTGCGTTAATCTTAAAAGTACTCCAAGTGTTTTGATTTTCTTAATGCGAGTCATTAGATTAGTTTATTGTAAAGTATGTAAAGATTCAAGTGTAAGGGGAACGTTTATTCTCTATGATGTATTATTTTGGATCGTAGGGTAAAAGTGTATGCAAAAAAAAAAATAGAAAAATCAAGAAAAAAAAATAGAAAAAGAAAAAGAGAAAAAACATACGGACTACCATCCCTTTTCATTCTATGTTTATTTTATGTTTTTGTTATTTTTCATTTATTAGCTTAAGTCGAGTCTAGTCTTGGCTTAGCAACGCCACATTGTACATGTAATTAACCAAGATTGTTAGCTCGCCACCAGTAAAAACTTCCTTCATCCAACAAAACCGTGTATTTCATATCCGTACACCTAACGTTACAACCCTTTAAAAGACCTCTTTGATAGTTTATCCTAGATGCTTACGCCATGTGGTGGAGGTTTGATCCATTCCCAAGCCTATGGTAATCTATTTTGCTATGACAGGTAGTGAGAGATATCTTCCGTTTGTAATTTATACTTTATTACACCCGAGAGATGTGAGTATCTAAACATTATTTGTGAGGTGCTAGTGTATGACCTCCGTGCTTGTCTATTGGTCTTTAGTGGAACGATTATTTGTTGTAATTACTTTTATATTAGTGTTAAATGACCCCTAACTTGTATTTTGACTAGAATAAAAGCGCATTTGCTTGAGGACAAGCAAATCTCAAGTGTAAGGGTATATGATGAGACGAAAAATGAACCACTTTTAGGGGGTCATTTAAGCCCGGAATTGAATTTATTTGATCAAATATTGCCCTAAATCGTTCCTTTTGTGATTTTAGGTACTTTGGGAGAGAAATCTGGAAAAGGAAGCAATTCGGACGTTTTTGGAGCATAAAAGTGAAGAAAACGCCAAAGTCTTAATTTTCCTTGCTGGGAACAGTAGGTGACGACATCAAGAAGGAATTCCTGACGGCGTCAAGAGTAATTTCCATGACGATCCAGTACAGATTTGAAGGCGTCACGAAGTAGGGTGTCAAGAGTAAAATGCATGACGGCCTGGAAATGCATAACACATGACGGCGTCAAAAGTAGATCATGGCAGTCCGAGAAGAATTTTGGCGGCGAGGTGACGGCGTCACAAGATTTGTCTTGACGCCGTCAGACCCTATTTCCTATATATATCTTTCTAATTTTCACATTAAAAAAGAGAAGTTTTGGAGAAACCCTAAGTACGAACTTGGTGCGAATTTTACAGGTTTTTCAAGGGTTCTAAGCCCTTGATACCTTTCATGTGTAATTGAGATAAGTATTCTTTTAATTCAATCAATATGTCTATGTGTTGGTTGTCTATATCTTGTTCTTGTCTTAATTCCATCATGCTAGGCTAGATCTATCTTGTGTTTGCTTGGATCTAATGAAACCTAGATGTTAATTATGTGTTGATTACTTGTTTATATTTGTATTGGATGAATGAATTCGATGTTAGGCTTAAGAAAACTGGCAGATCTCCAAATGGTAACATGCTTGAACGTCTTAGGAAACATGAACTGATGTGCACTAGGTTTTATTGGTTGTATTTAATGCATGAGCCACTGTTTATAATCCCTATGGTTGTGCTGGGCATGGCATAGGAGGAGATAAGAGCTCATATGATTGGGGAGTTAAGTGCGCCACCCTATGAATGGTATTAAGGAATACAATCCGTCATCCATGTAACTATAACAAGTAATTAACGTGTAAAAGATATCTAGGGAGTAGTGAAATCTGAGTAAACACATTTTCTCCACTTATTGCTCACAACCTTAGTTAATTTAGTTTATTTTCATTTCTTGTATTTTATTTTGATTGCATCTTTAGTATTGGTTTAGTTGACTAGCAACTAATTCCGCCCAAATCCTTCAAACCCGAGATTTTTAATTGCTTTTCTAAAAAATATAAAAATACAAAAATAATCATCCCTCACCTTTAGAACTAGTATTTAGGTTTTCTAATCCTAGCTACACTATTCCTAGTTGAACGATCAATCCCCCGGTACTTGTCACTATACTATACTACAACGATCAGGTACACTGCCTGGTGGGGGTTGTAAGCTTCTCAAGATCCTTTGAGAGGTAAAGCCTGGTGCGATCCCCACGTATCACCTTTCAATTGCAAGCCTTTTTCTTGAGTGAAGTGACCAAGGTCATCTTCAAAAGTGCTCCTGATTTCGAATTCAGGGCCTTCCTCTCCTTCTTTTCTTTTTACCAGATTTCCCCAAAGGGTATAATCGTCATTTTGGTAAAAAGGCAAAAGGGAGGGATCAGCATAGATGTCACCTCCTGACAAGCATGCATGTTCAGTTGTGGCTGCTCCTCCGCATTCTTCTACCTCATGCGGGCCCTCACAGTAGTCACAGATTAAGTAAGGATTCGAGAGTTGTTTAGGTAACTGCCACCCAGCTAGGTACTCCACTCTTTTGTGAATTTTTCTCAATCGATCTGAAGTGATTTCAGAAATGTTGACAGTCGACTCAGGTTCATCCCAAGTGTCATCCTGGTCTTGAGCATATTCTTCAATCCTATCCCATCCTTCTTCGGCACTAAGATTGGCCAATCTCCCTTTTCTAGATTGGTTGATTCCGTTTCGATCATTAGAGGAGACATTGTCGTAGAAGATTTGGACCAAGAGCCAAAGCTCAATGCCATGATGGGGAACTTGTCTTATTAAATCTTTGAATCTAATCCACGATTTATGGAAGGGTTCGTCCTTCCCTTTTCGGAAACGGAGGATCCTATCTCTAAACGCTGAGGTTTTTCCAGGTGGAAAGAACTTCTCATAGAACTTGGATATGAGTTGCTCCCATGTGAAAATGGATTCAGAAGGAAGTTTATCATACCACTCTTGGGCTTTTTCATATAGGGTGAAAGGAAATAATCGCAATCGAGACGTGTCTCTAGTAGCCCCATCCGTATGGAGGGTGTCTACTATTTTCAAGAAGTCTTTATTGTGTTGAATTGGATCTTCCTCATCTAATCCACAAAACTTACACACACTTTGGACAAGCCAAACATCGTTCGCATGCAAGACCTCATTGGCGTGTTCGTTTGGGTAGACAATGGCATTTGAGAAGCCACGAGGGGTTGGGGAGGAGTAGTCCTTAAGGCGCTTAGGGATAGGAGTTGCGGGAGTACTCATCTCGTTGTTGGGTTGGGAGCTAGGGGTTGTAACGTGATTTTCTGAATTTTCTTCAGAGAGGGGTGCATCAAAATCGATGGCAACGCTAGATGGTTCAGGACTTGAGTGAGATTGTCTTAATCTACGCATTTCTCTTTCGGGTTCTGCATAAGGCAAGACAAGGTTTCTAGTGGAACTATGACTCCTAGTGATCCTACAGTTAGAGGATTCGTCGGTTGCCATGATGGCAGGTGGTGAAGAGTTACGAACAAAAACACGAAGAAATAAGATAGACTAAAGAGAACCAAAAAATAAAAATAAAAATAAAATCTTACTAAAAAGGAATCTAGCAAGTAGACCTAATAAAAAGAGATTCTAACCTAGACAATAACTATTCATCGGGTTGCGGCGCCAAAAACTTGATACGTGGGAATCGCACCAGGCTTTACCTCTCAAGGGATCTCGAGAAGCTTACAACCCCCACCAGGCAGTGTACCTGATCGTTGTAGTATAGTATAGTGACAAGTACCGGGGGATTGATCATTCAGCTAGGAATAGTGTCGCTAGGATTAGAAAACCTAAATACTAGTTCTAAAGATGAGGGATGATTATTTTTGTATTTTTATATTTTTTAGAAAGCAAGTAAAAATCTCGTGTTTGAAGGATTTGGGCGGAATTAGTTGTTAGTCAACTAACCCAATACTAAAGATGCAATCAAAATAAAATACAAGAAATGAAAATAAAACTAAATTAAACTAAGGTTGTGAGCAATAAGTGGAGAAATTGTGTTTACTTAGATTTCACTACTCCCTAGATATCTTTTACACGTTAATTACTTGTTATAGTTGCGTGGATGACGGATTGTATTCCTTAACACCATTCATGGGGTGGCGCACTTAATTCCCCAATCCTATGAGTGCCTACTTCACTCCTATGTCGAGCCGGCTAAAAAGCTCCTAACATGGGATCATTAGAATTTACTCATGCATTAAATACAACCAATAAAACCTAGTGCACGTCAGTTCATGTTTCCTAAGACGTTCAAGTATGTTACCATTTGGAGATCTGCCAGTTTTCTTAAGCCTAACATCGAAATCATTCATCCAATACAACCATAAACAAGTAATCAACACATAATTAACATCTAGGTTTCATTAGATTTAAGCAAACACAAGATAGATCTAGCCTAGCATGATGGAATTAAGACAAGAACAAGATATAGACAACCAACACATAGACATATTGATTGAATTAAAAGAACACTTATCTCAATTACACATGAAAGGGTTCAAGGGCTGAAAACCCTTGAAAAACCTGTAAAATTCGTAATAGGTTCGGCCTTAGGGTTTCTCCAAAACTTCTCTTTTTTTATGAATGAAAATTAGAAAACTATATACGGGAAATTGAGGCTGGCGGCGTCAAGACCAAATAGGTGACGCCGTCATCTCGCCGCCAAAATACTTCTCGGATTGCCTTAATCTTCATCTGACGCCGTCATGTGTTATGGTCTTCCAGGCCGTCACGTCTTTTACTCTTGATGCTCTACTTGTGACGCCTTCACGTTTGCACTGGGCCGTCATGCAAGTTACTCTTGACGCCGTCAGGATGTTGCTCTTGATGCCGTCACCTACTGTTCCCAGCAAGGAAAATTAAGACTTTGGCGTTTTCTTTACTTTTATGCTCCAAAAACGTCCGAATTGCTTCCTTTTCCAGATTTCTCTCCTAAAGTACCTAAAATCATAAAAGGAACGATTTAGGGCAATATTTGATCAAATAAATTCAATTCCGGGCTTAAATGACCCCCTAAAAGTGGTTCATTTTTCGCCTCATCATTTATGCTTGTAAGAAATATGCATGTGATGTTGTGTTTATTCCTCTTCCCTTTAGGAATAACAAGTTAGTTCATAGTGACTATCTTAGACATCTCAAGGATTGCCTAGATATGCTTCGGGAAACAGTTGAAGAGAATAAGATAGTAAAACCTCATGATGATGCAATGATAGATGCCTTCTTTCTCACTAATAGATCTCAGGAACTGATACGTGGGAATCGCACCAGGCTTTACCTCCCAAGGGATCTTGAGAAGCTTACAACCCCCACCAGGCAGTGTACCTGATCGTTGTAGTATAGTATGGTGACAAGTACCGGGGGATTGATCGTTCAGCTAGGAATAGTGTCGCTAGGATTAGAAAACCAAAATACGAGTTCTAGAGATGAGGGATGATTCTTTTTTGTATTTTTATATTTTTTATGAAAGCAAATAAAAATCTCGGGTTTTGAAGGATATAGGGCGGAATTAGTTGCTAGTCAACAACCCAATACTAAGATGCAATCAAAATAAAATACTAAAAATGAAAATAAACTATATTAAACTAAGGTTGTGAGCAATAAGTGGAGAAATGTGTTTACTTAGATTTCACTACTCCCTAGATATCTTTTACATGTTAATTACTTGTTATAGTTGCGTGGATGATGGATTGTATTCCTTAATACTATTCATGGGGTGGCGTACTTACTTCCCCAATCCTATGAGTGCCTACTTCACTCCTATGTCGAGCCTGCAAGAAGCTCCTAACATGGGATCATTAGAATTTACTCATGCATTAAATACAACCAATAAAACCTAGTACACATCGGTTCATGATTCCTAAGTCGTTCAAGCATGTTACCATTTGGAGATCTGCCAGTTTTCTTAAGCCAAACATTGAAATCATTCATCCAATACAACCATAAACAAGTAATCAACACATAATCAACATCTAGGTTTCAATAGATCTAAGCAAACACAAGATAAATCTAGCCTAACATGGTGGAATCAAGACAAGCACAAGATATAGACAACCAACATATAGACATATTGATTGAATTAAGTAAAGACTTATCTCAATAACACATGTAAGGATTCAAGGGTTGAAAACCCTTGAAAAGCTGTAAAATTCGTATAAGGTTTGGCCTTAGGGTTTCTCCAAACTTGTTCCTCTTTAATGAATGAAAATTAGAAAACTATATATAGATATTAGAGGCTGACGGCGTCAAGAACAAATGGGTGACGCCGTCATCTCGCCGCCAAAATACTCCTCGGACTGCCTTGATCTACATTTGACGCCGTCATGTTGTCCATTTCTGCAGGCCGTCACACTTTTAACTCTTGATGCTCTACTTTTCTGCAGGCCGTCACACATTTAACTCTTGATGCTCTACTTTGTGACGCCTTCATTTCTGTACTGGGTCATCATGATCTTTACTCTTGACGCCGTCATGAAAGTCTTCTTGACGCCGTCACACACTGTTCCCAACTTGGAAAATTAAGTCTTTGGCGTTTTCTTCACTTTTATGCTCCAAAAACGTTCGAATTGCTTCCTTTTCCAGATTTCACTCCCAAAGTACCTAAAATCACAAAAGGAACGATTTAGGGCAATATTTGATCAAATAAATTCAATTCCGGGATTAAATGACCCCCTAAAAACGGATCATTTTTCGCCTCATCATATACCCTTACACTTGAGATTTGCTTGTCCTCAAGCAAATGCGCTTTTATTTTAATCAAAATACAAGTTACTAAAGACCAAAGACAAGCACAGAGGTCATATACTAGCACCTCACAAATAGTGTTTAGATACTCACATCTCTCGGGTGTAATAAAGTATAAATTACAATATGGAAACGGAAGATATCTCTCACTACCTGTCATAGCAAAATAGATTACCATAGGTACAATATGGCGTTGCTAAGCCAAGACTAGACTAGACTTAAGCTAATAAATGAAAAATAACAAAAACATAAAATGAACATAGAATAAAAAGGGATGGTAGTCCGTATGTTTTTTTTTTTTTTTTTTTTTTTTTTTTTTTTTTTTTTTTTTTTTCTTGTTTTTCGATTTTTTTTTTTTTTTTTTTTTTTTTTTTTTTTTTTTTTTTTTTTTGCATACACTCTTACCCTACCATCCAAAATAATACATCATAGGGAATGAACATTCCCCTTACACTTGAATTTTTACATACTTTACAATAAACTAATCTAATGACTCGAATTAAGAAAATCAAAACACTTGGAGCACTTTTAAGATTAACGTACATATGGGGGTAATATATTATGTTCTTCCCCATTACTCCATAAAATAAGCACTTTACCCATGAGTCCCAATCGTCCCAAAACAATATGTACAAGGATATGACTCGACTTAGCAACCATGTAATCAATTAGATAGTTAACTTAGGGTTTAAACAAATAACAATAATGCACTATAGATGAGTGCATACACGGAAGGCTAAGGCGATTTGGTTGTACATTTAAGTGGGGTGTAACAAATTCTTCCTTTAAGTAAAATGCTTAAAGTTAGAAACGAAAAGATAGGCTCGGAGGGGTGTACTAGGGGTTTCGTGTACTAAAAATGAGTACAACGCTAAGGTGTGAGAAAAATTAGTTGACTTAACTAGCCATGTAATATGACTTAAATGGTCATGTAATTATAATACGGGTTTAACACAAGGGTGATCCTAATGCCTCTTATCATGTAGTAAATCCTACCACACGAATGTAGTCTCACTAGCGGTCTCGGGATGCATCACTAACGCAAGTTCTAGAATTTAAATGCTACCGGTACACACATAAGCACTAATAGTAAATGCTTTTCCTATCAAATCTAAAGGCGAACCTCACATATTTGGGTGGAAAATTTTTCTGAATAGTACGGTTATGTGCTAGTCATACAATCTCCTATCCATGAGACGCTTGCTATGGCTAAAGTTTCACTCCTAAATGTTGTAAAAAATTTTAAATTTGGCGCTAAAATTGCACGAAGAAGTATTTCTCATAGTTTTATTACACATCTACTATTAAACAAACAAACTCAAGCGACACCGTATTTGTAAGGTATCATCATTTTACCCTCCCCTTACACTTAGGATGAACATTGTCCCCAATGTTCAAGTAAAGAATGTAAAAGTGAAAAAGCAAAAAGAATGAAATCAAATACTCCCCTGATTCGCTCGGTATGGATAATAAGGTGGCCAGGTTAAATCTTCCTCCAAGAAAATGAACAATCAAAGCTTCCCTTCCAAAATAATAATCATCTTCTTGTCATACATAACCTGTAAATCCTGAGAAAACAGACAAAGCAACCTCGCATAAAATCGGCGGCAATCTACATAAGTTACTAAATCCTAGAAAACAAAGTAAGATATAATGCTTGTGGAATGAAGTTTGCAGATTTCCTGGAGATTATAAAACTCAATAATTCAGCAAAAACTTTAAGACTCCGTTAGAAAAACAAAATTGGTAAAATTTCCAGATTTTTACACGTGACGCCGTCAAGAGCAAGCTCATGACGCCGTCAGATGTGACATGCAGAAATTCTTGTGTTAAGTTTCCGGAAAATTTCTGGAAAAACTTGGTCCTACTTCCTGGAAAATCCTGCAAAACTTCATTATGACTCAATACAAGCATTTGACTCTAACAAATACGAATATACATGTTCACTTAATATTGTGGAGAATCATGATCGGTTTGTTTCTTAAAAACATATTTGGGGTTTCCCCTTACACTTATCTTTTGCAAAAATACCTTTAGGTGAAGTTAAGACTAGGCCAAACAACAAAATAAAGTATTTCCACTATTTAATTTAGAAACATGATCTACCAACAATAAAAATAAAGCATGCATACGGAAGCAAATAATAAACAAACAAAATAAAATCACACAAAGCATGGGTTGCCTCCCAAGAAGCGCTTGTTTTTGTTCGAGTCACGAGCCTGACTCTACCCTTATTTAACGGAAATAAGAGAAGTTTTCCCTACACTTAGGATTAACTGCGGGTGATAGTAGCGATATACACCTTCTCGTTGGAAGTATGCCACGTGAGGAAAGAGTGGTGGATGAATTATATGCTCAAAGGGGTGTGCTCCTATCATCATAACCTTACCTAATTCAATCGGGTTAATGGGTGGATTAAGATTTTCTCCTAGAAAGGGATCATTTTCTATTAACTTCGAAAGACTCCTAGTTGGGGATCCATCTTGACCTAATAAACCCGGTTTAAACCCATAATGTGTCTTGTAATCAATCATAAATGGGTGATGTAAGCATGTAAGGTCATTTTCCACTCCTATATTGGCTTCCTCTCTACAAGGCTTAGAGTCCACTACCTTTATCCAAAGACTACCCAGACTATATGGTTTGATGGGTGGATCGGAACCTATTTCAATTCCTAAATTTTCATCCAAGGATGGAAGATTAGGTAACGGTTTTGGTTGAGGCTCCGGTTCATCAAAACTAGGAACTTCCCTAGAACTAAGAGTAAGGTTATCATTATAAGTATTCAAACCTATATCCTCTAGTTGTGTTTGGTTCAAAGGTTCTACCTTTATTGGGGTTCCTATAGTCTCTTCTACTTTTTCCGGGTAAGTCAAGGGAGGTGTGTACGCATCAAATGATGGTAGGACTTGTGGGGTACTTTGTGGGCTCATGTTATTTATTTCACCATTCCCTGTGTCATGATCACCTATATCCTCAACATGTGTTTTATTATAATCTAACCCTAACATTTTCCCAAGTATCTCACGTGCATCTCTAGGCATCTCAACTTCTATATCCGAATCATAAGGATCATCCTCAGTATTCTGACTGCTATATACAAATTGCCCAAAAGATTCATCATGTGTTTCTTGAGATTCATCATCATCGATCATAAAACCTAGGTCTTTTTGATCAATGTGATCATGTTCGGCTACATCCTCCATCACATCAAGGTCACCTATGTGTTCATCCTGTATTATGGTAGGCCCTAACCATGACATGCAGCTAGGTGGCTCAACTCTACCCACCTCATTTCTAAACAAACCTTCCGATTGATCCATCCAAATACCAAATAGGTCTAAGCTTACCATTTTTGGGTGCCATGTTCCACTTCTTTTATGGGCGAGAATCTCAAAGATTTCCCATACCTCTTCATCATCATAATCCCACATTTTGCCATCTTCCATATCTTCAATCTGCTTCTGGGTTTGGCAGTCGATACGAGTGTAAAAGATTTGAAGTGGAAACAATAAGTCAAGACCATGATGAAGGACCTTTTTTAGTAAGTATTTGAAACGAGTCCATGCATCGGAAAAAGATTCACCATTATGTCGACGGAACATAAAGATGTCATTTTGGAGTGGAAGGGGTAGATTATGTAATGGATTTGGTCGATTGGTTGAAAAATTTTGCGGATTCGCGTTTTCCATGATGGCAGATGGTAATGGTTACGAACAAAAACACGAAGAAAAAGATAGACTAAAGAAAACCAAAAAAATAGAAATAAAATCTTACTAGAAAGGAATCTAGCAAGTAGACTTAATAAAAAGAGATTCTAACCTAGACAATAACTAATCCCCGGGCTGCGGCGCCAAAAACTTGATACGTGGGAATCGCACCAGGCTTTACCTCCCAAGGGATCTTAAGAAGCTTACAACCCCCACCAGGCAGTGTACCTGATCGTTGTAGTATAGTATAGTGACAAGTACCGGGGGATTGATCGTTCAGCTAGGAATAGTGTCGCTAGGATTAGAAAACCTAAATACTAGTTCTAGAGATGAGGGATGATTCTTTTTTGTATTTTTATATTTTTTATGAAAGCAAATAAAAATCTCGGGTTTTGAAGGATATGGGGCGGAATTAGTTGCTAGTCAACTAACCCAATACTAAGATGCAATCAAAATAAAATACTAAAAATGAAAATAAACTACATTAAACTAAGGTTGTGAGCAATAAGTGGAGAAATGTGTTTACTTAGATTTCACTACTCCCTAGATATCTTTTACATGTTAATTACTTGTTATAGTTGCGTGGATGACGGATTGTATTCCTCAATACCATTCATGGGGTAGCGTACTTACTTCCCCAATCCTATGAGTGCCTACTTCACTCCTATGTCGAGCCTGCAAGAATCTCCTAACATGGGATCATTAGAATTTACTCATGCATTAAATACAACCAATAAAACCTAGTACACATCGGTTCATGTTTCCTAAGACGTTCAAGCATGTTACCATTTGGAGATCTGCCAGTTTTCTTAAGCCTAACATTGAAATCATTCATCCAATACAACCATAAACAAGTAATCAACACATAATCAACATCTAGGTTTCATTAGATCTAAGCAAACACAAGATAAATCTAGCCTAACATGGTGGAATCAAGACAAGCACAAGATATAGACAACCAACACATAGACATATTGATTGAATTAAGTAAAGACTTATCTCAATAACACATGTAAGGATTCAAGGGTTGAAAACCCTTGAAAAGCTGTAAAATTCGTATAAGGTTCGGCCTTAGGGTTTCTCCAAACTTGTTCCTCTTTTTTTATGAATGAAAATTAGAAAACTATATATAGATATTAGAGGCTGACGGCGTCAAGAACAAATGGGTGACGCCGTCATCTCGACCCCAAAATAATCCTCGGACTGCCTTTATCTACATTTGACGCCGTCATGTTGTCCATTTCTGCAGGCCGTCACACATTTAACTCTTGACGCTCTACTTTGTGACGCCTTCATTTCTGTAATGGGTCGTCATGATCTTTACTCTTGACACCGTCATGAAAGTCTTCTTGACGCCGTCACACACTGTTCCCAGCTTAGAAAATTAAGTCTTTGGCGTTTTCTTCACTTTTATGCTCCAAAAACGTCTGAATTGCTTCCTTTTCTATATTTCACTCCCAAAGTACCTAAAATCACAAAAGGAACGATTTAGGGCTATATTTGATCAAATAAATTCAATTTCGGGCTTAAATGACCCCCTAAAAACGGATCATTTTTTGCCTCATCAGGAACTCTTGGAATATGCAATTGGTACATGCCCTATGATTGATAACATCCAAGTAAGGTCATCTGCACCATCCTCTAAGTCCATGAACAAACATGTTACTTTTGTTGACCCTTTGAGAACATCTGAACTCAACACATCACCTTCTGAATACCAACTGGCAATTAAGCAAACTAATGTTCCCATCATTGCTTCTACAGGAGTAAAAAGTGTCACTAGAGCTAGCGGGTCACAGCCTAGGTGCAATACAAAGAATGATAGGACTTCGCCAGCTAAGAGTACACATGTGAAGAAAGTAGAAGACCACCTTAGGAACAACAAATTTGATTTGAATGAAATGAATCGTGTTGATTATAGTATTTGCTATAAGCGTACTGTAATTAATTCGAATTCTGCTACTACTTGTAAGAATTGTAATGACTGCTTAATTTCAGGTAATCATGATAATTGTGTTGTGTTATTTTTGAAATATCTTAATCGATCCCCTGTGGAAAGTGTTAAGAAATCTGTAGTAAAAAATCGTATTTGGAAAGCAACTGGCAAGTTGTTCACAAATGTTGGATATCAATGGAAGCCTACTGGAAGAAAATTCACACTAGGAGAAAAGTGCCCCTTGACTAGGATCACTAACCCTAAAGTAGTGCCAATTAAGGAATGGAGACCTACTGGTAGAATGTTCCCACTAGAAGCACGATGTACCACTTCTAGGTCTAGTGCATCATCTAGTAAAAATACCAATAGTATCCTCGTGACTTATGATAATCCAATATTTGTATGTGCTAACCAAATGGACCCCAATTGCTTGTGGGGCTCTAGCTTTTTTAGTTATCCACCATTGTCTAGTTTCAAATGCAGGTCGTATAAATCGTCCTTTGGTATTTGGACTCAGGCTGCTCAAAACATATGACCGGGGATCGCTCACGGCTCAAGAATTTCGTGGAAAAGTTCATTGGTACTGTCAGATTCGGGAACGACCACTTTAGTGCTATCATGGGTTATGGTGATTATGTCTTTGGAGACAGTGTGATCTCCAGGGTGTACTACGTGGAAGGACTTGGGCATAATCTATTTTCTGTTGGTCAATTTTGTGATTCAGATCTTGAAGTTGCGTTCAGAAAACACACATGTTTTGTTAGAGAGTTAGATGATATAGATTTTCTCAAAGGCAGTCGTGTCACCAATCTATATACCATATCAATTGAAGACATGATGCGGCCCTCTCCCATTTGCTTGCTCTCAAAAGCCTCTAAGAACAAATCATGGCTGTGGCATCGTCGTTTGAACCACTTGAACTTCGGTACCATCAATGAACTCACTCGTAAGGATCTTGTTCGAGGCATGCCCTGGCTAAAATATGAAAAGGATCATCTATGTTTCGCATGTCAAATAGGCAAGAGCAAAAAGCACACTCACAAACCCAAAACCGTCAACACCATTATGGAAGTTCAGCACACCCTTCACATGGATCTTTGTAGACCAATGAGAGTTCAAAGTATCAATGAAAAGAAATATGTACTAGTTATTGTTGATGACTACTCTCGCTTCATAAGACTTTTCAAGCAATTTCAAGTTAGACTCAACAAAACTATTAGGTTCATTCGCACTGACAATGGAACGGAGTTTGTGAACAAATAACTAACTTAATTTTATGAAAGTATCAACATTAGTCATCAAAAGAGTGTTCCGCGTACTTCTCAACAAAATGGAGTTGTTGAAAGGCGTAACCGCACCCTTGTTGAAGCTGCAAGGACTATGCACATTTTCTCTAAAGCTCCAACATTCCTTTGGGCAGAAGCTATTGCAACTGCGTGCTACACACATAATCGATCCTTGATACATCCTCTTCACTGCAAGACTCCATATGAACTGGTTCATGACAGAAAACCAGACCTTTCATTTCTATGAGTATTTGGTGTACTATGTTATCCGACAAACGACAGTGAAGACCTTGGAAAACTCAAAGCCAAAGCCGATATTGGCTTCTTTGTTGGATATGCTCCAGATCGAAAGGGGTACCGAATCTACAACAAACGTACCAGAGAAATAATGGAAACAATTCACGTGACATTCGATGAGCTGACTGAGCAACAGGCTCCTGGACAAGCAAGTTCTGGACCCGTACCAAACCTTTTGTCCCCTGGACCCATAAGTTTAGGTTTTGTACAGAATCCCACTCCTGCTACTCCTTTTGTACCTCCTACAAGTGAAGATTGGAAGAAATTATTTGATCCAATGTTTGATGAATACTTTGAACCTCAATATGTGGCTGCTCCTGAAGCTCATGTCGTTCCACCACCAGCAGTTGTAGCAAATGTTCCACTTAATAATGCAGGGCCATCTACTTCACTGTCGTTGGATCCAGAAGCCCCCGCTATTAGTCACTCATTTACAACATCAAATGTTCAATCCTCATCCAAAGCACTTTATGTTACAGTCCCCTTTACCCCAAACCTTACACTCAATCGATGTTGTGCCTTCCTTGCTAAGTACACTACTGAGAAAACCAACTGATTTCTAATAGCAATCAACCCCCCCCCCCCCTCCTTCAGAGTCATACTCTGAACTTGCTAAACTCTCCATTCAGCAGGGATGTTATGCCCAACAGAAACCTTAAGACAACTGATTTCTAATAGCAATCAACCCCCCTCCTTCAGAGTCGTACTCTGAACTTGCCAAACTCTCCATTCAGCAGGTATGTTATGCCCAATAGAAACCTTAATAAATCAAGTATGTAACATGTAACCACGTAACGTATTCGAGTAATCAAACAAACATTTAAGTAGAGCAAGTAATGATTTGAGTAAACAAGTGGCATATTCAAGTAAAAACAAATATTACTCCTTAATGTCTTAAGGTTTCTGTTAGGCATAACATTCCTGCTGAATGGGGTGTTTGGCAAGTTCAGAGTATGACTCTGAAGGAGGGGGGTTGATTGCTATTAGAGATCAGTTGGTTTTCTCAGTAGTGTACTTAGCAAGGAAGGCACAACATCGATTGAGTGTAAGGTTTAGGGTAAAGGGGACTGTAACATAAAGTGCTTTTCAATTGGGCAAATAGTACAACAAGGAGCAGCAGCTGATAATTATTTTGAAGTAAATCCTTTCGCTCCGCCTGATGATGAACCGTTTGAAAACATCTTCGCTCCTGAATCCTCAAATGATGCAACATCCTCAGAAGAATCAAACACAACAACCTCAATTCACTATCCTCAACCTCATGAGCATCTCAGAAAATGGACAAATGATCACCCAATTGACAAAATCATTGGAAACCCCTCTCGCCCGGTATTAACCCGTAAACAGCTTGCCACCGACGCATTGTGGTGCTTCTTCAATTCGATATTCACTAAAGCTGAGCCCAAGGATTTCAAAGATGCACTGTCTAAGGACTCCTGGTTTACTGCTATGCAAGAATAAATTCATGAGTTCGATCGACTTGAAGTCTGGGAATTAGTGCCTCCTCAGATTTTGCTATGATCATTGCTCTCAAGTGGATATTCAAGGTAAATCTTGATGAACATGGAGATGTCTTGGAGAACAAGGCAAGGCTTGTTGCCAAAGGATACCGTCAAGAAGAAGGAATAGACTTCGAAGAATCCTTCGCACCTGTTGCTAGAATTGAAGCCATAAGAATCTTCCTTGCTAATGCTGCCAGTCAGAATATGGTAGTATATCAAACGGATGTTAAGACAGCATTCTTAAATGGTGATCTAAAGGAAGTGGTGTATGTCAGTCAACCTGAAGGATTCATGGATCAGGAACGTCCTAATCATGTCTATTGTCTGAAAAAGGCTCTCTATGGACTTAAGCAAGCTCCTAGGGCATGGTATGAGACATTGTCCAAGTTTTTACTTGCTAACAAGTTCACCAAGGGTGTTGTTGATCCTACACTTTTTACCAGAAAATCAGGCAAAAACTACCTCCATGTTCAAATTTATATTTATGATATCATATTTACCTCCTCTGATCATAAGGAATGTGATCGTTTCTCACAAGAGATGAGCGCTGAGTTCCAGATGTCCATGATGGGACAAATGTCATTCTTTTTGGGGTTGCAAGTCTCTCAAAATCCCAATGGCATATTCATCAATCAATCCAAGTATGCTAATGAGATTTTGAAGAAATTTGGATTTGAATCATGTGACTCAGTTGATACTCCCATGATCGAAAGATCAAAACTTGATGAGGACATTGTTGGGACCCCAGTCGACCAAACCAAGTATCGAAGCATGATTGATTCCTTGATGTATCTCACTGCTAGTAGACCAGATCTTCTGTTTGCGGTATGCATGTGTGCTCGATATCAATCTAAGCCAACCAAGAAGCACTTGGAAGCAGTAAAAAAAGGAACAACCCACATGGGTCTCTGGTATCCCAAGGACATAACTATGGCACTGACGGTATATTCAGATGCAAACCATGCAGGATGTCAAGATATACGTCGCAGTACGTCTGGAGGTGCTCAATTTCTGGATGATAAGCTGATTAGTTGGTCTTCAAAAAGGCAAATGAGCACATCGATCTCATCCACAGAGGCTGAATACATAGCCATGTCCTCATGTTGCGCTCAAATCCTATGGATGAAATCTCAACTTTCGAACTATGGCTTTGTTTACAACAAGATTCCCATGTACTGCGACAACAAAAGTGCCATAGCTCTTTGCTACAACAACGTCCATCACTCCAGATCAAAGCATATCGATATCCGGCATCATTTCATCAGGGAACAAGTTGAGAAGGGAATTGTGGAACTTTACTTCGTGAGGACGGAGTTTCAGCTAGCTGACATCTCCACTAAGGCACTTCCTACAGAACGATTTCAGTTCATTCTTCCTCGCCTTGGAATGAAGTGCCTTACGCCTGAGGATCTCAAAAGTCTTCAGGAAGATAAGGAGGAGTAAAGGATCTACTTCACATATCCTTGTATATAGTTTATAAAACCAAAAAGAAAAATACAAAAATATAAAATCTATAAAAATAATAAAAATCTGAAAAACACAAAAATACCAAAAATAGTTCCTCTTTAGGCATGTCTTTTGTTTATCGATAACATTTAAGGGTCTAGAAATGTCATTCAAAAATGGCACGGATCTTTAAATGAAGCTCGAGCAGAAGCTATAATAAATGGCTAAAACATGTCTAGGTGGCTTGCTATTACTTTAGATAGCAACCCGTACCTCTAGATGGGGAAAACTTGTCGCCAAAAAGACGGTTGTTCCTCTTACTGGGTGAAGTTCACCTGGGCATGGATTACTTTATATCCATGTTTCATCGACTTGATGTACGTTTCAGTGCATCATTTCTTGTTTAAGAAGAGACGTCTTCTTTACATCACGAATACTTTTCCTTCAAAGATTCTTCGGGAAAGTATTTGTTCTAAACTTGGTGGTACTGTGATTTTTGAAAATCAATCAAACTTGCAATTTTGTATAAAATTTGCCACTCAATCGATGCTAAATGATTAATCTTCTGAAGTAAAGTGATAAATTGAAAATGGGTCATCGATTGAGGGGGAGAATGATTTCAAAAATACTATATCATCAAAATATGATCTTTGTGAATTAAAAGCAGTGAATAGAATTGTTATGTGTGAGAATATGAATTTTTCATGAGTTTCTTGTTAAACTCTAAATCATTTATAAACTCATCATTTCTGACACATAACATGCTCCCTCAAGGATTGAGGTGGAGCAAATGTATCGTCTCATAATCAGTCATTCTTAAATCTGACCACAGTCTTCTGCCAAAAAATCTTTGAACTTATTTAAATCACTTGGGATCACAAATCTCAAATGGTTTGAAATTTTTGATCGGGGGAGAAAATGTGATTTAAATATGAAATCTGATTAAAATGTGATGTTTTAGACTTAAATGTAAGCTCTCCCATCTGTGCTAAACTCTTTTGTATATCAACGCACATATTGAGGGGGAGCAAATGGTTTGTGAAAAAGGATCATAGCATCTCATATGAGCGAGTCTCAGACTTGACCAATGAATTGACGAAATAAAAACTGTCTTTAATCAAAAAGACTAGTCCTGGACGGGTAATAACTTCAAGCTGGTCTAACCAGTGATGTAAGCGCGTCTCGAAAAGGACTTGTCTGAGTAGAGTGTACCATTTCGAGAAACCTTTTGTGGATTTGATTGGGCCGGGTAATAACTTCAAGCTAGTCTAACTAGTGATGTAAGCGTGTCTCGAATGCCCGTTCATGTTCACTAAAGGTGGATCAATTCAAAAGTGCAAACTCTTCCCGACATGTGCAAATTTTCGAATCAAAAACATATGAGCACATGTTAAGGGGGAGCATTTGAAAATGGTAAAACTCTCAACGTGTTAATAAAATGTGTTTCTTAATCATAAACACGGTGAGAGAATTTTCAATGATTTGGTTAAATGGCAACATAGGATAGTCTTGAAGTTATAAGGTGGCTAAGGTTAGAAAAACTGTCCTATGATCCGCCAGAGCCGAAGGGATCTATCCAATGACAATACCCAATAGATAGCATTAGAAAGTCCTTAGGTATGATTATGAAAAAAAGATTAATGTGAGAAAGGGGAAAGAAGGGGTTGAAGAATTAAAATGAAATGAAATGAGAAAAGGTGAAAAGAAATTGCCCTCCAATTATTCAACCTTAGGGCAGAAACTGGGTTCAATTCATATGCTACTGATGTTTACTAAGGTAACACCGGTATTGAAGACAAGACGTCATGGACCCAGTGACGCAATGCACTAAACCTTCTAGCCACTCAAGTTCTCTTAAAAGGACTTGTTTCATTCTCACGGGGAACCGGTGTAATCTATCAACTAATCTCTTAGAGATGGTTGATATTTAAGCAGGAGACCTCTCCCTAGTCTTTGCATAGGAAAACCAAATCTTGCACTTATCGAGTCTAGAGCCTCGAGATGCATAAAAAGATCTCAATAGGAACAGTGGATACTTTTGCACTGGTGGTTCATTATCAAGGACACCAGTTGCACATTTGAGAGTCCTACGTAGATCTTAGTAATGTACCAGAACATTCATGATAAATTACTTAAGTAATTTTCAGTGATTGAATGGAAATTCCTGCCAGGGTCAACATCAAACAGCCCTGAAAGCCAGTCACTTCGGTAATTCCTTGTGATTTACGCTTAGTAGTCGTGGCGGTTTCCAATGGTCTACAGTTGTGGAGTGATCTCCAGCGACTCACTTAGTCGTTGATTTACTTAGGTAGATCGTGTAACTCCTCTCAGGTGTTGCCGATTGGGAACGGTCACGGTAAGGATTAGAAGGAGTCTTCACACTATGCTGTTGACGATCTCTAACTCTAAACCTGTAAGTACCGGTCGATTTATTGCTAACTGTTTGCTTATAGGAATATCTGATGATTGCTGCTGATTGCTGAAAAGATGCTGATCCATCACCACGTGTTCACACTACGTCATCCATGTCAAAGATATCATGAGAACTCAAAGGCCTTCATCCAAAGCTTCTACTACTCTGATGCTGAAAACATGATTTAAGGAAAGTATGAGCACGCCAATTCTACAATCACAACTTCACATGGCGACGATGATTCTAAAGATGACTTGAAGATGAAAGTTGGATGATTATCTCAATGAACTATCAAAGATCATCCTAAATATACAACGAGTCATCTATAGCCCACTGCCTAAAGCACAACGATCAAAGACTTTGAAAAATCAAGGACTACGAGCTACGAAAATTCAACTTGAAGAATAGAATGCTAGAATTCAATTTGTATTTTTCGGGGTGACCTCCCTTAGGGGGAGATTGTTAGGAATACGAATATTCATGTGAAAGACTCGGTCACCCCGAGTATGTAATAGCATTAAGTTAGCTCGTAGTCACTACTATCTTTAGCTAGTATTAGTTTAGATTAAGTAACATCGTGGAGGAAGGACGGGTCTTTACCCACTGTATGCCTGATCCACAGCCCGGGTGTGGGCTTTTTTGTATGTACTATAAATACCCCTCTCCCACCAAGGGAGAGGGTTGAACCATTCATTTTTACAAGCTAATACATACTAGTTTCTCTCCTAGAAAGGCTTCCACTCTCTCTCTAATCTTCTCTTACAAATTCGATCCATAACACTCCTAATCCATCCATGTTTTGATTTTTAGTATACTACAAAAAGTTTTATTAATTCTATGTTTATGATAAAAGACTTAGGAAAAATTAAATATTTCCTAGGTATTGAAGTTATAGATACTAATAAAGGTGTTTGTCTCAATCAAATAAAATATTGTCTTGACTTGTTGTATGAGTTTGGCATGTTGGCCTGCAAACCATCTGCTACTCCTTTGCAGTCTAAATCGGTTATTTCTATTTAACCAAATGATGATATCCCTTTACTTGAGAATATAACTTATTATCAAAAACTAATAGGTAAACTGAATTACTTGACTAATACAAGACCTCATATTTCTCTTATGTTTTTCATTGCTTAAGTCAGTTTATGCATTCTCCTCTTAAGTCTCATCTCAAAACTGCTTTAAGATCTTTATATATCTTAAAGGATTTTCAGGTATGGGTCTTCATATTACTAAAAGCTCATGTACGTCTTAAAAAGCTTATTCTGATGTTGATCGGGCAAAATGCATTGTTACAGTCACTGGTTATTGTGTATATTTGTGTGATTCATTGGTTTCTGGGAAAAGCAAGAAACAAAATACTCTCTTTAAATCATTGAAAGAAGCAAAGTATATAGCTCTTGTTTTTGTTACTAGTGAAGTAATTTGAATTTTGAAAATTTTAAAGGATTTGAAATGTGAAAATATTTTACCTGATCTACGTCATTGTGATAGCAGTTCTGCAAATTGTAGCCAATCCTGTGTTTCCATGAAAGAACAAAGCATCTTGAAATAGATTTACAATTTGTTAGAGAAAAAAAATCTGAATGGAGTTGTTAAAATTGAGAAAGTGGATTCTGCAAATCAAATTGCAGATATCCTTACAAAAGGATTGAATACAATTCAACATAAAATTTTGGTTAACAAGCTACGCTTTTATACCAGAAATCATATTAAAGGGGAATATTGAAAGGACTAAATCTGATCTCTAGTATTTAACCTTAAGGACTAATTTTGCCACTTTATTATCTTGTTTTGTAGTCCTAGTGATACTTGAACAAAAGTTGGAAGACTTGCCTTAAAAAGATAATGAAAAAACACGAATGGACTAGAAGCGAATTATTCTACGGACCAGATTGTGCAATATGTCAAAGTTGAAGATAAGGAGTATAAAAGCCGGATTTTTGGCTTATTATCTTATTCTTGATATATGATATCTCTCTCTCTCTCACTCTCAAAACATTCTCGTATTATTGATCATCTTGATCGAGTATTCATTCAGTTTCTGGTTTTGAATGTAATAGAACTAATATCATAGATATTAGAGATGCAACAAAGTAACCATGGTATCTTTTATGATTGTGTTGTTTAAGGGTGTGCATTGTTTGGGTAATAACCAAATAAACCAAAAATCAAAACTGAACCGAATCAGAAAAAACCGAACTGAATTTATAACCGAACATAATTTTCCAAAACCGAACCGAGCCGAACTAAAAGTTCGGTTTTTCCAATTTGGATATAGTTTTAACTATCTGAACCGAAAACCGAAATTTCACTTTTTATATATTTATATATACTAAAAAACCATTAAATTTTTATCTTAATATATATATATATATATATATATATATATATATATATATATATATATATATATATATATATAGAGAGAGAGAGAGAGAGAGAGAGAGAGAGAGAGAGAGAGAGAGTAGGGATCTAGTAAGAAGTAAATTAAAATAAGAAGTGGTGAGAAGTGACCAAAACCACGCATTTGAGATGCAACGACTTGCATTAGATGCATTTCTATTCATATAGATGCGACATCTTGAGTTTCGAAAGTTAATTTGATGTATAGATGGTGCAAATTGATTTTCATGATTTCGGCACGTGCAGATGAACAAAAAACAAGAGAAATCATGAAATGCATCTAATATACGTATATGCATTTGATTAAAAGCTAGAAAACACACTATGGTGCGTTATAATGCATCTAAGATTATAGGGATGCATCTAATTTAGGTCGGTGCATCTCGGATTTGTGATTATAGTTCTTCTTATTCCTTCTTATTTTAAGTAATCTTCTTATTTGATCATAACTCTCTATAGAGTAGAGATCCAGTAAGAAGTAAATTAAAATAAGAAGTGGTGAGAAGTGACCAAAACCACGCATTTGAGATGCAACGACTTGCATTAGATGCATTTCTATTCATATAGATGTAACATCTTGAGTTTCGAAAGTTAATTTGATGTATAGATGGTGCAAATTGATTTTCATGATTTCGGCACGTGCAGAGGAACAAAAAACAAGAGAAATCATGAAATGCATCTAATATACGTATATGCATCTGATTAAAAGCTAGAAAACACACTATGGTGCGTTATAATGCATCTAAGATCATAGGATGCATCTAATTTAGGTCGGTGCATCTCGGATTTGTGATTATAGTTCTTCTTATTCCTTCTTATTTTAAGTAATCTTTTTATTTGATCATAACTCTCTATAGAGTAGGGATTCAGTAAGAAGTAAATTAAAATAAGAAGTGGTGAGAAGTGACCAAAACCACGCATTTGAGATGCAACGACTTGGATTAGATGCATTTCTATTCATATAGATGCAACATCTTGAGTTTCGAAAGTTAATTTGATGTATAGATGGTGCAAATTGATTTTCATGATTTCGTCACGTGCAGAGGAACAAAAAGCAAGAGAAATCATGAAATGCATCTAATATACGTATATGCATCTGATTAAAAGCTTGAAAACATACTATGGTGCGTTATAATGCATCTAAGATTATAGGGATGCATCTAATTTAGGTCGGTGCATCTCAGATTTGTGATTATAGTTCTTCTTATTCCTTCTTATTTTAAGTAATCTTCTTATTTGATCATAACTCTCTATAGAGTAGGGATCCAGTAAGAAGTAAATTAAAATAAGAAGTGGTGAGAAGTGACCAAAACCACGCATTTGAGATACAACGACTTGCATTAGATGTATTTCTATTCATATATATATATATATATATATATATATATATATATATATATATATATATATATATATATATATATATATATATATATAAACACTTTTTATGTTTGAAATAATTTTTATTTGCCAAAAATCTATGTAACTAAATTTTAAAAAATATATATAATGGTGTAATTCGGGTCAACCCGAAAACCAAATCGAATTCAAATTCGGTTTTCGGATCGGTTATGTTGAATTCTAGTTCGGTTCGGTTTAACCCAGAAAAAAAATTAACCGAACTAACCAAATCAAATAAACCGAGCAACCCAATAACCGAATCGATGAACACCCTATGTTGTTAACTGATTAAGATCAGTTTGTTGATATTAAATTGATATTAAATTGAGATTTAGTAAATTTTTTGAGCGAATCAATTGTGTTTTTCTACAAATTGAAAGTTCATCTTTAAGACAATTGCACGATTCCATAGCTAGTCCATACATTAAAAAAAATAATAATAATAAAAAAAAAAAAAAAAAAAAAAAAAAAAAAAAAAAGTTTAACTGTTGCTGTTATACCAATTTTGATAGTGAGTCCATGATTATTGATCTTAAGTTGATACGTGAGTCAATGTGTTATCATATAAGTTGTAATTATATACTAGTACTAGTTACAATAAGATTGAAAAGAATAACATCGACTGCTGAAGTTAAGCGGTCACTTAGCCTGCATATATTACAAGCATAAATATAAAGGGCCGTAACACGAATGATACATGATATTGTTTATAAAAATTATTTTACTGATCGACAAGAGGTTCCAAATGCTCTTTACTGATTTGAAAAAATTACCAAAAATGAAATGTTGGATCGCATGGACAACTCGAAATAAACATGTTGTGTTTTCTATTTAACGGCAAAAGTATATTCTATATCATATGGGTATATACTATATACCATATGCTGTTCTATCATCCTAATATAGAAAAAAACATTGTTCACTTTTTTAAAAGAAGGTAAAATCATCAATGCTGTATTTACTTTGAGACACAAAAAACGTACTAGCTATATAGTATTATGGTCTTGTATCTGTTTTTGTGGATAAAAGAAGTTGAAATTGCAAATTAAAGATTTAAAGCTATGAAGTAAATTAAATAAGAAGTACGATATGTTAGTTTATATTTGAACGTCGTCTAAGCAATCACTTTTATTTGTAGAATCGAGGAACTATAGTTTTTGAGGTAACTCAATGTGAAGTTGTTCGAGCTAAGATTAAATGTTATGCAAAAGTAATGGTTGCCTCGGCGATAGTTAGGTCGAAGACTCATGCAAACGTGACACCGTCTAGGCCCTGGCCAAAGAAGGAGAAAACCTTTGAGACATATACACACTACTTGACTACACGAGCTAGACTTGTATACATTACAATTACTAAGGAAAAACTTTGGCCAAACCGTAGCTTATTGTTTAAGATCTTAATCATCTTTATACATGTTATGTTAGCCATCTTCCTAGAATATGCCCTGAAAAGGATGAAGATGGTCGGAAATAAGAAAGTGAAACTGAAATGCGTAGTTAACAAGATTTTAAATGTACATTAATGTATCCAACCACCACGTACATTAGTGAAAGTTACCAAAATTAAAGTTGGATGCCATTTATTGATCTAGTCACTATGTAATTGAAGTAGGTATTGATTGAACCCCTTGTTGTCGAATTAATTGGTGGACAGCGAGATTTTGAAAAGGAATTGGTAGTCGACCGAACAAACCTTTACTACCAACTTGTTAGATATTAAATCCAAAAAACGTGTAACTGGCCTTTTGCAGGCTCTGCTGGTGTTCTCTGGTCAATGTAAGAAATGTAAATCATGTAAGGCTGGTGACAGTGGAACCGAAAAAATCGGTTGGCCAAATAGGTCGACCGATTTACAAATCGGTTATGGCCATTGTGGTGCTTTGATTGGAGATCGGTCGCCGAAGGAGATTTGAGGAGATCGGTTGGCTTTTCGACCCATATTGACACTTGAACGTTTGTACTAAAAAAAAAAAA
Organism: Artemisia argyi; assembly: GCA_030686995.1. NCBI lineage: Eukaryota > Viridiplantae > Streptophyta > Magnoliopsida > Asterales > Asteraceae > Artemisia > Artemisia argyi. The sequence continues at coordinate 63,674,789 of CM060689.1, forward strand.
AAAAAAAAAAAAAAAAAAAAAAAACATTTTAAAGTTTAAAAAAAAAAAAAAAACTTTTTTATTTAAATTTTACCACTTTTCATCATATAAATACCCAAATCAAACCTACTTTCAAACACACACTTTCAAACATAATTTAAACAACAAATCAAACACAAAAAATGGCTTGTAAACTTCCTCACACTGTCAAACAAGTTCAAAATTATGTCAAAAAACAAGTTGACATATACGACAAGGAACGCCAAGATGCAATTATCGAAGTTATTAAGAAGTTTGAGCTGGAGAAGTTACGCAAACAACGCCTGAGAACACGATACACATAGTGCAAAGATATCTCTGTCGACAGAAAATATGTGATCGACCAGTTTTTGTACGATAAGTTTCGCAAAGACGCTGATGTTGTGTGCAGAAGATAGAGAAAGAAAAATCCAACAAGATACGTTGGAGTTTTGAGAAAAATGTGGAAGCTGCTGATGCACCACAACAACAACAACAATTTGTGCAAGGTGCATCAAGTTCATCTGCACCAAGAGTTGTTGAGCCACAACAACGGCAACATCATCTGGAGCACTTTCAGCTAAATTGTGAGGAAAATGTGCAAGCTGCAGTTGTTGAGCAACAACAACCTCATCTGGATCATTTTCAGCTAAGTTTTGAGGAAAATGTGCAAGCTGCCGATGATGTCTGGAACTCTGAGGATGAGCGAGAGCTGAGCAGGTTGGAAGCTCAGATAGACGAAGAGAGGTTTGCTTCGACTTCAACAACTCTCAAACCTGGAATCACCCGGATCATTGAAGTTTAAGTTTTAAATTTAGTATTGTAATGTTTTAATTTCGTATCGTTTTGCATTTATGTTTATGTAACGTTTATGTTTTTATTAATAAAATTAAAGTTTATGTTAAAAAATTTATTTTATTTTATTTTATTTTTTTTAATTGATGTAATATGGGTCACTACTGTGAAGAGAGAGGTGAATATAGGTTGAGGAGAAAGAAAGCTGAGTTGTCAGCCGAAAAGATGACGCAATATTGGTCACGAGTGTCACCAGCCTAACATCAAGCTCGCCTGCCTGACCAGCTTTCTGGCTAGCTTCTCACCAGCCTAACATCAAGATTAATAGGAGGATATCATGACGATATCACATTTACATACCGGGCTAAGTGACTAGGTTAATGTTAGTTAACTCTTATACTAGTAATATTTTATTTCCCTAATGACAATTTAGGACCCCGGCGTGGATGTAACTGTGCAAGTGTGAGGTGTAGATTCTGTTGTTTTTTTCTTTTTAATTAAAAAGTAGGGCCGAAATGTAGTCACCATGAGCAGAATTAAAGCATATAAAAAAAGATTCATTTACTTTACTGTTACGGGGCCCTATGCATTCACTTACCATACCCCATTTCTTTTGATTAACTTTTCATATTATGAACTTGCCAATTATTTATACGACAGTAGCTTATTTGAAAATCTATGTAATATTTTCGGCTATTCCGAAGTCATAAACTATAACTAGTTCGAATAATCGAAATTTTCCACGTAACATTACTATATTAATATTGTTATAATAAAGACATATGAACATAAGAGATAAAGTCTAAAGAGACCAAACAGAAGAGATAAAGTCCACATAAACTAACAAATTATTCATTAAGTAGTAATCAGACATCTCAATCACATACACATCAAAGGGACCATCAATTATGGAACTATGCAATTATGTTTATTTATGGCATGAGTTATAAGGACCCCCCTTAGAGGAGAGGGAGTGGGTGCGGGGAAGGAGCGGGGAAGGTGAACCCCCGCACGGGAACACCGCCGCCTCGCGGGAAACCCCGCACGGGGAGGGGTTTTGAGTGGAAATACCACGCATGCGGGGAGAAGAAATCTAAACGTTGGAGAGGAGCGTGCATAGGCCAACGGCTCTTTTTGGTTTGATTTAAATACGTGAGCAAGAGGAAGAACAAGCAAAAAAAAAAAAAAAAACACACACACCCGTATAAAAAAAAAAAAAAAAAAAAAAAAAAAAAAACTCACGGATTCAAAAAAAAAAAAAAAATGGAGCCTAGAAGAATTGGTTCGACGCTATTGTTAGACGAGCCGTTTGAGTGGTCTAACGATAGTAGTCTCGAGTTTTTTGCAAACGCGATTGACGCAGATGAAGAGGAAGATACGGCAAGGTCGACACGTACGTCAGTGAAACGTGATCGGGTCAGCGCTGCAGAAAGATTGCATCGTGATTATTTTTGTGAAGAACCAAGATACAACGAGCAAGTGTTTGAAGATAGGTATCGTATGCCTAAAAGTTTATTTTTGAAAATCACACATGCTATTGAGGCTAGATTCGAGTATTTTCAGGAAGGTTATGATGCTAGACACAAAAAAAGTTTTACAGCCATACAAAAATGTGCGTCTGCCGTTAAGCAACTCGCAACCGGTAATCCTCCAGATGAGTTTGACGAATATTTACAAATGGCTAAAAGAACGTCACGTGAAAGCCTTCAATTTTTTTGTGATGCTATTATTCAGATATACAGTCGAGATTACCTACGTAGGCCAACAAGCCATGATATTGCATGTTTGTATGAAGCACACGAAGCTCGACATCACATTCCGGGTATGATCGGTAGCCTAGATTGCACACATTTCGATTGGAGGAATTGTCCAATCGAATTGAGGGGTCAATATAAAAGGGGTGATCATCGATACCCCACAATTATGATGGAGGCAGTGGCGTCTCAAGATTTGTGGATATGGCACGCGTTCTTTGGTCCGCCGGGTTCAAACAATGATATTAATGTTGTGATGCAATCTCCGCTATTCCTCACCGAGCGTAACGGTACGGCACCTAAGTGCCCATTTGTTGTGAATGGCCATACATACAAGCGTGGCTACTATCTTTGTGATGGCATATATCCTTCATGGTCTACTTTTGTTAAAGCGTTCAAATTTCCTACCGACCCGCAAGAGAGAAAGTTCAAAAAACTACAAGAGTCGGCTCGAAAGGATGTTGAACGGGCATTTGGTGTTCTCAAGCAAAGATGGGGTGTATTGAGACGACCCTTACGACCGTACACAGTAGCCAGAATTAGTAAACTGGTTTATACATGTGTGATATTGCACAACATGATTCTACATGAATCTGGTAACGCAATATCCCCCGTTCATATTCGGGATCCTCCGATCGAACCGGTGTATGACGACGAAGCCTTAGACGAGATACGAAATGAGAACACACATTTTCGTCTCCGATTTGATCTTATGGAGCATATTCACGCTCAACAATTACCATACCTCGAGGTGGACGATGAAGCCGATGAAGTTTAGTTTTTTAGTATTATGTAATGTTATTTTATGGTTTTTAATATTATTATGTAATGTTTATTTATTTTAATGAAATTTTAGTTTTAAAATAAATTTTAATAGAATTTAAAAAAAAAAAAAAAAAAAGTGAGTGAAGGGTGAGTGAAGGTGCCGCCCCCAAAAATGAAGTGAGTGAAGAGTGAGTGAAGGAAAAAGTAGGAGATGATGTGGCGGAATAAGATTGGTTGTGAGTGAGTGAAGGGAAAGGGGTGAGTGGAGCACTCCCCCCACCCTTAGGGAGGGTTTGTGGAAGAAATGTACTGCCGCCGCTTGTACTGTCTGCTTTAATGCTTGTACAATTTGACTAAAATAGGTGAGACCCTCCATGTAGACCCCGTCCTTATAGGGCAACCCTTATTTATATCAAATCTGACTTTGATGGACATTATAATAAAAGTTTTTTTGTCATAAACACTAACACACTTTTTCACATGTATTATTTTAGTCAGGAATCAACTGATTCGACCCCCGACTACACTCGGATTGAGTATGCAAAGTACACAAAACCAAGTTCTTGATTGTACTATTGCCCAACATCTTTTGTTCTACTATTTCAGCATGTCTAACTTGGCTATAGACATACAAAATGATCCATATAGCATACCAACTAACATTACAATAAAAGACAACTAAAACCATATGTTTGTAATTAATGACAAAAAAATGTTTGAAACAAGTTATAGAGTTCATACAATTAATCATTTAATATTTGAAACGTGAAATTTCGGGTCTTTTCTGCTAGACATATAAAGAGTGTTTGTTTAAGCCTCTTTTTGGTTTTATATGTTTATCAATTTTTCGGCTTATGTTTTATAACGAACTTATATAAGTTAACAAGTCTCAAAATTAGCCGAAAAAATTGATCTTTACAAAATATAAAGCTAAAAAGGAGCTTAAAACAGCCCATTGGTTATGTCCAAGAAAATCTTTTTGCAATTCCAACTCATAGATGGCCATGCTGTAATGTTCTGAAAAAGTAACCAAATTCATTAGTCGAAAATAAAGTTTGATAATTCAGAATGAAGAAAAGCAAGTCACAAAACCTTAAAGGGTCCATAGGTGGATTCTAAAAGAAAGAAAACAGAACAGCAAAGCGACAAAACCAAAAATATAAACAGTGGAAAGTGCACAACATTCTGATATGTAGTAACACAACTCTTTGGCTTTTTGCGACAACACATTGTTGCTTTAGTGGCTGGCATTTTTAACCATTTACGACAACTCATCTTTTTTCCCATATTTTGTGCGATCCCCTTTTATTTTCATACTTTTATTTATTAAATTTATGGACTTGTTCATATTCAAGTCAATATAAAAAGATGTCTCTAAACTTTTCAAAAAATGTAACTAAAGTATCGAACTTTTATTTTACTCACTTGAATTACTGAACTAATACGAAACATGCTATTTTATAATTTTAGCGTTAATCAGAGTAACTTAAACATATATTTTTTGAATAAGTTACGTAATATTAATGTCGTGTTTTTACATATTCAGTGATATTTACGAATAAGTTTATAAGTTTAATAACATCAAAATGTCATGTATCATAAGTTCAGTAACTTAAGTGAACAAGATAAAAGTTTAGTACGTTAGACGCCTTTTATAAAAAAAAAATTAATAATGTATTTGTATATTAAGGCATTCACATTCATATTGGTCTATAGGTGTATAAAGATTGTCTAAGACATTTAAGTGGAGTGTGGGGTTTCACTTGTTTTTGTGTTGTCTCTTTTTTATATCACAACACTTCTTTCAAATCATATACAATAAAAGAAAATATAACTGTTTGTTTGCTTGAAATGTTTCTTCAGTGACATTTTTCAACTGTTTGATTTGATTCTTCATTGTTTCTTGGAGTTGGTGTTGTTTCATAACTCAGGTTTGTCTTTTCATTTAATCATTTTATATGTTTATTTATGTCTATATACTGTACATGATTACATGTATCTGTTTTGTGGCTTCTAAATATTTTTTTTACTTGTTTGTACCCAATTGCCGGACTTGAACCCATAACAATTTTGTTGATCTCACATTACCCCTAGGCAATAAGCCATTTGGTTTGAATTTGTTAGATGAGTGCTGCTATCCTTAAGCTAATATTTGTAAGAAACAAAACAACAAAAAAAAAAAAAAAAAAAAAAAAAAAAAAAAAAAAAAAAAAAAAAAAGTGGTTTTTGGACAATATTAAGTAATGACATTGGTTACAGTAGCAAAGTAGCAGAAAAATTGATGTTATAACATACTATAATAGTAACTACTAATCTCGCAAGCATTTTTGCGGATTATAAGAGAGAAAAGGAAAGAAACTCATAAGGACATAATTTAACAAGTTATGAACATGATAGTTTGAGCCTTTGCGAGTGCTTGCAGGATTTCTGGCTATTGTGTTATAATCCACATTTTTTTGGCTACTTTATCAAAGCCAAATGCAATTTTGGTACTTTGACCAATATCCCTATTAAGTACAATAATTATTTGTTACGGAGTATTAATGAAGTGAAATTTTGTTGGTTTTTAGTACAATTTTGGCCCATTTTAGTTTAAAGTACCAAGGCAAGTTGATGTTTGTTTGTTGTCTACTAAAATGGTGGTGTATTTTAACTGATACCTAAGATTATGTTGGGTGTGGCAGGTCCTCCAAAATTCTCCCATTGGTAAGATAAATATTGTATTGAGGAATGTGGATTTTATAGTGTTTGAATATTGATTCGACTGTAAGTGGAGGTGCCTCTGATGGTGTTAAAATAGTAAAATTTTATAGTTAACAAGAGTTATGTGAAAGTGTGTGTCATTTGTACCAGTGTCTCCTTGTTTACCCCATTCTCTCCACTATTTTTGGGTTTATGATAGTATCCAAGGTAGCAATATTAAGTGCTTATCTTGTTTAGTTTCAAGAAATCTTGAACCAGTCTTCTATATTAGTGCTCATTACTAGGCTTTTTGGCTTTCTCAATTTGCTAAACTTATTTCTTTATAACCATTTGATCTGTAGTGGTGATTTTGAGTTTGTTTATTGGACTGAACTTTGAAGGTGAATTAAGTTTAAGGTGTTCAAGATGAAGTTCATGAAACTTGGATCAAAGCCTGATTTGTTTCAGTCTAATGGCGAAAATATTCGGTCAGTATGTTGTTATATTCTTGTGAAGTTACGCAAATATAATCTTTATGAAGTTTTGTAGCATATGAACTATTAGTCTACCTTTCACTCACAGTGTGATCTTTTAGCTTATTATTCATTACTTTAATGTAGTTATTGTTTGTACTAAATGTGTTTGTTCTAAGTGAATGATCTTGTTCATGTTTAGATATGTAGCAAGTGAATTGGCTACTGATATGATTGTAAGCGTGGGAGACATGAAATTTTATCTGCACAAGGTGCGATACATAGTTTAGTATTTTTTGCAAATTACATACCTTTCCTTTAACAGTCAAATGAAGTAGTACTTTCGACTTTTTATTTCGTAGTTTCCATTGTTGTCCAAGAGTGCTCGCTTGCAGAAACTGGTTGCAGTTTCAGATAACGGAAACAATGAAGAAGTTGAAATTAACGATATTCCTGGAGGGCCTGCTGCTTTTGAAATCTGTGCTAAGTTTTGTTATGGAATAACGGTCACACTAAACGCATATAATGTTGTAGTGGCCCGGTGCGCAGCAGAGTATCTAGAAATGTATGAAACAGTCGATAAAGGAAATCTTGTTTACAAGATTGAAGTGTTTCTAAATTCGAGCATTTTCAGAACATGGAAAGACTCGATCAATGTTTTCCAATCAACAAAGTGTCTTCTTCCATTGTCTGAAGAACTGAAAGTGGTCAGTCATTGTTTGGACTCGATAGCTTCAAAAGTGTCGGTTGATACTTCTAATGTCGAGTGGTCTTATACTTACAATAGAAAGAAGCTCGGGAATGACTCACCATGTTATGATGGTGTAAAGAAACAAGTTATGGTTCCTAAAGATTGGTGGGTTGAAGATCTTTGTGATCTTTCAAGTGATTTGTATAAACGAGTAATGATCACCATCAAGACTAAAGGGAAAGTGAGTTCAGATGTTATTGGTGAATCTTTGAGAGCGTATACGCAAAAAAGATTACCTTGGTTTGGTAAAAAAGATGGTAAAAAAGACGGGGACAATGTAAAGATTCGTGCTTTTATTGAAATGATTGTTGGTCTCCTTCCGGATGAAAAAGACAGCGTTTATTGCGGGTTTTTGGTTCACTTGTTGCACGCGTGTGTGCTTTTGGACTGTGCAGGAACATAAAAGAAAGAACTAATGAAAAGGATCGGACAGCAGCTGCAGAATGCATCAGTTGCTGATATTGCGATTCTTGATGTTGATTTGGTTCAAGAACTTGTTGCAATATTTATGATGCAGGATCAGAGTGTTGTAACTGAAAACGAGTTCTTGGAGGTTAAGCATGTTGACTCTGGTGCGAAAGTCAATGTGGCTAAAATCATCGATGGTTACCTGGCTGAGATCGCAAGGGATCCGAATATGTCATTGTTAAAGTTTGCCGATCTTGCTGATATGGTTTCAACTTTACCTAGATCAACCCATGATGGAATTTATCGCGCAATCGACATGTACCTTAAGGTAATTATTTAAAAATCAATTCATTTTTCGTGTTCAGCATATCAAACTACTAATGTTTGTTTCAAACATGTACAGGAACATCCGGGAATTGGGAAAAGTGAAAAGAAAAGAATTTGCAGGTTGATGGACTGTCGGAAGTTGTCAGCAGACGCTTGTAGACATGCAGTTCAAAATGAGCGACTCCCTTTACGTGTTGTGGTTCAGGTCCTTTTCTTTGAGCAACTAAGAGCCAGCACGAATGGTGGGGTCCCACCTGAGACTGCTATGGCTTTGCAGCCTGCTGGGTCTCTTGGGAGCTCAAGAACTAATACGGAAGAAGACTGGGGTTCAGTACCCACAAGTGAAGAGCTCAAGGCAATTAAAGGGGAACTTGAGCAAGATGGTGGTAAAACGAGTAAAGCAAAGGGGATGATTATGTCAAAAAGGATATTCATGAAGGTGTTTTCGGGCAAGGATAGAGATAGTGACAATATGAGTTCTGATACGTCTGACGAAACCAAGTCGTCGACACCAGCATCAAGGAGCAGGAGGCATTCTTTATCTTAGGTTATGTTGTTTGTGTAAATTGTTGTGTCGAGAATTTAGGATGTTAAGGACTCTTGTAATGAAAGAAGGGGAAATGTGGCCCTTTAGAGATAATCGGTAGCGTGTTCGGGGAATAGGAGTATAATCTAGCAGTGAACAAGTGTTTTTACTATTCTCTTTTCGGCAAAATAATCATTAATCGGCTTTTTGGAAGGCGATCTAATTGGCCTCTCTTGCTTTTCTTTCTTACCAACAATAATCAAACTGTTAATTTGCCAGATCACATACAACTATTGGTTTAAAAGTTTAGTTTCTAAGGACCTTCCTTGCTAACTTATTTTTGGCTTTGGTTTTGGTTTTGTTGTCTTTGTAGTTTTGTTAACAGTTTAATCTGTAGGGGTTTACTTATGTCTGTTCTTTTCGTATTAAGACTTAACAACAACTTTAGTATAAGATAATTGTGTTTAGTTTCCTAGACGTTCTTAACTTACAAGTCTTTTACCTTATTCAAAGACTTAACGACAAGTTCAGTAAAAGATACATAGCAACTTTTCAGTTATATATACAAGTCGCTGTTACAAACAAAGTGAACAGAAATGTGAGACATCTTTCTTTATATTTTTGCTTAAAGACGATCTCTTATGACTACTCTAGAGACACGATGACATTATTGTCCGATGTATATCCTCCCTAATCTGATCCAGTATTGATGAATCATGAATGCATTATTCATATACTGCTTATGTTAAATATATGCAATACAATAAGTTGAGCATTGGTTTGACTAAAGATCTTCTGATTATGGTACATGAACTTTTTTATGTTCTTAGCATGGGCGGAGCTATTAAGGGACCGGGAAGGGCCCCGGCCCCCCTAGGCCTAAGTCAGTTAGTGCAATTTTTCGGGATTTCATGTGTTAAAATTTTATTTTTTCCATCTCAGCCCTCCCATCTAATGTTCTTCCAGAAAAAAAAAAAAAAAAAAAAAAAAAAAAAATTGTTTCGGCCCTTCTAAATTTTTTTTTCTAGCTGCGCCATTGGTTCTTAGAAACCAATTGACCATAAAGAACATAGGTTGATGTTATCATATCACTTGAATTCTTGAGATCTTACAAGTGTATAGAGATTGAGGATTTCATGAAATAGATAGTAAATCCAGAATTCAAGAAACCTAAACTGTGCTTTTTCTAGAATTAGTTATTTACTTATTACGTGTGATTTAAATACGTATATCATTTATAATACATTTTTAATTAATTCAAACAAAAATTCTCTGGGACGAAATCAAAATTACTATACAACTACCATTCATCTACGGATATTCAAAAGCAAGATACACAACTCTAAAGAAAATAACCAACAGTCGAGCAGTATTGAATATTGATTGATCTATTTTGCATTTGTTTTTTTTGGTTATTGCAAATCTGGATTTTCGTGGTTTTAAAAAATGGCTCTTTGAATCAAACTTACGTTTTAGAACTAGAAAAAAAAATAATTCTGCTCTTATTCTTTTATCAAGTTACCAAACAAAACATGCTGGTATTTACATTACATAAGTAGATAATTTAAGGACAGCTGCAGAAAACGCAATGACAATGTATCAAGATACTAAAAATGCTGATAAGAGGCTTTATACAAGATTTATTACTTTGCTTCGAACATCAAAGTGAAACAACTACATACCGCATCAAGAATCCAGCACTAATTAGTTAATAGTTTTTAATATTCAAGATAAAAGAATGTACAGATTTACTGCAAAAACGAGCTACAACAAAGAATGAATTTGAAAGTACCCATCACGCCTGAATTCTACTGATCTCTGCATTTCTTACAGGATAAAAGTATGGGTGTCCCTGCATTATTGTTCAACTATCCTTGCAGAATGTCAAAACTCAGTAATTTATAAACATCTCAAAATTGTATAGAGTATTATTTTTTGTTTTCAGATGATTTAGGTACAAAACACATTTAGTGTCGGAAAAAAAAAAAAAAAAAAAAAAAAAAAAAAAAAAAAAAAGTTGCCATTGCCAGTCTAGCAAGTCTTTCTTATTGATCACACTGAAACAGCTTGTCAAGGAAGTCAATCGCCTAAAGGAGAAAAACATATTGGTCACAATACAAATAGTTCAATGACCCAGGGACTTATGACTAGCCTAGGATCCGACCAGACTGTTTAGGACCTGTGATGAGCAAGACCCAGATATTTCCAGTAATTCAGCTTTACTGTTTTTGCAACTTCTAGAAAGTTAAGTTGCAATATTTTGATATTCTGACTTGTAAATTGTAAGCTTTGTAATTAAATCTGCCAACTCATAATAAATGGTTCCTGTTAAAGTTGCAACCAGGTCTCCTTATAAGACTCAAAATCAGTAAAGCTAAATGTTACAACAAGATTGACCTCTAGTACGGCTAAATGTTGATTATCAACACTAATGAACTTTGTCCATTGTTTCCTGCCATGCCTGCAGCCAATAGCAGTAAAAAGGTTATAATCCGACAAAATATATTTCAAACAAGAGAGTAAGTTGCTAACCTCAGTGCAGTAAGCTAGCTCTAATAAGAATGTAAATTTGTTTGACTACCGTAACACTAGCCAACTACTGTTGATACAAAAGTTGGGCGTTCCTGATTATAGGCACTTGCTCTCGTACCAATTCGCTTCTTAGTACTTGTAACCTGCGCACTAAGAAAATAAACAACACCGTTAGGCATATCGTGGGATTGTCTCCCACGATTAGACTCCGGCGTGAGAGTAAGTAATCGATTTAGGGTTCTCGTAAAGAGTTTTGGGTTTGTGAATCGTACCTTGAATGAGAGTTATGTCATTCCTTATATAGGCGCAGAATCCTTGTAGGGTTCGTGCTCCTTACGTTTCGTACGCGTGGTACTTATCCGGGTTAAGGATATCTATTCCATAGATAGATGATCCTTATCTATACCATGTATAGTTTATTTGGGTTTGGGCTTACGTGAGCCTATTCCCATTATTGATGCGGCCCAAGTTACAATAGCCCACGCATGGTGGCTTTGGGCCTTAGTAATGTTTATCATTTAGGCTCGTGGCCCATATATAGACTATACGTCATCATGTCCCCCCAGTCTAGTGTGCGCGGCTCGTAGCCGCGGATGCTAGACAAATCACAACAGCGGTAAGCGTGGCGGGAGATCATTGAAATATTGCCGCCCATTTTTGGAGTGCAATGTACCTAGTCATAGATATTTCAAAGAAATACCTCGAAAATCGGGGGTTGTGTCCACGTGTCCCTCGTAAATCGGGAAAAAGTGCATGTACCGTTTCGGTTCTAGCCACACGTTTTTGTGAGTGGAATCCACGTGGACATCATCTAGGGTTTTTTACCTCCTATATAATAGTCACCGCCCCATTTTTACAAAAACACACAGTAAAACACACACTCACCCTTCCTCACTTTCTTGAAAGCGTATTTTTTGCAAAGAAAGTAATCGTTTCATTAGGTAATTTTGTGTGCGTTTCCCAGTAAGGTTATGAAAATGGTTGCCCAATTAGAAGACTTTCGCTCTGTGATGACTGAGAATGATGTTACTCAGTTTACATCTGACTACTTCATTTCTCTGGATGTGCATCCAGAGGCTCCAGATGTTGGCGCGTGTATAGCTGATTTCCCCGAAGGGAAAATAGGATTATACACGCACTTCTTCGAGTACGCGAATTACCGCGTACCGATATCTTTTTTTCTGAGCGATTTGCTCAACCACTATCGCCTCCACATCTCACAGCTGCACTGTATAGGTGCGACTAAGGTGTCGAACTTTGAGGTAAACTGCCGTTTACTTGCGATAGAGCCGACCATAGCCTTGTTCTGTGTCTTCTACCACACAACGTGGTCAAATGGATGGGTGTCCTTTGCGAAGCGCCCGGGGGCACTTCAGTGTTACACTGAGAAGGTAGACTCCCTGAGACATTGGAGGGAGCATTTTTTCTGGGTTGATGACGTGGTTTTTCCATCGCCCTTTGAGTTTTATACTCAAGATACTTTGCCAAGGGATGGGCGCCCCGCACCCGGTTCCTATAGGCTGACCGATGCGCAGACTCTTGATGCCAACCGCATACCCATTAACCCTTATCCGGAGGAGTTTTTGGTGCACATGAGGTTGAGTTGCAATTACTTCGGCGGTGTTGACGAGGTGCCAACCTTCATAGATAAGGAAGGCCGGGGTGGGTGTTCGTCCCTTCTACTTCAAATATGTAAGTCTTTTTATATGCGCACATTTAGTAACTAATCCTTTCTGTTTTGCTGTTTGTTTTTGTGCGCAGAGATGGATCTATTTGCTGTGGTGAAGCTGGAAAAGCCAAAGCAGGTCACGGTGGGAGTGCGCCCTCTGAGGGAGGGTGAGCAGCCACTACTGGAGGCGACCGAGGGTCGTTTGACAGTGCTGCAGGATGTTGTCCCTGAAAATACGTCGCTGCTCCAAGTAACGCCTGTTCAGAGCGTGGCTCCAGATGTGAAGATGGCACAGGAGGAGGAGGCGCACGCTGAATCATCTGACAGCGTGGAAATCCTAAAGCCTGAAGAGGTGCTGAAGGAAGAGGTGGCGCAGAATCTCAAGCGCAAAGGGGAGGCTGGGAGCAGTGGCACTAAGAAGAGACGACGCTACCTGATTGGGGATGCGGAGTCGTCCGCGGAGGAGGAGACATCTGCTCCTGGCGCGGATAAGAAGGCTGCAGAGGCCTCTCCATTTCTGTAAGTATCCGCGTCTCTATTTTGTTTCTTTTATATTACTTGTCGTAATATGTACTAACTATTTTCTTCATGTATTTTAGGGATGATGCCACGAAGGGTGATGGGGTCTTCGTGGATGTGGTTTCCTCTCCGCAGAATGAAAACAAGGAGGGGAAAGATAAGGTTGATGAGGGCGTACCTGCGCAGCAGCTGATGGATGAGTTGGCTGCGACTGCTGCGCGTCAGACTGAGCTGGTGGCTCAGTTGAGGACTAGGTACGTCGGGGAGAGCAGTACTCTCGCCCAAAAGGATGAGGAAATAGCTAGGCTCCGTGCGCAGCTGGCTGAAGCGCAGGCGGAGGTGGAGTCCTCCAGGGTGTATACTGAGAAGGTCACCCATGAGAAGTTGTCCGCACTGGCTGAGGTGGAGCAGGCGCGCGGGCAGCTTCATCACTACAAGTCCAACATGACTTGGGCTGTGAGGTATTTGGAGGAGAAGAAGGAGGAGCACCTTGCTAGTATTGTCAAGTTCATGGAGCGCATGGAGGAGATCATACAGATGCAAGAGAACAAGCTGCGTGGCTTAAGCATAGAGTACGCTGAGGAGTTATATCCTCATTTAATGTCGACCATTGCGGAGCGCATGTACTTTCTTTTTAGCCTTCTTCATTTTATTATATTTTGTTGCTATGTCTTTCCTTAACACAAGTTGTCCTTGTTTGATGTAGGTGGTTGATCAGTCACGGGCTGCGCCTGGCAGCTATGGGCACTCTGGAGTCCCAAGAGGTGTTGGGCGCCTTTGGGAAGGTGGTTCACTGTGCGGTGGCACGCGGAAAGTCGCAGGCTATGGAGGATCTCCATGAAGCCAAGCTTTTGAGCAAGGACCTGGCAGAGGTACCTAGTTACAACGCAGCTGCATATGATGAGTTGATGCAGGCGATGGAGGGGTTGAAAGTCCTTGAGTTGCCTCATATTGCGCGGTTGGAGCGTGATCAAGACAACCCCATAAAGGTAATTATGGCGGGGTTGACCTTGGAGCGCCACCTTTTGGAGGATTCAGAGGCGCAGCCGGATTACTTCCTGAAGCCTGATGAACCGCAGTTGCAGGTTCCTGTGTTTGCGCAGCCTCGCCACATGCTCAACCCGTTTGCCCTTGAGAGAGAAATTCCCTTGAAAGAGGTTCTAGAGTGTCATGCGCAGAGGGCTGCCCAGAAGAGAGGCATTCAGGGCAAGGCAGTGTTGTGCGGTGTGGGTGCTGCACACATCCCCAGGTCTGATGGGGTTCCTGTGAGTGTTCCCACCGTATCTCCCAAGGAAGCTTTGATTTTGATAAAGCTTCAAGAGGCGGGGAGTTCTGCTGCCCCGGATGATAGCCCTGAGCATCGCCATAGCGTGTAGGCTATTTTTGTATATGTATTATGTAAATAATGAAGTGTATCTTTTCCTTGTAATTTTTGTGTAAAAAATGTTGAATAAGATACCCTTTTGTTAATTAAGTGCGTGACTTAAAAATATACTTGCATCAATGTTTGCTAAGTTTTATTATTTGACTAAGTGTCTTGGCTCGTTAAGTGCGTGACTTTAGGAAATATACTTGCATTGTTTGCTAAGTATTATTATTTGACCAAGTGTCTTGGCTCGTTAAGTGCGTGACTTTAGGAAATATACTTGCATTGTTTGCTAAGTATTATTATATGGCAAAGTGTCTTGGCTCGTTATTTGCTAAGCTTGTACGGTGTGCTGAATATTTGCGCACCTGTCGTGAGATGCGCACGTGAAACTTACCTCGACGTCTCAAAAGTAAGGCGCTTAGCAAGGATGCGTGATCCAATGTTGATGGGTTTGCAACCCTCTTACTCAACGAGTGAATTAGTAGGTTTACTCATCCTTTATGCCTTCGTGGGTCTTAATTAGTGCATGCACGCCATGTAGGCAAAAATATAAGATAACAATATTGACATATATAAGTATGTACTCAATAAAGTGAAATATGTTATGGAGTTAGCTAGAAACCATAACATTTTATTGATACTTGCAAGTTTTTGAAAAAATAAAAATACAATTCCTAGGAAAGAAAAGAAAAACAAACACTTATTGGGCACCTCTTAGGGTGCAAAGGTGTCTGTGTAATGGCCGTAGCCTAAAAGTAACATCTTTTAAGATTGCAGATGTTCCAAGTGCGCGCTAGGTCGTGACCTTCCACATCGCGCAGTCTGTATGCACCGTTGCCGAGCGCATCTGTGACCTCGTAAGGTCTTTCCCATTTTGGTCCGAGCTTGCCTGTGTCTTCTGCGTGGCTCACATCGTTGGTGCGGTATACAAAGTCTACTGGCCGGAATGAAGTGTGTTTGACCTTTGCATCATAATACTTCTTCATTTTTGCCTTAGCCTTTGCTTTGCGTATAGCTGCGCGTTCACGCCTTTCTTCCAGTAAGTCCAAGTCTATGCGCCGCTCCTCGTCATTTGTTGTGATGTTGACCTCTGCTGTTCGTATAGTTGGCATTCCTATCTCAGCTGGTATGACGGCTTCTGTTCCGTAGACAAGGGAGAATGGCGTGTCGCCAGTACTAGTTTTGATTGTGGTGTGATGCGCCCATAAGACATGCGAGAGCTTGTCCACCCACCTTCCTTTGTGTCTGTCAAGGCGCGCTTTTATTCCTTCCCCTAGACTGCGGTTTGCGCGCTCAACTATGCCATTGGTTTGTGGGTGTTTTACTGAAGCGAAGTGTTGCATGATGTTCAATTGCGCGCACCAATCTTTGAATGGGTTATCACAGAATTGTTTTCCGTTGTCTGATATAATCTCTCCCGGTAGTCCGAAACGACAGACAATGTTGTCCCAGACAAAGCGTTTGACTTGGTTTCCTGTGATGCTCACCACCGCCTTTGCTTCAATCCACTTCGTAAAGTAGTCTATGGCTACGATGAGGAACTTTACTCCTCCTGCTGCAACTGGAAAGGGTCCCGCGATGTCAATACCCCATTTGTAAAATGGCCATGGTGAGGTAATGGGTGTTAGCTCTTGTTGTGGTCGTCGCGGGATTGGCCTATGTACTTGACAATTGCTGCATTTCTTTATCAGATCGCGTGCGTCGCGATGCATGGTTGGCCAATAATACCCCGACCGTAGAGCGCTTGCCACCACAGATCGCGGCCCTGAGTGCATGCTACATGATCCAGCGTGGATTTCTTGGAGTACGTAGTCTGCTTGAAGAGGTCCAACACATCTGAGCCAGGGTTGTAAGAAAGAGCGTCGATAGAGTATATTGTCTCGTAATTCAAATCGTTGCGCTGTGCGCCTCACTCTTCGAGCGTCCTTATGGTCTTGTGGTAAGATTCCCTTGCTGATGAATTCAATGATAGGTGTCATCCATGTAGGATCTTGTTCATCTATCACTGTGGATATCTCCATTTCCAAGATTGACTTGTTTTTTAGAGTTTCTACCAATACCTGTTTTGAGAGGTGCGTGAAGCTTGTGGATGCGATCTTACTGAGCGCATCAGCCTTCCTGTTGTCTCCTCTGGGCACCTGTTTTATTGTGAACCTGTCAAAGTTTTTAATTAAGGACTTGGTCTTTTCCAGGTATTGGATCATGTGTTCATCCTTGGCTTCATATTCACCTAGCACATGGTTAGCGACTAGCCAGGAATCTACATTTGCTTCCAAGTTGCATACACCCATTTGGATTGCGATGCGTAGTCCGGCTAGTAGGGCTTCATATTCTGCCTCATTGTTTGTGGCTGTGAATTCAAAGCGCAGCGCATAGGTGAATTCCATACCTTCTGGATTTGTGAGAATAAGGCCTGCGCCTGATCCATCTACACATGAAGACCCATCTGTGAACAGAATCCAAGGTTCCTGTAGATCTGTTTTGGTTGCAGATGTTGGACTGTCGCTATCTGGCTTTTCCACGATGAAATCGGCTAATATTTGTCCTTTGATTGCAGTGCGCGGTCTATATGAGATGTTATATTCACTTAACAGTACACTCCACTTTTGTAACCGTCCTGATGCGTCAGGTTTAGAGATAACTTGTTTGATTGGCTGATCGGTGATTACAGCTATTGGGTGCGCTTGAAAGTATCTGCGCAGCCTTTTGGCTGCGAATACTAGAGCTAAGACCATCTTTTCCATAGCGTTGTAGTTAGTCTCTGTCTTCTTCAGGGCTTTGCTTACAAAGTATATGGGTGTCTGGACGGAATTCCTATCTGTCAATAGTACTGCGCTAACTGCTCCATGAGTTGCCGATAAGTACATGATTAGCTCTTCCCCTGGTCGCGGTGCGACAAGTTTGGGAAGAGATGCCAGATGGTGTTTAAGTTGTTGGAAAGCTTCTTCCGCTTCTTCGGTCCAGCAAAAATCTCCCTTTTTAGTACACTTCGTGAGTGTTTTAAAGAGAGGAAGTGACTTGTCTGCTGACTTAGATAAGAAACGGTTTAGCCCTGCTAACTTTCCATTCAATGACTGGACTTCTTTGAGTGTGCGCGGTGAGGGGAGATCAATAACAGCCTTTGTTTTTTCTGGGCAAGGCTTGATTCCATCAGGTTCTATTAAGTATCCAAGGAACATGCCTTCGGTTGCGCCAAAGGTGCACTTCTTGGGGTTTAACTTCATGTTTATTCGTCCCAATGTTCTGAACGTTTCCTCGATGTCGCGCACCAATTCATCCTCTGTGTGGCTTTTGATGACAAGGTCGTCGACGTAGACCTCCAAGTTGCGGCCTACTTGTTTTTCGAAAGTTGTGTCCACTAATCGTTGATATGTTGCGCCTGCATTTTTTAAGCCAAAAGGCATTTTTGTGTAGCAATACACTCCTTGATTGGTGTGGAAAGCTGTTTTTTCTTCATCTTTGACTGCCATCTGAATTTGATGATACCCTTTGTATGCGTCTAGGAAGCATTTGAAAGGGTATCCGCACAGGGATTATACCTTCCAGTCTATTTCTAGCAGTGGATAACAGTCCTGTGGACATGCTTTGTTAAGGTCTGTGAAGTCCACGCACATTCTCCAACTGCCATCGCTCTTCTTTACCATAACTGGGTTAGAGAGCCAGTCGTGGTAATACACTTAGTGCATGATGCCTGCATCTACAAGTTTATGTACTTCTTCCAGGATAGCCTTTGCACGATCTGGAGCCTGGCCGCGCTTCTTCTGTCGTATTGGGGGATATCCTTGTCGGATTTGTAGCTTATGCTCTGTGATAGAGCGTGGCACTCCTGTCATATGTTTTGGTTCCCATGTGAAGATGTCCAGATTCTTTTGCGAGAGTGCGCACACGGCCGCTTTACCTTTGTCAGATAAAGATCCACCAATCGAAACTTGTTGGTCCGGGTAATCGGGATGAATAGCGACCTTTAGGATTGGTGTTTTTTCTGTGCGCTGTTCTGAAATATTCTCTACTTCAGTTGTTACCGCGTTGCATTCCTTTGGTGGTACTGTTGTGTTATAGAGGGTAACAACTCCTCCTTCCACTGGAAATTTAAGCATTCCGTGCGCTGTGGATGGTACAGCGCGCATGGATGATATTCCAGGTCTCCCAATGATGCCATTGTATGGTGAGGGAGACTTTATTACCATGAAATTTATCCATGTTGCGGTTGAGTGTTGTTCATCTCCTACGACCACCAGCAAGCGTAACTGCCCCATGGGCCAAATCTTTTCTCCTGTGAATCCAGTCAATGACGTTGTTGCTTGTATCAATTAACTTTGGATTTCGGGTCGCAGTCTTTTGAAACAATGATCATACAGGATGTCTGCGGATGCTCCTCCGTCGATGTACATGCGGTGGATATCATGTCCCCCCGTATGTATTTCAATAGTTAGAGGTTCTACAACTGCGTTGTCCGCAGCTAGAGTAGGGAAAGATATCTCTTTTTCTGGAGAGAATTTTTGGCTGACTTTTTGTTTTATCTTACGCTGCCATGATTGTATCATGTATATGGTATCAGCTTTTTCTTTGGGGGGTTCTTTCTTACCCCCGTTCCTTTGTTTGTCTTTTCCCTCTTTGATGTTTTTTACAAGGTGGTCCATTCTGCCTTCCCTTACTAACTTTTCAATTAGTTGTCTTAGCTGGACGCACTCGTTAGTTGTATGGCCTTTTTGACCATGGTACTCGCAGTATCCATTCCCTATGCGCTTTTCCTCTGCGGTGCGCATTGGTGGAGGTTTTGAGAAGTTTGCACCTTCTGTTACAAATATTTCCCTCGGAGTTTTTGTGAGAGGGGTATATTTGTCATTGTCTCTTCCGCTGCGGTAATTCCTGCTGCGGTTGTTATTCTGATCGTTGGATTGTCTCCTAGGCTGTTCTTGCTGCCTATAGTTCGAATAACTCTTTTTGCTGTCCGCAGCAGCTGCTTCTCCTTGTATGAAGGATTTGGTGCGCTTTGTTAGCTCATCGAAAGTCTGGGGAACTTTGTCATTTAGCTTTCGGATAAGTTCTGGGTTGTTAATCCCATTCATGAACCCTGAAATTTTTAGAATTTCAGGACATGCATTGACTTGTATGCACTCATCCTTGAAGCGTTCCATAAAAGCACTGGTTGATTCTCCTTGGCGCTGTTTTACTCTTGCTAGTTCAACAGGATTTTTAGCGCACTTCTTTCTCTGGGTAAAGTTGAGACGGAATGCTTTCCGTAATTCCTTGAACCCACCGATGCTTCTTCGTGGGAGTTTGCTAAACCATATGCGCGCGTTCCCAACCAACGTAGAATTAAACATATGGCACCACACAGGCTGCGGCCAGTTTTCGATAGTGGCGGCTGATTCGAAAACTTTTAGATGATTATCCGGATCACCTGTTCCATCATATGTTTTCACATTAGTGGGCATGCGCCTGCGTTTGCGGTCGGAGTAATCGCTGATGCGTCGTGTAAACGCGTCAACTTTCTGGCGACGCCATGGAAGAGACATATCTTCATTCTCTTCTTCGCGACGTCTTCCTCTTGACTTCCAGTGTCCTGTTTCTTTATCCTCGTTGTCCGAGGAGTCACTGGAGGAAGAGTAGTCTCTTTTTCGGCGCTTGCGCCGGCTTCTTTCAGAAGAAGAGCTTGAGGGCTTTCACTTGGGGACATTCTTTTCCCCAATCTGTCGTGAATCTTCTTACTCCCAGGTTTGGAAGACCCTTGGCTTGGTGAAGGCTGAGGTCCTAATCGGTCTTGTATCCCTCGACTGCCAAGTCTGGAGTGAACATTAGTGCGCCTCTCGCTGTCTTCTGAGTATTGTGAATTAGATGTCGTACCCAGCCTATCGTGGATAGTAGTACGCTTTTCGCGTCTTCCTCGTGGGTGGCGCAGTGGTGATGGTTCGCGTTCAGGACCAAAATTGAGTCGAGCTTGTAGGCTCGAGCTTGCCCTTCTCCTTGCTTCTTCTTGCATGAGGGCAGTTAAGGTTTCATAATTTTGGGATACGAAATTTCCCAACGTTAAATTGGGTGTGTCCTCAGTTGCTGAAAGAATGTCTGCCTCAGTGTTAGGCACCCTATCTCGGTTAGGCACGCCCGGTGGCACAGTGTTGTTCACTGTGGGTACAGTTTGATGAGGAGTAGTGAAGAGGGTGCGTTGGAGTTCCTCAATGCTTGGGACCACTGTGGTAGTTTGGGTAGTCCTTACAGGCAGTTCTACCACTGGAAGAGGTTGGGTTGTCCCTGCCTTTTGGTGACCAGGTGCGCTGGTTGTCCCAGCAACCTGCCTAGGGGTCGAATCTTGTTGATTCTTCCTCTGAGGGTCACGTTTTTCTGACTGCGGAGTCCGCTGGCTTGAATTCTTATTCTTCGTCATTCTAGTTCTTAGTTCTTAGTAGAGTCCCACGGATGGCGCCACTTGTTGATACAAAAGTTGGGCGTTCCTGATTATAGGCACTTGCTCTCGTACCAATTCGCTTCTTAGTACTTGTAACCTGCGCACTAAGAAAATAAACAACACCATTAGGCTTATCGTGGGATTGTCTCCCACGATTAGACTCCGGCGTGAGAGTAAGTAATCGATTTAGGGTCCTCGTAAAGAGTTTAGGGTTTGTGAATCGTACCTTGAATGAGAGTTATGTCATTCCTTATATAGGCGCAGAATCCTTGTAGTGTTCGTGCTCCTTACGTTTCGTACGCGTGGTACTTATCCGGGTTAAGGATATCTATTCCATAGATAGATGATCCTTATCTATACCATGTATAGTTTATTTGGGTTTGGGCTTACGTGAGCCTATTCCCATTATTGATGCGGCCCAAGTTACAATAGCCCACGCATGGTGGCTTTGGGCCTTAGTAATGTTTATCATTTGGGCTCGTGGCCCATATATAGACTATACGTCATCATGTCCCCCCCAGTCTAGTGTGCGCGGCTCGTAGCCGCGGATGCTAGACAAATCACAACAGCGGTAAGCGTGGCGGGAGATCATTGAAATATTGCCGCCCATTTTTGGAGTGCAATGTACCTAGTTATAGATATTTCAAAGAAATACCTCGAAAATCGGGGGTTGTGTCCACATGTCCCTCGTAAATCGGGAAAAAGTGCATGTACCGTTTCGATTCTAGCCACACGTTTTTGTGAGTGGAATCCACGTGGACATCATCTAGGGTTTTTTACCTCCTATATAATAGTCACCGCCCCCATTTTTACAAAAACACACAGTAAAACACACACTCACCCTTCCTCACTTTCTTGAAAGCGTATTTTTTGCAAAGAAAGTAATCGTTTCATTAGGTAATTTTGTGTGCGTTTCCCAGTGGCATTAGAGATGGAGAAAAACACGGTGGTTGGCGGTGATAGGCGGTAACAGCTAGGGTTAGTAGAGAAAGTTTTCCTGAGGGAAACCAGTGAAATGGGTCGAATATATCCTGAAAGTCATCAGAAGTGTATTTAAATGCAGATAACCTCCTAGTACAATTTATAACAAAAGATTAGATTAGTTTGTATTTCAAAACAGATCCTTATGTAAGTAAATAAATTACAGAGAGGAATACTGTTTTTTGAACCGGCCCAACCAACCTGTTTTGACCCTAACTTAAAATTACCCGTTGTGATGTGAACCCATTTTATGTGTTATGCAACCCACCCGACTCGCCCATTTAGCCACATCCACTTAAGAATGTTTAAAGATGACGAACAGACTCAGAGTACTACACTTATACAAAGAAGACTTCCGGGTGAACTCTGTTTCAACCTTATGGTAGAAACCACTTTGTCATGACATATGCCATACAATCTCCTCGCTAGTGGAAACTACCAACCACCATAACCCCGTACATCATTAAACTAATGACGATTGCCTTTTCATCGCCATGACATCGCACAAATCATTTATCATATGTTTTTGATAATTCAAACGAAAAAAAAATGATTTGGAATGAAAATAAAATTCGTACATTTGCATTGGTTTTCAGTTAATGCACAAAGATCTGGGTTTTCGTGGTACAAAGATTGGCTCCTTAGTTGCAGCAAAATAACAATAACCTTTGCTTTTAATTTTCTATCAAATTATCAGATAAAAGTTACAGGTATATGCATTAACATAGAAACATTATTACCAAAACAAGCAGCTGCAGACCGCATCAAGAATCTAAACTAATCATTTTGTAAACAATAAATAATCCATTTACTTTGTTTTTAATATTCCATATGAAAAGAAAATACAAATTTACTATCAATGAAGTAATAAAGAAAAGCAATTAAGAGTGCAAAATGAGCTACAACAAAAAATGAATCTGCAACTCCCCCTTACGCCCGAGTTCTGCTGCTCTCTGCATTTCTTACAGGATAGAAGTATGGGTGCGCCTGCAGAAACAGACCCCAAAACTTTTAGTCGTGGAAATTATGTTTTTAATAGTGCCAGCGTACAACAATCACTTGCTGAATGTCAAAACTCATTATTACATATACATCTCAAATCAAATACTCTTTTGTGCTTTCAATTAATTTTGGATAGGGACTAAGAAATTTACCATTGCTTCTTTAGCAGTTGGTCTTTCTTGATGATCATACCGGAGCAGCTTGTCAAGGAAGTCAATCGCCTACATGAGAAAAACATACCAATCACAACAGAGTAACCCAAAGCTAAAGGTTCAAAGACCATAAAGAGTGGCCTAGGACCAAACCCAGTTATTTTCAGTATCCCATTTTAGTATATTTTCAACTTCTAGAGAGTTTCAAGTTGCAAAGTTTACATTCTCTGACTTGTAAACTGTAAGCTCAACCAGGTTATTTTTTAAGACAAAATATGTCAGCTTATTTTTTAATTTTCGCGATAAAGTTGGTTTCAGAAAGTGAGACCGGCAGGCTCAACCAGGTCTGATTATGAGACTCTAATCATAAGACAAGTCCACAATCCATCCCTAGAACCATGTACTTTTCTGCATATCTAGATATGTGGCAAACGGTTTACCTCTGGCACAGCTAAATGTTGATTATCAGCATTAATGAACTTTGTCCATGGTTTCCTGCTATGCCTGCAGCAAATCACAGAAAAAGACTTGCTATAATCTGACGCCAAAAAAACAAATGAGAAGAAATACACTACTAACCTCCCAACAAGTGCAGCAAGTTGTGGGTCTAGCTCTAAAAGGTATCTTTGTAGATAAGTATTTAACTCATCAGTACCTAATACCTAACACCCACGAAAACAAAAGATAAAATTAGTTAAAACTCAATCCCTATAACGATTGTACTGCTAAAGATAACTCACAAGCATAAAGTAAGTGTACCTTGGCAATTTTGACTAGTTGATCATGGTTGTCATGCCCATAAAAGAATGGTTCCTTGCGGAATATCTGTAAACAACAATTTGTTTTGAAAATTAGCAATTAGCAAATGAGGCTCGAGGCAGCTTAATATTCACTAATATTTCTAATGCAGGCAAAGAACAGAGTCCCATGCACAAGTTGTACTGGTAGGTGAAAATTTTGTAACATAAACATCCTCTTATATGAGCTAGAAATTGTTTAATCTAAGATGTCATCGTGATGTTTGCAGAAACAAATTATATGAAATGAATTCTGAAAGTTGATTATTATATATTATGCAGTATGTCATATAAACCATAGATTAGAGCAAAGCATGATCACCATTCCAGCAAACATGCAGCCAAGGCTCCACAAATCTAAAGAGTAATCATAATCTTGCAAATCAACAAGGAGTTCTGGACCTTTAAAATATCTGCACTCAGAAAGTAAAAGTGAGTTGGTGAATGATTAATGTGTCATCCACTGAAACAACTAAAATAGCACTAAAAAAAGACATTACGCTATCAACAAAGTTTAAAAATAATATACATGTAAAAGGGTTAATGTACTATCAGTCATTACGCTGCCAAAGCACTAAAAAGACTTCCATTAACAAAGTTTAGATGATTAGAGCAAAATAATATACATGTCAGACCAATAACTATATTTAATGCATGTGCTACCTAACCCTCACAAGCACATCTAAATTATGGCATAAACTCTCAACTGCATGTAAAAGACATATGATCTGTGTTGCCCCTCAGAACATAAAATATAAAATCAGACCTTGAAGCTACACGAACATTATACTCTGTGCCTGGATGATAAAACTCTGCAAGACCCCAATCTATAAGACGAAGCTTGCGCTGCTCGTGATCAATCATCACATTGTGGGGCTTAACATCACGATGCATGATTCCTTGAGAGTGACAAAAATCTAACGCCTGAAATTAATCCAAAAAAACTCAGAAGTTGAAAAACTTTATATTTAGATTGCCTACATTAACAAACAGGATAGAGCACTTTGAAATCTGTGTTATTCACATATTTAAAGACATGTGGCTTGTTTAGGCAGAAAAAAGTTCAGGTAACAAATGGTAAACCATCACAATTAATATACAAAGAGGCCAAGGACATGTAGATGGATGAATAAACAAAGTAGCTGTCGGCATGTCAAGATACTGTTATGCATAATCAATTACATACTTCTGTCATACAAGAAGCACATGCAAGGGCATACTACCAATAGGGTTCAAATGTACTAATTATACAAAATAGACCAAAGAAGTAAGGGATATGGAATGCTTGCCTTAAGAAGTTCATATATATAATAACGGATATCAAAATCAGAAAGTGTTGGATAGAGCACTTTGAAATCTGTGTTATTCACATATTCAAAGACTAAACTTGGTGTCTTCGATTGTTGATCTCTAACAATATCAAGCAACTTGATAATGTTTGGCCCACCACAAAGATTTTGTAGGATTTTGATCTCCCTCTTAATCTGCATTCAACAAGACTTTAATTATAAGAAACAGATTATATAGACAGATGATTGTGTCATTAAACAAGATGTGTCTTGCAGTTTCAATGTTCAAAAAGCTCTAGAGAGCCACAAGGAATAGCTTATCACATTCTATTCCAGCCATGATAGACTCATCTCAAAGACTCAGAATTAATTTACTCCTAAAATAAAAAAAATGTTGTTTGTACTTTGTATATACATTACGGTGCAATGTATAATAAATACTGAAGAAATATACAACGATTATATCTTAAGCACTAGCCAGATACACTGACAACCACTAGGATTTCCAGATTGATAACTTCCTAAGAGCACAAGTGTACATGATGGTACCAAGAGTTGGGAATTGTTTTCTTTCTAGACCTTAACACATATGTACACACAAATCGAAACAAAAGAACAAACTCACACATGAATATATAAGTAAAACACAAACACAAAAAATAAATTGAACTCAAACACAAACATTAACATAAGTCCACTGCCCAGTTATTCCTATGTCAACTATTTATTATAACCTCGTTCTCTTTTTATCAATATCTTTCAGAAATCCGATCTTGATATGCTTTCCATTTGATGAACATGATAGGCATGTCCTTTTAAATTGCAATAGAGTTTCTTATTTACTTTAGTCTCCTCCTTTCTCTTTTTATCAATTTGTTTCGTAAACTAAATCGGTTTATACTTTCTGGTTGCACTTGAGTTTCTTTATTTACTTCAATCCCATCATCTTCTCCATAACTCAAGCACCAACTCAAATCTTCAACCACAACCCTTAACCATTCTGGATGTAATTAAAAATGTGAGCCGGCACTTTATGGGATTAAAGCAAATAAAGAAGCTCAAGTGCAATTTAAGATACCCTATCACTGTCATCGAGTGGAAGGAAAAAGCTAATTGAATTATGAAACAAATTGACAAAAAACAGAACAAATGGGACTGAAGTAAATAGAGAAACTAACTCATGCCATATAATATAACACCCTTATGACGTTCATCAAGTGAAAAGCAAAACTTGATCGAATTTGTGGAATAAATTGATAAAAAGAGGAACAAGATTATATGTGAATAATTGTATCTGGCAGCACCTTTATGTAATATGGTCATGTTTGTAGTGTCAATACAATGTGAAAGGGAGACACGAGCACGAAGATCCAGATTAGACCAAAACAAACATAAAAGGAATGACCGCAATGTCCAATTTCTAAACATTTAAATAAGTGGTGAGGAGAACTAGGTTTCTTTCAAGGAACCCAAGTGTGAGCCTCGCGTGTCTCAACACTACAAATCATGCAAACAAGGGCACCAAGGTACTCAGACAGAAGTCATGATCAAGGGACTCGAGCTACAGCAATCATAATAACCTATAAGTAACATGCATCTATTCAATCTCCCTTTTAGAAACATCAATCTGAAAAGGCAGAATCCAGCAGTTCAGTAGTCTTTTAAAACTGTGATGCGTGGGTCTGTATCTAGTCTGCACATCTGAAGAAAAGTCTAAATCTGGTTCCATCTTTATCTAAATAAGTGGCTTAGAAATTTGAATCTGACTCAAATAAAATTGTTTGTTTTTTGTAAAAATGTCTAAAAATTGCAGCCAATTGGCTACAAAGAAATGCAGCGAACATTTCCCCATAAAAGATAAGAGACATTAAGAGGTGTGATTGAGTCAGATTAAGACTAGTAGGATAATGCCCAAGATTTGCCATCTCATTTCCCAATATTGTCTAATGGTAGACCAATCACAATAAGGATATAAGTTTTGGCTCAATATGCATATGCACAAGGGAGTATAGTTCTGATAAGTGTCTAACGGTCTTATGCCAAGTTAACCGTCTTTAGAGAATATAACCTTTTAATGGCAAATCTTAAGAGCATTACATGTTGATAACCATATAGCCCTCTCGTTGGTGTCTATATCCATTCACGATTTCAATATGTTGGGTGTATGGAAAGAAGATAAGAGCTCTAAGCCTCTAATTGAGTTGGCAAGACACAACTAATTCCTAAAAAACACAGCAGATGCGTAGGCTTCACTTTCTTGCCCCAATGACTGAACCTAGAACTTTTAAAACAGAAACATGCTTCCAAAGTGGCTAGAGTGCTAGACCGAAGTACTGAACAGAGAAATATTCTGAACTCTTATTGAGACTATATCTTTAACGAGTGTTTTGTGCCCCCTCTTCAAAACTATTTAACATATGCTACAACATTGCAACAGAAGAATCTAAACAACCCAACAGCATATGATATTTCTAGCTGCCTATAGCTAATAGCCTAATACAAACAGCAATACGCATAACCTAAATAATCAAGGAGAAGAATCTAAACAACCATATGTACAAGCCAAACACCTAGTTAAGCTAAAACTAATCAAGCCAACCATAAGACAATTCAGACAATTAAAACATCAATATCAATTTAACAACCAATTCACACAATAGATTCGAAAAACCATAAAAAAGTAAGTCCTAACCTTCTTCTTTTTAACGGGTTTAAGTATCTTGATAATACACTTCTCATCGTCAACGCAATGAAACCCCTCAAAAACTTCACTATATTTTCCTCTCCCAACTTTCCTCACTACCTCATAATCATCCTGTTCCCTGCCACATCATCATAACCAAAACAATTAAACCAAAAATCAGATCTCATAAATAAACACTAACAATATCATCAAAACAATTTAACCCCTCAAGGGTAGCCTAGTGGTAAAAGACTTGTCACTATTATCATAACCAAGGGCTTGTGTCCCAATGGTACCCCCTACCCCTTGTTATGTTAGAAGCTCCCCAACCAAATGTTTGCGGGTTCAAGTCCTGCTTAGAACATGTGAGATAGTTTGTGTTATATATATTGTGAGATAGTTAGTTGTCGTTCAAAAAAAATGTGAGAGGTCTCAAGTTCAATTTCTGCTAGGTACAAACAACCCTTAAGCGGCCATGCCAACCTCGTGAAAAGGATTCTAGTCTCGCCGGGTTAACTAGGACTATAATTGGGGAATTTCTACACGAATCAAGAAGGCCCTTTATCCGGTTTGAGTGTGCGTGGTGGTGGGTTCAAACCCCGTAGATTAGTCTGCCAAAAGGTCAAAAACTATGTTTAACCCAACAACAATACCATACCCCTACCCCACCCCTACCCGAGGGCAGAGAGAGACTGCTTTCAGAAAGAGCTCAGACAAATATCAATAAATAAATAGTTACAAATTATATAAAAAAAATCCAACCCCCATTGAACAGCAAGGGACTCATAATCCGAATACTCCTTGGGCCTAACAACGTTAACATCGGCATAAACCCTAGCTTTAGAAGGAGCACCGTTATGCCTAACGGCTTTACCGATCTTATGCGCCAGTGTTTCTTGTAAAGATGACGTCGGCCCTAGGCTGTTGTTATATAATAATACCTTATTGTTAATTAAGGCTCTTTTATGTTTGGTTTGATTGGTTTTGGAGGAGAGGTGACGGAAGAATGAGGTGGCGGCGGAGGAAGGGTAGAATGGTAATTTGAGAGAGGTGAAGGTGGTGGTGAATTGGAATTGGAGAGGGGGCCTAACGGCCATCAAAAGAAGGGTATTTTGTTATTTTATTATTGTTAAGTCGACAAAGGTGAATAGGATCGAGATGGCTATTGACCTGTTTATTCCGACTTTTCATATTTTTGTTTTTTGGTTTATTTTTTCCACAATAGCTTTCGGGAGATGACATGCACACTCCTGAAAAAAAATTTCGGCCACAAAAAAAAACGCGAAATAAATGAAAAAAAAAAATTGTCAAAAAATATCAAAGTGCATATCTATAAAAAGATAATTAAATGTTCGTCGTAACGGTATATTTTTTTCGCTTAACGATTAACGATTTGAAAGATATTAATATTTGAAAAAAAAAGATGAAAACGGGTTTTTTAAATTGTTGGGATTAATCTCATCTATTAGATCAAATAAAGATGGAGGGAAGATAGAGGGTGGAGATTAGTCCTTTGACATGTAAAAAAATTTTGGTCCTCAAATGATCTTATATCATAATAATATTGTAAATATAAATTGTTTTAACTGTTAGTACATTGAAAGTCTCAATCAAATTTATAAATTTGTCAATCACTTTCTTTATAAAAAAGGCTCGATTCCATATTACTCAACCAAAACATCAAAATTTCATTTTTTTTTAACACATGCTTTAAAGGCATTGTACTTGTATATTGAAAACTTGTATTTTGGAGAAATATAGAATTTTAATATCTTTGTTGGTTAAATATTAAATTATCCTAAAAAAATGCAATGCTAGATAGATTCGGACCTTTTAATCATTTCTTATTTATTTAAAAATTAAAAAATGCTATAACAATCCTAAAAGATGTTGTTAACAACAAACTTTTCACAAATATTTGATGATATTAACACACACTTATAAAGAAATCTTGTATTTTTAGCCAGCATGACCTGTAGGGAGAATGAATTGTTTGTAGGGGTGAGCACAAAACCCCAAAAAAATAAATCGAAACCGAGAAAACCTCATCGAGAAAACCGAACCAAATGAAAAACTGACATGGGCGGTTTTGATTTCTAGAAAGACCGAATGTTATGGGCGGTTCTTGGTTGCATATGCTACCATTAATCTAGTTTATATAATGTTGTTTAGAAACATAATTTCTAAGTTCGATAGAAAACTTGCTAGTTATTATTATTTTTTTATTGATTGAAATCAAGAAGAAGTAAAGGTGAAATAGGTTAAGAGTTATGATAGTTTATAACTAACTAGTTTACTTAGTAAGTCTAAAGGTATTATTAAAAAAAATCGAATTAATGAATAAAACTGTAAAAGAAATCAAAACATGTTGCATAGAATCAGTATAACTTAAACCATTAGCTAGATATTGTATCAATAAAGTTTTATATTACTACTAAGAGCGCTAGGTGCAGCTCGTTGTTGGTTCTCGTCGTTCCGACGTGTAAGCTTCAACGGCGAGCCGTTGCTCGCCGCTGCACCGGCCCCCTTGTCGTTCTCCGCCGTTAGATGGCCACTCGTGGGCACGGCGAAGGAAGAAATTTGACATCTTGTACTATTTTTTTTCTTTTCCCATTTATGTTATTGTATTTGTTGTATAGAAATTTTTATTAGTATGAATGTAAATTTAAAATGTATCCCGCTTTCTGTATGCATTTGAATTTAAAATGTTTCCCGCCTTCTGTTTGAATTTTGAATTTAAAATGTATCCCGCTTTCTGTATGCATTTGAATTTAAAATGTATCCCGCCTTCTGTTTGAATTTTGAATTTAAAATGTATCCCGCTTTCAATAAACCCCTATTAATACCATACGATACCATTCAATTTTTCACACACTTCAATTTCTACATCATTTTACAATGACTAATCGTTGGTCAATGGAAGAAGAATACTTGCTAGCTAACGTATGGCTTGAAGTTCACGATGAGTAATGGTGTTTTATGTTAAGTATTTCCTTAGCGTGTTTATTTCTTTTTCGTATCGTGTTTATTTATTTTCCGTATCGTGTTTATTTATTTTCTGCATCGTGTTTATTTCTTTTCGTGTAATGTTGCGTAACGATGTTTTATGTATTGTTTTCCCGTATCGTGAATTTGAATTTGATGATTTGTGTGTGAATTTGATGATCTGAGAATGGGTATTTATAGGATGATTTTTGGAATTTGAATTTAAACGTGTATCCCGCTTTCAGTTTGAATTCAAATTTTGAAATTATCCCACTTTCATTTTGAATTCAAACTTTGAAAGCATCCCGCTCTGTTTTTTGGAATTTGAATTTCTAAACACCCCTATATAAAGCATCACATAACATACTATTTTGCACACTTCACTTTCTAAAGAATTTTACTATGGCTAATCGATGGTCTGTTGAAGAAGAATGCTTGGTAGCCGACATGTGGCTAAACGTTCACGAATTCCATAGCGAAACCGTTTTTTGGAATACTGTTACAGAAAGGTTCAATAACCTATCTGACGGCCCTTTTCGTAGCAAAGCCAGATAACGGGTAAGTGGGCAAGAATGAACTGTTGATGTCAAAAATTCAATGAAATATTGAAATTTACTTGAGCGCGCAGGATAGTGATGAGGTCAATGGTCGTCTGAACACTACATTGAACATGTTCAGAGAACGCTATGGTGGCCAAGGCTTCAAATATCTTAACGTGTGGTTCATTTTGAAAGGGAGCCCCATATGGAACAGATATAGGGATTAATGCCTTATGTTCTTCTGTATCGTTTTTATTTGTATTTTTGTATGGTTTGTGTTTGTATTTCCGTTTCGTATAGTTTTTTTCCCGTATTGTAACTTTGTTATTTGGATGAAATAAAATTAGCATGTTGTATTATTTTGTATAATTAGTGAAATGAATTTAATTTATTTAATGAAATGAATAAAAAAAATAAAGTTGTAAGTGATGGGGCCCAAATGAGTAAGTTGAGGTTTGTAATTTGGTAAAGGGGGTCAGTTGTGAAGAGGTGTTAGGGTGATGTGGCACATGTGAGGCCCTAATGAGGAGATGGTCCTTGTTGACTGCACCTAGTGCTCTAATAGCCATTGTACCTACAATGTTTCATAGACTTGTTGAGGCATTAGATACCTATCTAAGAAGAACACGCCATGGCTACAACTACAGTTCAAATCAGATCAGGTTGCCCAACTAAGATACCGATATTGGTAAATTACAACCGCAAAATCTATAAATGCATAAAATTGTTGTCGCCGCCTTAATAAATAAATAATTAAATAACTTCACTGTTTCCTTGTGGAATATGCAACAATATGAAACCACTAATATAACATGTAGCAGCAGCATCGTTGCCAATCATAAGTGTATACTGCAAAAGCATTATTTAAGAAATTACAGGGGGCACTTTAGATGTTCCATTATTAGTCGAAGGTTTACATAAAATTGAAACAAACCTACTCAAGTGTAATTGATAAGTCATATATTTTTGAATACTTATTACATATTTATTTGTTCATATTATGCATGTTTATATATAAATTGATACTTAATTGCCTAAGTTTTTCTATTTCAGTGATTATGAAGCAATGTTACAAAAGACACAGAAAAAGACATGATTTGGAGTTGATTTTGACGATCCTGTATGCAAGCTATAAAGAGCATACGACGTATGTAACTCTGGCCATACGCCGTATTGATATCTGGAAGAATTCACTAAGTATTGGTGAATATGGAAGTATACGGCGTATTAACTCTGGCAATACACTATATTAGGAAGCTCTACAGTCAAAGCCCAAGTCAACCGTTGAAGACATACGGCGTATGAAACTCTGGCCATACGCCGTATTGAAAATCTTATCCTCAGTCCAAGTATATCAAGATTTGAAGGTATACGGAGTATTTAACTTTAGAAATATGCCGTATTTAAAAGATACGTAGAATATGCTTGGAATATGCTTTTTTTGTCAGCAATTAAGAAATCTTGGATACGCCGTATACAAACCTGGATACGCCGTATCGGTGCCCTAACAGAAGACTATAAATAGAAACCCAACACAGGAGTTTTTAATATCATTCACTCACGACTCTCAACCACTGCCGAATTTCACCATTCTAAGGCCCAAAAGCTAGGAAATCCAGGAGAGAAGGTCTCGTGTCATCACATTAGGTTTAATCATTCGATTTACATATCTATTTCATTATGATTTCTGTTTGTTCTTCGTTTGAATTATCTTCTTGTGCTTTTACATACATTATGGGCTAACACCCATGTTTATGAATATTTCATGATAGTTATTTCCGTTTGTTTAGATTTAATGTTTAGTACTGATGACGTATAGCCTACAGTTGGGCCACGAGCCCAAATTATAGACATTACTTAGCCCAAACCCACCACGAGTGGGCTATCATGACAAATGATTTGGGCCATAACACCAATGGCTTGGACTCACGAAGCCCAAAGCCCAACCAAAATACCCGGTTATAGGATAAAGATCTTCTATTTACGGAATAGATATCCTTACCCCGGATAAGCACCACGTGTGCGAAGAGTAAGGAGCAAGAAACCTACACGGTCTCTGCGCCCCTATATATAGAATAATATATTCTCATTAAAGGTACGATTTACACAATCCCTAACTCTTCAACTAAACCCTAAACCGATTACTTACTCTCACGCCGGAGTCTAATGGTGGGAGACAATCCCACGATAAGCCTAACGGTGTTGTTTACTTTCTTGGTGCGCAGGTTTCACAAGCACTAAAGTTCTAATTGATACGAGAGCAGGAGTCCAAACAAGGTAAGCCCAACTTTTGTATCAACAAGTGGCGCCATCTGTGGGACCCTACACTAAGAACACAAGACTTGAATGCCGAAAAACAAGAACTCAGGCCAGCGGACTCCGCAGCGGGAGAAAACACGTGATGATTCACATAGGAAGAAGCATCAAGATTCGACTCCAAGGCCAACCTCTGGAACAACCAGTGCGCCTAGTCATCACGAGTCGAATGTAACTCCAATCCCTACCATGGTAGAATTACCTTTGGGGACAACCCGAACCACTACCGTAGTCCCAAGCGCTGAGGACATTCAGCGCACTCTCGTTACCACTCCCCACCAAGTGGCATCCATAGTGGACAACACTATGCCACCAGGAGCACCTAATAGAGAGAGGGAACCCCATGCGGAGATGAACATCCTCGTAGTAGAAGAGGATGCACCTGAGGTGACATTAAACAATTTCGTGTCCCAATATTATGAGACTTTAACTAGTCTCATGCAAGAGGAAGCAAGAAGAAGGTCAAGCCGCGACCTGCAAAACCGGCTGGACTTTAGCCAAGAAAAATCTCCACCGCGCCACTATGAGCGCAGAAACAATGAGAGGTGCACCAATGTCCACGCTAGGCTTGGTAGCCTTGGTACAGCATCTAACTCTCAATACTCGAAGGATAACGAAGACAACGTGCGGCACACCAATGTCCATGCTAGGCTTGGTAACCGCAGGATACAAGATAGACTTAGACGACAACGTTCACCAAGCGTAAGCGTCTCAAGGTCAGGAAGCAGAAGAATCCAAGATAGGCTTGGGAAACACCACTCCCCAAGTACAAGCCCTTCAAACTCGGGCTCCGAGGAAAAACGGCGCAAGCACCGCAGAAGGAGCAACTCCTCTTCTAGCAACTCCTCAGACAACGAGGATAGAGAGACGAGACATTGGAAATCTAAAAACCGACGCCGGTACGAGGAGGATGAAGATATTTCCCTTCCTTGGCATCGCCAAAAGGTTGATGCGTTCACACGACGCATAAGCCACTTCTCAGATGACAAGAGAAGGCGCATGCCTACCAATGTTAAAACATATGATGGAACAGGTGATCCTGATGATCACCTAAAAATTTTCGAGTCAGCGGTTGCTATCAAAAATTGGCCACAACCTGTGTGGTGCCATATGTTCAACTCTACCTTAGTAGGGAATGCACGAACATGGTTCAGCAAGCTTCCACGACGAAGCATAAATGGGTTTGAAGAGTTGCGGAAGGCGTTCCGCCTAAATTTCACGCAACGAAAGAAGTGCGCAAAGAACCCTGTGGAACTAGCCAGAGTGAAACAGCGCCAAGGGGAATCCACAAGCGCTTATATGAAGCGCTTTAAGGATGAATGCATGCAAGTCAAGGCATGCCCAGAGGTACTAAAAATCTCAGGGTTCATGAACGGGATCAATAACCCAGAGCTGATACGGAAGCTAAACGATAAAGTACCCCAAAGCTTTGATGAGCTAACAAAGCGCACCAGATCCTTCATCCAAGGGGAAGCAGCGGCAGCAGACAACAAAAAAGGTTACTCAACCTTTAAACCACAAGAACAGTCTAGGAGACAATCCAATGACCAAAGTGGCAACCGCAACAGGAATTACCGCAACCGAGGTAGTGGAAGGGATAACGACAAATACGTTCCACTCACAAAAACCCCTAAAGAAATATTCGCGACAGAAGGAGCAAATTTTCCAAACCCCCCACCTATGAGCACTCCAGAAGAGAAGCGCATAGGAGGAGGATACTGCGAATACCATGGGTAGAAGGGTCACACCACTAACGAGTGCGTCCAACTACGTCAGCTAATTGATAAATTAGTGAGAGAAGGAAAGATGGACCACCTCGTTAAAAACATCAAAGAAGGGAAAGATAGACAAAAGAATGGGGCCAAAAAAGAGATACCAAAAAGTAAGGCTGACACAATATACATGATACAATCATGGCAGCGAAATACGAAACAAAAAGTCAGCCAAAGATTTTTCAAGGGGAACCAAATCTCTTTCCCCACTCTTACTGCGGACAACGCAGTGGTAGAACCACTCACCATCGAGATTCATGCGGGGGGTCACGATATCCACCGCATGTATGTCAAAGGAGGAGCGTTTGCGGATATCATGTACGAACATTGCTTCAAGAGGCTACAACCTGAGATACAAAACCAGTTAATTCCGGCCACGACGTCGCTGACTGGATTCACAGGTGAAAATATTTGGCCCATGGGACAATTACGCATACTTGTGGTAGTCGGTAATGAATACCATTCCACAACAGCCTGGATGAACTTCATGGTAATCAGGTCTCCATCGTCATACAATGGCATCATTGGGAGACCAGGAATATCAGCCATACGTGCAGTCCCATCCACAACACATGGAATGCTAAAATTCCCAGTAGAAGGAGGGATCGTCACTCTCTACAACACCACTGCATCTCCAAGAGAATGTAACGTAGTGACAGATGAAGTTCTGCGTGTTCCAGAACAGCACGCGACCAAGGTGACAAACCTGAAAGTTGCAATCCACCCAGATTATCCTGACCAAGAGATATCGATTGGGGGATCACTGTCCGACAAGGGCAGAGCAGCTGTGTGCGCATTATTGCAAAAGAACCTAAACATCTTTGCATGGGAACCCAAACACATGACCGGAGTGCCAAAAGCCATTACGAAACACAAGCTAGAAATCCGACAAGGATATCCTCCAATATGGCAGAAAAAATGCGGCCAGGCTCCAGAACACGCAAAAGCTATCCTAGATGAAGTGCACAAGCTCGTGGACGCAGGGATCATGCGAGAAGTTTATTACCACGATTGGCTTTCCAACCCAGTGATGGTAAAGAAAAGCGATGGTAGCTGGAGAATGTGCGTGGACTTCACCGATCTCAACAAAGCATGTCCACAAGACTGCTATCCGCTACCAGAAATCGATTGGAAAGTAGAATCCTTGTGCGGGTATACCTTTAAATGCTTCCTAGACGCATACAAAGGATACCATCAAATTCAAATGGCCAAGGAGGATGAAGAAAAAACAGCCTTCCACACGAGTCAAGGGGTGTAATGCTACACAAAAATGCCCTTTGGCTTAAAAAATGCAGGAGCCACATACCAACGGTTAGTGGATAACGCATTTGAGAAGCAAGTAGGCCGCAATTTGGGGGTCTATGTTGATGAGCTAGTCATAAAAAGCCATACCGAAGAAGAATTGGTGCGTGACATAGAGGAAACGTTTAAGACATTGGGAAGAATAAACATGAAGTTGAATCCCAATAAGTGCACTTTTGGAGCAACAGAAGGCATATTTCTCGGATACCTAATAGAACCCGATGGTATTAAACCTTGCCCAGAAGAAACAAGAGCGGTCATCGAACTACCTTCACCGCGCACACTAAAAGAA
The DNA here is from genome assembly GCA_030686995.1 of Artemisia argyi. Classification (NCBI taxonomy): domain Eukaryota; kingdom Viridiplantae; phylum Streptophyta; class Magnoliopsida; order Asterales; family Asteraceae; genus Artemisia; species Artemisia argyi. Next base: position 63,711,872 of record CM060689.1, read on the forward strand.
GTCCAGTCACTAAACAGCAAATTAGCCAGACTAAATCGATTCTTGGCCAAATCAGCGGATAAGTCACTTCCTCTCTTTAAAACACTCACGAAGTGTACGAAGAAGGGGGACTTTCGATGGACTCCAGAAGCGGAAGAAACTTTCCAACAACTCAAACAATACCTAGCAGAGCTACCCAAACTTGTCGCACCCCGACAAGGGGAAGAATTGATCATGTATCTATCAGCGACCCATGGAGCAGTCAGTGCGGTGCTACTAACAGACAGAAACTCTGTTCAAACACCCATATACTTTGTAAGCAAAGCTCTCAAGAAGACAGAGACTAACTACACCGCTATGGAGAAACTGGTCCTAGCCTTAGTATTAGCAGCTAAGAGACTGCGCAGGTACTTCCAAGCGCATCCGATAGCTGTAATCACGGACCAACCCATCAAGCAGGTTATCTCTAAACCTGATGCATCAGGGCGACTACAAAAGTGGAGCGTGTTATTGAGTGAACATAACATCTCCTATAGGCCGCGCACCGCGATCAAGGGACAGATATTGGCTGATTTCATTATCGAGAAGCCAGATGCTGATACTTAATCACCAACGGTTGACGTACCATTACAAGAACCATGGGTTCTATTTACGGATGGATCCTCGTGCGCAGAAGGATCAGGCGCAGGCCTTATCCTTACCAGCCCAGATGGAACAGAACACACTTACGCACTGCGTTTTGAATTCATAGCCACAAACAATGAGGCGGAATATGAAGCATTACTGGCTGGACTCCGCATAGCAAATCAAATGGGTATACGCAACCTGGAAGCTAATGTGGATTCATGATTAGTAGCTAACCACGTGTTAGGCGAGTGTGTGGCCCAAGAGGAACACATGATCCAATACCTCGATAAGGCCAAGTCCTTGATCAAGAATTTTGACAAGTTTTCCATCAAACAAATCCCACGAGGAGAAAACAAAAAAGCAGATGCGCTAAGTAAGATCGCATCCACAAGCTTCGCACACCTATCAAAATAGGTATTGGTGGAAACCTTGAAGAACAAATCCATCTCTGAGATGGAAGTATCCACAGTGATAGAAGAAGAACATCCCACATGGATGACACCCATCATGGATTTTATCAGCAAGGGAACACTCCCCCAGGAACAAAAGGACGCTCGACGGATACGGCGCACAACACAGAGATTCGAACTTCGAGATGGTATCCTATATCGGCGTTCATTCCTACAACCATGGCTTAGGTGTGTCGGACCTCTTCAGGCAGACTACGTACTTCGGGAAATCCACGCCGGATCTTGCAGCATGCACTCAGGACCACGGTCTGTTGTAGCGCGTGCCTTGCGATCCGGGTACTATTAGCCAACCATGCACCGCGACGTGCGAGACATGATTAGAAGATGCAACGACTGCCAAGTCCACAAACCCATTCCGCGTCGACCACAACATGAGTTAACACCCATCACCTCACCATGGCCATTCCATAAATGGGGAATTGACATTGCAGGACCCTTTCCAGTCGCGACAGGAGGGCTTAAGTTCCTCATTGTCGCCATTGACTACTTCACCAAATGGATCGAGGCAAAAGCAGTAGCGAGTATCACAGGCAACCAGGTCAAACGATTCGTTTGGGATAATATTGTATGCCGCTTTGGCCTACCTGGAGAGATTATTTCGGACAACAAAAAACAATTCTGTGATAACCCATTCAAAGACTGGTGCGCGCAGTTAAACATCACAAAGCACTTCGCGTCAGTTAAACATCCACAAACAAATGGATTAGTAGAACGCGCGAATCGTAGTCTGGGTTAAGGAATTAAGGCGCGCTTAGACAGACATAAAAGAAGATGGGTGGACGAATTATCGCATGTTCTGTGGGCCCACCGCACAGAAATCAAAGTCAGCAACGGCGATACACCTTTTTCTCTTGTCTACGGGACAGAAGCTGTTATACCAGCAGAGATTGGAATGCCAACAATCCGTACATCGGAAGTCAACGTCACAACAAACGATGACGAACGACGCATTGACTTAGATCTGTTGGAGGAACGACGCGAAAGGGCAGCTATACGCGAAGCAAAAGCTAAATCAAAGATGAAGAAGTATTATGATGCAAGAGTCAGAAACACTTCTTTCAAACCAGGGGACTTTGTATACCGCGCCAATGATGCAAGCCACGCAGAAGACACGGGCAAGCTCGGACCCAAATGGGAAGGACCTTACGAGGTCACAGAGGCATTAGGCGACGGTGCGTACAAAGTGCGCGACATGAAAGGCCACGAGCTACCACGCACCTGGAACATTTTCAATCTCAAGAGATGCTACCTTTAGGCTACGGCCCACACACTGACACCTCTGCACTTTAGTAAGTACTCAATAAATGTCTGAGTATTTACCTTTTCTCTTAGGATATTGTCTTTACTTTTTTAACTTGCAAGAATCAATAAAACGTTGTGGTTTCTAGCTAACTCCACAACAAATTTCAACATTATTGCTTACATCATTTATTTATGTTTCAATCTTGTTTATTTATATTATTGCCTACATGGCGTGCATGCACATATTAAGACCACACGAGGGCTGACAGGATGAGTAAACCTACTAAAATACTCGTTGAGTAAGAGGGTTGCAAACCCATCAACATCGGATCACGTATCCCTGTTAAACACCTTACTATTAAGACGTTGGAGTAAGTTAATAGTACATCCCACGACGGATGCACTTTAACGCACACAGTGCGCGTTTAACAAAACATGGATTCAAGACAATTGACTCCTAATTAGTGGAATTCGCAGTACGCTGCATACCACCACATGGGTTCAAAACAATTGACTCCTAAGTTCGTACGCAAACCCACTAACTTCATACAAAACTATGACTTTAGTACGTATCCCACGATGAATGCGCAACAATAAGTTGAGACGAACTAAGAAACCCAGACACTGGGTCCCTAAAAATGATAAATGTAGCACGCTACACATCTACTCGCACGTTTGTTAAGGTTATGGACCGCAAACGTTTACGTGTTAAGTTACGGACTTAATGCACAAGTTATGGGCTCAATACAAGATATTAATGCACATCGTAACTCTGGAAAGTCTTTCACATAACAAAGACAAAAATCTAAGTACAAAACGATATATGCGTGCAAAAAGTTCCATACTTTCATTTACCAAAAACCATGCGTTTTTACAACGATAACTACAAGTTATACATATATATACACACTATGGCAACGCTGAGGGGAATGCTCCGGCTCAGCAGAACTCCCAGCCTCTTGGAGTTTCTTCAAAAGCAGCGCATCTTTGGGTGACACGGTCGCCACACTAACTGCAATCCCATCTGACCAGGGAATATGCGCAGCACCCACTCCGTAGAGAGTGGCCTTCCCTTTGAGACCCTTTTTCCTGGCCGCCCTCTCTGTGTGACGCTCCAAAACCTCCTTCAGAGGAACCTCCTTCTCAATAGCGAAGGGGTTAAGAATATCACGTAGCCGCGCAAACACCGGAACCTGCAACTGAGCCTCATCAGGCTTCAAAAAGAAATCAGGCTCAGCCTCTGTGTTCTCCAAGACATGCCTCCCCAGAGTTAATCCCGCCATTATTACGGAAATGGGACAATCTTGGTCGTGCTCCAGCCGCGCAATGTGTGGAAGCTCGAAGAGCCTCATTCCCTCCATCGCCTTCGCAAGTTCATCGAAGGCATCCGCATTGTAGTCAGGAACCTCAGCGAGGGGAATTGTTAGTAGTTGACCATCAGCAAGCTCTTCCACAGCCTGCGCCTTGCCATGAGCAACGACGCACTCCACCACCTTGCCAAAGGCACCCACAACCTCTTCGGATTCCAATGTGCCCATGGCAGCCAGTCGCAAGCCATGGCTGTTCAACCACCTGCACAAACAGCAACAAATGCATTAGAAAAACAAAAAATATACAAGAATCAAAGGATAAAGTATAACAAGTACCTGCGCTCCGCAATCATGGACATCAGATGAGGATACAGCTCCTCATCATACTCTATGCTCAACCTGCGCAGCTTTTCCTCCTGCGCCTCCATAGAGCTTTCCACCTTCTTACCAAAGACAGCAAGCTGGCTGCACAGCTCAGTCTTCTTCTCTTCCAGGTACTTAACCCCCCAGGCGAGGTCAGCCTTGTACTGCTGCGACTCTCCACGTTCGCGCTACAGCTCAGCCATCACCGTCAGCTTCTCTTCAGTAGCCTTCTTGGCGCGCTCATCGGCAGCCAACACTTCTGCCTGCGCCTTGAGCTGAGCAATCTGCTCATCCTTGTGAGCAAGGCTGCCTCCCTCCACAATAGCCCGCGCCTTTAGCTGAGTGACCAACTCAGCTTGGCGAGCAGCAACACCAGCTAGCTCCTCCACCAACTCATGCGCAGACATCTGCGCCGCTGCTTTCAAGGACTCCTCCACATGAGCAGTCTGCGGTGATGCTGCACGATCAGCAAACACCGCATCGTCATGAGCAGCATGGTCACTACAAAAAAAATAGGGTAAAGTTAGTACGAAAATACAGCAAATAATGAAAATGAAAATTGTAAATACTTACACAAGAGGTGGGGACTTGGGCAGATTCTTCTCCGCGTCAGAAACGGACATATCATCCGGCGTGGCAGACTCTTCATCAGCAATCAGATGGCGCCTCCTCTTGGAGGTACCAGTACCATAACCACCAGAAGACGCTTCCTTGCGCTTCTCCCTCCGAACCTCCGCAACAGGTTCCAGGATCTCCACGCTGTTGGATGATTCAACATGCGGTTTCTCCTCCACGGGAGACTCCTCCCCAGTAGGCGAAACACTCTGCACCGGCGCAACAAGCGCGGCTGCGGGGGGAGAGTCTTCACGCGCAACGGGCCCAAACACCGTTAGATGCCCCTCAGTGGCCTGTAAGATGGGCTGCTCACATTCCCTCAGAGGACGCACCCCCACTGTCATACGCTTGGGCTCCTTCAGCTTTACAACAGCGAACAGATCCATCTCTGCGACAGACAAAAGACAAATAACAAAGAACAACTTAGTTATTCAATCAAAATAAACAAACACTTACATTATAGAGGCAAAGGCAAGAAAGGATGAGCACCCACCCTGGCTGTTCTCATCAATGAAGGTTGGAACCTCGTCCGCACCATCAAAATAGTTGCGACTCAGTCCCATATGCACCAAAAACTCCTCAGGATAGGAGTTAATAGGAATGCGGTTACTATCAATTATGTCCGCATCCGCGGTGCTGTACGAACCAGGGATAGGACGCTCATCCCTCGGCAGCGACCCTTGAGTATAGAACTCAAAGCGCGATGGAAATACCACATCATCCACCCAGAAGAAGTACTCTCTCCAATGCCTTAAAGAATCTACTTTATCGGTATAGCATTGAAGGTGCCCTGCGCGCTTTGCAAAAGAAACCCACCCGTGCGACCACGTTGTGTGGTAAAACGCACGAAATAGGTCGACTGTCGGATTGACGGCAAGTAACCAACAGTTTATTTCAAAATTAGATATCTTCGCCGCACCTATACAGTGCAGCTGTGATATATGGAGTTGGTAGTAATTGAGCACGTTACTCAAAAATACAGATATTGGTACGCGATAATTCGCGTAATCAAAGAAGCGTGTATATAAACCTATCTTCCCATCGGGGAAATCGGCAATACACGCATCCACATCTGGTGCTTCAGGATGGACGTCGAGAGGAATAAAGTAGTCAGACGAAAACTGACGTACATCATCCTCGTCCATCCTAGAGCGGAACTCGTGTAACTGAGCAACCATTTTCAAGCTATAAACAAGGTGTACTAAATTGTGCACGCGCAATTACCTAGTAGAACGAAAGATTGAAGAAAGAAAAGCTTTGAAAGGTTTGGAAATGGTGGAAATATTTTTTACCGTGTGATCCACAGTGAATGGAGGCGATGTCTTTTATATGCATTTAAAACCCTAAAAGGGACGCCACGTGGATCCCACTATCAAAACGTGTGGCTGGGAGGCGAAAGGTACAACACTTTTTCCCTTTTCTCAAGGCACACGTGGACACCCTCTCCGTTTTTCGAAGTACTCATCATGATATTTTGGGACTTGATACATTGTTCCAATTTGTGGGCGGGAAATATTTGGTCCGTTCCCGCCACGCTTACCGCTAGTCTCACTAGTCTAGTATCCGCGGTTACGAGCCGCGCACACTAGACTGGGGGGACATGATAACGTATAGCCTATCGTTGGGCCACGAGCCCAAATTATAGACATTACTTAGCCCAAACCCACCACGAGTGGGCTATCATGACAAATGATTTGGGCCATAACACCAATGGCTTGGACTCACGAAGCCCAAAGCCCAACCAAAATACCCGGTTATAGGATAAAGATCTTCTATTTACGGAATAGATATCCTTACCCCGGATAAGCACCACGTGTGCGAAGAGTAAGGAGCAAGAAACCTACTCGGTCTCTCCGCCCCTATATATAGAATAATATATTCTCATTAAAGGTACGATTTACACAATCCCTAACTCTTCAACTAAACCCTAAACCGATTACTTACTCTCACACCGGAGTCTAATCGTGGGAGACAATCCCACGATAAGCCTAACGGTGTTGTTTACTTTCTTGGTGCACAGGTTTCACAAGCACTAAAGTTCTAATTGATACGAGAGCAGGAGTCCAAACAAGGTAAACCCAACTTTTGTATCAACAAGTACTATTTTAGTTTATGTGTTTATCGTTCAATACGTCCTTGTTTATATGTCTGAGTCTTTTAAGTCTAGCTATCGCATGGACCAAGTGGGTACTAGATGTATTACAAAAACAATTAAGTTAGCATAGTGCTCTTCTCTCATGGACCAAGTGGGGAAGAGTAGGTATCGCATGGACCAAGTGGGTACCATAGATAAATCACATAGACTAGTTGACACGACTTAATGCATGCTTGTACTCCGATAGGTGCATGGACCAAATGGCCTAGGAGATTTACATGTGTAGAGGCTAGATGCATGGACCAAGTAGTGTAGTCTAAGTTAGATAGGAGTATGGGAGTATTATCTGGACCAATGAGATATTCCCCATTACATCTTGATGTCACCAATACTTTACAATTAGATCATTGCACTAATGAATGGATAACTAGAGTGGAACAGGATTAACATGGCTAGCACTACTTTCTCTTATTGATCACAACACATGTAGAATAGTTTAGTTTTATTTACTTTTATTGTTTTAGTAGTTATCATTACAAATCAATAAATCAAAACCCCTGATAAAACCTGTAAAACACTAGACCAAATCTAAGCGTACTATTCCTAAGATTGACCTCCTACTTACCCCACTGGCTCATCTGATTGTGTACACTGCCCGTGAAAGTGTGTCCTTAAGGTATAAGTCTGGCAAAATATAAATTTAAAACTTGAACTAAAAATACCTACAATGAAACACACATCAATAATATCAAATTTTCTTTCCACCAAGAGCAGAAGAGGTTTCATAGACTTGGGAATCTATACCTGTACTAGTATACTCCTATATTAAATTATGTATTTCATTTCTTATGCATTCAAATGTATTTACATTGCAGTACGAGTAATTTGCGTTGTGATAAATCAAAGTTATTTAAAAAAAAAGTTGGTTAATAAAACTTACCTTGCTGATAAGACTTTCACATTCAGCCTAGAAAAATATAAAGGGTACATAATTCTAAAGCATGTATCTTTTTTTTGGGTTGAAAATAAAACGTAGTTTCTTTTGTACATTGAAACTACAAACTACTAAGACTTTAAGAAATAGTTGACATAAAACAATGAGAAATAAGGCTCAGGTCTGCGAATATAGAAGCGGTACGAAACCCATCATGGCTGCAACCACAACCTGCTGTGTAGTTGCCTTGTCAAGATGCGAGCCTCGATAAACCACACACAAAAACAGATGGTTATCATTATCGCCTGTGAAAAGAAAAATGGTACATGTCTTTTGCATAAAGAACCCACCACAACTCACTTCACACCTCTTTGTTTATCCCTTTCTCTTTTTAAATTATCATCATCTCGAAGCGGTGCCAAACACCTGCCATGGCTGCAACCACAATTTGGGTACGGCTACCCCACCAAGATACGGGACTCGGCAAAACTACAATTACAAAAGATATAAATAAAGAAAATTATCGTGGTCACCTTTATTAACATATTATACATTTACGATGTCATTTAAAGCAAAATCAGGAATAAAGTAACAGTAATTGCTCATTTTAACCCATAAACTGAATGTAGTAAGTCTACAAAAGTTACTACTTAGAAAAGGGTAGGAAAAGAATCCTCACAGAAATGTAGTATGCTTTAGGCGCCGAGCAAGAAAGGTCTCTTCTTTTATTTCGGTTTATTCACTGATCTGAAACTTAGAAATGAACTAAAAATAACAAATAACAAAACGAACAACCAAATCCTAAAAATTAAGGTTTTCAACAAATTCTTATAAGAACAATAATTCACACCATCAGAAACAAGAATGAGTAGCCAATCGACTACTAAACCCCAAAATGAGAAACCTAAGCGTGAAAAAAATCAAGGGTTTTTCTTTGAAACCTTCACCTGATCAAATTACTTTATTATACATTTGCCATTGGATTTCTTTAGACCTTCAATCCACCTCTTATGAAGTGTATTCAAGAAATCACATAAACCAATACTGCACATATTCAAATTTTAATACTCAACATAAGAGTGTTCATGATGAGACGAAAAGTGTTACGCTTTTAAGGGGCCATTTAAGCCTTAAGTCGTGATAATATGATCAAATATTACCTTAAATCGTTCCTTTTGTCATTTTAGGTACTTTTGAGAGGAATTCTGGAAAACATAGCATTTTGGACATTATTGGAGCATAAAAGTGAAGAAAACGACAAAGTCAATAATTCAAACTGGAACAGTACCTGACGGCGTCAAAAGTTACAAGGTGACGCCGTCACTTGTTGATAAAAAGGTGGACATTTACATTGCACTTGATGGGCCAGAAAGATTTTGAGGCATTCATACATGACGACGTCACGTGTTATTTCACCAAGGTGGTCACGTTTTAAGTTAAAGAGAGATGGCCTAGAACACTTTCCAACCAGACGGCTTCAAGAGTAGATCTAGGCAATCAAGAAACCCTAACACGGCGGGATGACGGCGTCACATCCTAAAAGGTGACGCCGTCAAGTTGTAAAATCTATATATACTTTTCTATTTTTCATTCATTAGGGAGAGGACTTTTGGTAGGAACTTAGGGTACGAACCCTAGTCGACTTTTGCAGCTATTTTGAGGTTTCAAAGCCTATTTTCTTCCATGATTAATTGAAGATAAATAATCTATCAATCATTCACTATGTCTATGAGTTGTTTGATTTTATCTTACGCTTGTCTTTCTTTTAACATGCTAGGCTAGGTTTGTTTGTGTTTGCTTAGGTCTAATGAAACCTAGTTATTGATTATTTATTGAATGGTTTGTTATTAATTGTTGTGGGTGGATGTTTATCGATGTTAGGCTTAAGAAAACTGGAAATATTCCAATGGTAACATGCTTGAACGTCTTAAGAAACATGATTCGGATGTGTACTACGGTTATTTGGTTGTATTTAATGCATGAGCTACTGTTTATAATCCCTAGGATTAGGCGCTTAACGTGTCGTCTTAGGAGGAGATAAGAGCTTGTAGAGTTAGGGAAGATCGTACACAGCCCCACAAATGGTATTAAGGAATACAACCCGGCATCCACGCAATTGTAACAAATCTATCAATCAATAAAAGATAACTAGGGAGCGGTGAAACCTAAGTAAACACGTTTGTCTCCATATTAGAAGTCTCTCATATTTATTTTCAGTTATTTAATTTTTATTTGCATTTGTAGTATTTGGGTTAGTTGACTAGCAACTAATTCCGCCCACTCTTCCAAAACCCGAGAATTTTACTTGCTTTCTATAAAATATAAAAATACAAAAAAGAATCATCCCTCACCCCTAGACCTAGTTTAGATCATTTTCAATCCTAACGAACACTATTCCCTGTGGAGAACGATCATTCCCCCGTACTTACCACTACAATATACTACATCGGTTAGGTACACTTGCCTGGTGGGGATTATAAGCTTCTCAAGATCCCTTGAGAAGTAAAACTTTTGTGTTGCAATCCACACGCATCAAAGTTTTTGGCGCCGCTGCCGGGGAATAGTTATTGCTTATGTTGAATTTTATTTTTATTAGGTCTACTCATTAGATTCCTATCTAGTGAGATTTTTATTTTATTTTAATAGGTTTTCTTTAGTCTATCTTTTTCTTTGTTCCTTTGTTCGTAACCATTACCATCCGCCATCATGGAAGGTGGTAATATCTTTGATCCTATCAACCCACCACAACAAGACCCACCACAACTAAACCAACCTCCTAGAGCCCGCACTTTAGGAGAGTACTCCCGTCCTAGCCACCAAGGCTATCGAAACACCATTGAGCCCACTCAAGGAGCCAATGTGTCTCCCTTGCGATCTGACATCATCCGGTTGGTGCAAAGCGGGTGCGCATTCCATGGATTTCGTTCCGAATATCCGAATCAACACCTCAAGGATTTTCTTAAAATCTTAGATTCCATAGACCTTGATGTTGAAACTGGAGAGACGACCCGATTGCTTCTCTTTCAATTCTCTCTACGTGACCAAGCTAGTCAATGGCTTGAGCGTTTATCCGCGGGATCCATCACATCTTGGGATGATCTCACCTCTCGTTTCCTTGCTCAATTTTTCCCTCCAGGAAGAACCACCAAGTTAAGGAATGACATCTTGATGTTCCAATAACGTCAAGGCGAAACTCTTTACGAAGCATGGACTCGTTTCAATGACTTACTTCAAAAAGTCTCTCATCATGGCATAGATCTTTGGCTTCAAGTCCAAATCTTCTATGACCACATCAATCTCTCCACGAGGCAAACCATTGACTAAGTGTCCGGTGGTAGGCTACGTGATTGAAGTGCAGAAGAATTGATACGTGGGAATCGCACCAGGCTTTACCTCTCGAGGGATCTCGAGAAGCTTACAACCCCCACCAGGCAGTGTACCTGATCGTTGTAGTATAGTATAGTGACAAGTACCGGGGGATTGATCGTTCAACTCAGGAATAGTGTCGCTAGGATTAGAAAGCCTAAAAACTAGGTCTAGAGGTGAGGGATGATTCTTTTTGAATTTTTATATTTTGTAAAAGCAAGTAAAATCTCGGGTTTTGGAAGAGTGGGCGGAATTAGTTGCTAGCCAACTAACCCAATTAACTACAAATGCAATCAAAATAAAATGACAGAAATGAAAATTAAACTAATTATACTATTGTGGTGTAAACAATGATGGGAAAGTTATGTTTAATTAGATTTCATTACTCCCTAGATATCTTTTACAGGTTGATAGCTTGTTACAATTGCATGGATGACGGGTCATATTCCTTAATACTAATCGTAGGGCCGTGTACAATATTCCCTAACTCTATAGGATCCTACTTCACTCCTATGTCGAGCCGTTAGAAGCTCTTAACATGGGATCATTAGAATTCTCCTACGCATTAAATACAACCAAAAATCGTAGTACACCTCCGATCATGTTTCTTAAGACGTTCAAGCAAGTTACCAATGGAAGTCTGCCAGTTTTCTTAAGCCTAACATCGAATACAATCATCCGTAACAACTATAAACAAACAATCAACCCATAATTAACACCTAGGTTTCACTACATCTAAGCAAACACAAAAGAAATCTAGCCTAGCATGTTAAATTGAAGATAAGCGTAAGATATATTCAAATAACACATAGACATATTGATTGAATTGAAAGAGTACTTATCTCAAATAGAACATGAAATATTCAAAGGGTTGAAACCCTTGAAAAAGCTGTAAAAATCGGCCTAGTATTTTTCCCTCAAAGTTGCACACTAATGAATGAAATTTGGAAAACTATATATAGATTTTACAGGGTGACGGCGTCATGTATTGAGTTGTGACGCCGTCAACTCGCCGCCATAATAGAAATCGTATTTCCTAGATCCACTTGTGACGTCGTCATGTGTAAAATTGTTCTGGGCCGTCACTAATACTTGGACCATGACGGCCTTGGGTGACGCCGTCATCTCCTATGCACAAAACTCTCTGGATCGTCACGTGTATTGTCCACATCCACCTCTTGTGTTACTCTTGACGCCGTCATGTAGAAGCTCTTGACGCCGTCAGGTACTGTTGCTAGCAAGGAAAATTAAGACTTTGCCGTTTTCTTCACTTTTATGCTCCAAAACGTCCAAAATGCTTCCTTTTCCAGATTTCACTCCAAAAGTACCTAAAATGACAAAAGGAACAATTTAGGGCAATATTTGATCAAATAAATTCGAATTCGGGCTTAAATGACCCCTTAAAAGTGGTTCACTTTTCGCCTCATCAAGAATCATTGGAACTCATAGAAGATATTGCTCTCTATGACAACGAAAGTTGGAATGATCCCCGTGATTTGAATAAAATGGTCAAGGCAATATCTTTGCCTTTGAATGATTCTACCACTTAACTCCCCGAACAAGCTTTTATGGACTACGCATCCTCGCGTACCGATGGAGCAGGAGATAAGTGGTACACTTTCAAACTCGGGCCAAACCCTTACGGTGATTCATACAACCCCTCTTGGAAAAATCACCCCAACTTTAGGCGGAAACAATACCAAAACACACCTCAAAACAATTCTTCCAATCCACCTAATCGTTTTCAATCAAACGGTTCATCCTCAAACCGTACTTTCAACAACAATCTTTCCAACAACTATGGTAGTACCAACAATTTTGAAGGATTGATGTCCAAATTTATGGCATCTCAAGAAGCTCGTATGGCTAAGTTTGAATCCGAATTCAATCAACAACAAACAGAGATGACCAATAAAATTGACAGCTTGTTGAAAGCTCTCAACAACCAAGTGTTGACCACACCAAATAAGGACACTAGGAACACTAGTAGCGGAACCCAAGTTAAGGACCCCTCATCATTCAAACACGTCCACTTTGTCAATGTTGTCACTATTAAGCCAATCGATAAAAATAGGGAAGAAGATGATAAAGATAAAGTTGGAATGGATAGTGAATCTAAGAATGAGGTAAAGGAAGTTGAGGATAATAAGGAAGAGAAGGTAGAGGAAGTAGAGAATGTAGAGAACACTTCGTTAGGTTACCTACCAAGGAAGAATGTGCATACCATAGGGGTTTATTCGATGACCCTGAGACACCATACGTCCTAGATTCACCAATCATCAAAACAGGCGATCCATCTAATATCAATATACCATGCAACATTGGGCATGTGCATGTGTGGAAGGCCTACATCGATCTTAAATCTCCCATAAATATTATGACTAAGATCCATTACAATTGGATAATGAAAAAGCAACTCGGACCTAGGATATTTTCCAACACGGGTTGGATGAGTAACTTTGTAGGAAGAGTAAAGGGATTGCATGTTCTTGTAGGAAATTTCACGTACGTTACCGACTTTATGATTGTAGAGGATATTCGTCCGGTAATAGATAATTGCCTAACTCAAGTAGTGCTTGGAAAGCCATTTGTTGAAGTCTCTAAAATGAACTATGACCCGTCTCTAGGGATAGTTAGGTTCAAGGAAGAAACCGATGAGATAGCCTACCAAATGCCATATAAGATAGAGCAATACCAACTTTTATCGAACTTTGAGAAGGAGCATAAGCAAGCAGTCTACTATAGGAATGATGAGGATAGACGTAGAGGAGTAGACCATGTAATGAGGAAAATATTTGGGATTTATAAAGAATGCCTACAACTAGGTCCGGAATACAAAACTAAAATAGAGGATGACCTAGAAACCGTGACCAACGATGGAGTCACGTAGTAGGGCATGACTTTGAGTCTAGCTACAAGACTCGTTAATAAAGAAAAGCGCTTCTTGGGAGGCAACCCAAGCTTTTATTTGTTTGCTTGTTTGTTTATTTGTTTTATTTGCTTCCGTATGCGTGTTCTTACTTCTATTGTTTATGATTCATGTTTCAAGTAAAATTGTGAAAATGCTTTATTTTGTTTTTAACTTCATCTTAATTACATATAAAGGTATTTTGCAAAAGATAAGTGTAAGGGAAATCCAAATTTGTTTTCAAAGAACGAATTGAACATGAACGATAACAATGAGATATAAACATACATATTAGTACTTATTTGAGTCAAATGCTTGTATCGAGTTATAATGATATTTTGCAGAAATTCCAGGAATTAAGGCATAGGTTTTTTCTAGAAATTTTCTGGAAATTAAACATAAAATTTCTGTCAGATCACTTCTCACGGCATTAGAAATTAAAACCTGACGACGTCAGGTACAAATTTTCTGAAAATTTTGCAAGTTTTGTTTTTCTGCCGGAATTGTAAAGTTTTGTTAAATGTTTAACTTATAAACTCCAGGAATCTGCAACTATTCATTCCACATGCATTATATCTTTATTTGCTTTTTAGGATTTTATTTTATGTAGATTTTACCGCTGATTTTACGCTAGATTTTCTTGTTTGTTTTCTCAGGTTTAACAGGTTATTTTGGACAAGAAGATGTACATGGATGATCAAGTTTTTGGGCATCAAGTTTCAAGTTTTTGGCATTGCTTTAATCTTGAAGTTGTTACATTCTTTTGGAGGAGGATTTAACCATGTTACCGCATCATCCACACCGAACGAATCAGGGAAATATTTGTTTCATTCTTTCATTTTCTCTACTTTTACATATTTTAATTGAACATTGGGGACAATGTTTGGCTTAAGTGTAAGGGGGGGGGGGGGTTAAATGAAGATACCTTAGAGAATACAATGACACTTGATTTTTGTTTGTTTAATAGTAGATGTGTAATAAAACTGAGAGAAATATTTGTTAGGGTAATTTTAGCACCAAATTTAAATTTTTTTGCAACATATAGTAGTGAAACTTTGGTCTTAATAAGCGTCTCATGGATAGGAATTATATGACTAGCATAAAAAAACCGTACCACTCAAAAAAAAAATCCACCCCAACTACTCCAGAAGGCCATTCCAACATGTGGTATTACTTCTTTATACTTTTCCCATCTTAATGGTTTAAGTGTGGTTAACTTCTCTTAACTATCCGGAAGAGACTATACCTCATCTGTAATCAGTAATGTAAAGATAATGAATGATAAAGATTAAAGGATTTGCTCTTTATCTATAGTAAACTTTTGTCTTACTTCCTGTTTCTTTTACTTTTACTTGCTAAAAAACTTAAGAACTGAAAATAAAAACAAACACACAACACAATGTTTGAAATAAAATAATTCAAAACCCAAGGCTGGTAGTAACCGATCATTCTCACAGTCAATAACTGTCTAACTAATCAAGGTCCGCATTTTCTCATCTTTTGGTTTTATATATTCCTTGTTTCATTTCCTCACAAATTTCAAACCATAAAGCCGCCACAATGATTTAGATTATGCTGATTTGTATGCTAATTAGGTGAATTAATCATTTATTTCCTGATATGCCCTAGTTATGAATACTTAGCATTTCGAATATAGTTTGATAATTAACTAGCACAAGTATAATATGTCATAAAAATATGAGATGTTCGTTAAGTTTTTATGTTCTATTATGTATTTCCTATTTGATTAGTACACGAGTATGGACGGACTAAAACATAAGTTGGAATGGCTTTATGCGTGTGCCTTAATATGTCATGAAACAAACATAAGAGAAGTATACTCTTAGAGCTCTATTTACTAGAATTAATTCAATGTTGCATATACATTTGATATGATAAGTATAAGTAGAATTAATTCAATGTCGTTATACGTTTATGATATGAATGATGTAATGAGTGATGACTGACAATTGAAGAAATGAAAAACTCCTTGAATTGGCTTTGCAAGGGCCACGAGTATAGTGTTCCTACGCTACCTTTGTATATGTTTCAACTTAATCTTAGTATGCCTGTTTTTTGTTACTTGCAACCTATTTTATCTCAATACAAGAGATATAAAACATGCTGATTAAATTTAGATTCACGGTGAGTGAGTCACAAGGGACATCCATGTGACTCCATATAGTGTGTGCTCATGGAATATTGGGGATAAGATAGAATAACTCTTCAAACTTGTTGTTTCCGTGCTTGCATTTCCTACATTTAACTTCGCCTATTCCTCGGTTGCCCTTTCATGTTTTTGTTATGTCATTTACTCGGCATTGTTTTGTCTATTCATTACTAGTCGTCTTTAAACGTAGAATATGTAGAGATTAAAATAGTAATTTTTCCCTTATTTATTGTCTCCCATTAAGTCAATCTCATGTGCCAATTCTTGATTGTTATGAGTAATTTCAAGAGTAATAATCTCGCACATTGGAATATATCGGATCTAAAATGACCACATTCAAGGGTGAATATGTATCACCTTTAGTAATACCAAGGTATTATTACTAAGGTGATCCATAGACATCGATGGATGTCGTTGTTTGTGATCTCGTATAGTGTGTGCTCGTGGAATATTGTTTCAAAATAATAATGATTATGATAACCCTCAAACATAGTAGATAGGAAAAAATAAGGGTCCTCCCCCCTCGATCTCAATAGAGCCTACATACATAAATGATTGCCTTTCACAAAAAAAAAAAAAAAAAAACTTATCAAGTGATAGGCCAAATAAATACAATTGGACAACCGAGGTAGTGAATCGTTGTGTGTATGTCTTGCCGTCTTGAAAAGCATTGCCATGGCCAGTGGAAAGTTATTCTTGCTGAATCCATTTTGCTTTTTCATTCGCTAATCAATCTCAAGGTCTTTCCCTTTTCACCACGTATTTTACAACTTTCTTCATCCTACTCAAGTTGTTCTTTTTTTTTGGTAACCATGGTTTACGACCTTTTGGCCGATTGATACACGGGGTTTGAACCCATCATCACATACTCAAACCGGGTAAGACGTGGCCACTTCAGGGTTGTTTGCACCAAGCAGATTTACTTGCAAGCTCGTGTGTTGTGTATGCTTATCGGGTACGTATGAATCACCTTGTTTTCTATGTCATGTATCATTTTGGGTCTTGTTATATGCAAATAGCGTGCAATTGAATTGTGATTATTCACCGTTATTTTGGTTTCATGATACATTGAAAGCACTTCTATCCACATGCGCACACATACGAAGGTTTACGATAATAATTAAGTTATTTTTAAGACTTGATATCTATAAATCTTTTCATTTGCATAGCACATTTTCTATGGATTTTTCATATTTGTACTTTTGGTAATTATTATACACATAAATTTTGTATGTCACTTCTAATAGCAATACGGTAAGAGTATATTTCCATCCAATTTCCGCGAAAAATAATAATTAGATATGCTTTAGATGTTTGCACTGTGTTATAAGTCACTTTCATGTGTTACGAGCTCAACAAATTTTACTAAGCATATGAGACCATATTTATTTCATTGAAGATTTAATTGATAGGACGTCAATGCGATTCTGAAATTTATTGAGGCCAGATTATATTATGTTAAATACTGATACTGAAATAGTGATGATTGAGTTGTTAGAAAACTCATAGGTGGTTTTGCAGTGATGAGATACAGCTGGATGCAGAACTCATTTTGCAGGTTGAATCTCATTTATTGTTTCTGGTCTGATTAAATTGTATTTCATCAATTTTATTGTTATTTGAATACGATACCTGAGTGTGTGAGTTTGATAAGGTATCGAGTATCGATGGCGCCGCTGCCAAGAGCCATAAGCCATCTTTTGAAAAAGATTATTTGTTTTGTAGTTTAGTTGATCTTTCTTGAAGAATTTATTCTTTAAGAAGTTACTTGATTTTTATATATACGAGGCTTGCAGAACCCGTGCTACGCACGGGCTTTTAATCTAATTGTTAATCGCGCATATTGTTTTTGTGAATTGTCGAGTGCATTTGTATTTTTAGTTTAGTATGTTCTATGAAACTTTTTTAGTTTGTTGTTTAAAAATATAAAAATGGTTGATATTTTTTTGGTTTTTTGGTCTTTATATTTTCTAAATGGGGTTGTCGTTATCAAATTGTCATACGCTTGATGTAATTTCCTTTGATTGTTTTGGCCTATTACGTAACCCAACAATAATTTTGCATTATGTGGTTTTTGCATGGTAATACGAAGCACACTGGCTTTTTTTTTGTTATAGTGTAATTTGTGCTATCATGTATATATAATAATGTCACATAAACTGTATAAAAATCGTTACAAACCTTTTTGGCTTCATCTTATTTTACTTTACAACTAATTTTATTGAAAATTAAAATTGAAGTCTAACTAATATTAATAAATTTTATCAGTAAACTCAATTCTAAATAGCTAACCAAATAAATATTAATTAACACACTATTAATAATTCCTAAAACCTTTGGACTCCACTATTATGTCTTAAACTTTATTTTTTTAATTTATTATTATAATTTACAAATGGGTTCGAGCAAAAATTATGTACTTTATCATTTAACCATTTAAATGTTACATACAAATATTTACATACTAAATGTGATTTTGGTCGGTTTATACATGCATGAATTAGGTTAAATCATTAATTATTCTTGCAGCCTTTTCAACTTCATCTCAGTTCATAACCGTCTTTTAATTCTTTACTAAGTACGTGATTAATTTCTGCAACCCTTACACTTCCATCTCGATGTTGTATATACTTCACATTAAATTATGGGACTCCATCTTGAGTATCTTGATTACTCCACATTAAATTAAGGGACTCAATTGAAAATTAACATTGAAGTCTAACTAATATTAACAAATTTTATTAATAAACTCAATTCTAAATAGCGAACCATATGAATATTAATTAACATACTATTAATAATTCCTAAAACTTTTGGACTCCATTATTATTTCTTAAACTTTATTTTTTTTATTATTATAATTTACAAATGGGTTCGAGCAAAAATTATGTACTTTAACATTTAACCATTTAAATGTTGCTTACAACATGTACATACTAAATGTGATTTTGGCCGGTTTATATAGGCATGAATTGGGTTAAATCATTAATTATTCTTGCAACCTTTTAAACTTCATCTCAATCCATAACCGTCTTTTAATTCTTTACTAAATACGTGATTAATTTCTGCAACCCTTACACTTTCATCTCGATGTGTATATACTTCACATTAAATTATGGGACTCCATCTTGAGTATCTTGATTACTCCACATTAAATTAAGGGACTCAATTGAAAATTAACATTGAAGTCTAACTAATATTAATAAATTTTATTAATAAACTCAATTCTAAATAGCTAACCATATGAATATTAATTAACATACTATTAATAATTCCTAAAACCTTTGGACTCCACTATTATGTCTTAAACTTTATTTTTTTATTTATTATTATAATTTACAAATGGGTTCGAGCAAAAATTATGTACTTTATCATTTAATCATTTAAATGTTGCTTACAACATGTACATACTAAATATGATTTTGGCCGGTTTATATTGGCATGAATTAGGTTAAATCATTAATTATTCTTGCAACCTTTTCAACTTCATCTCAATCCATAACCGTATTTTAATAATATACTAAGTACGTGATCAATTCCGGCAACCCTTGCACTTCCATCTCAATGTTGTTTATACTTCACATTAAATTATGGGACTCTATCTTGGGTATCTTGATTACTCCACATTATATTAAGGGACTCAATCTTATAGTATTATAAAGTTTGTGTAATCATGTATATATAATAATGCCACATAAACTATATAAAAATCGTTACAAACCTTTTTGGTTTCATCTCATTTTACTGTACAACTAATTTCATTGAAAATTAACATTGAATTCTAACTAATATTAATAAATTTTATCAATAAACTCAATTCTAAATAATTAACCAAATGAATATTAATTAACACACTATTAATAATTTCTAAAACCTTTGGACTCCACTCTTATGTTTTAAACATTATTTTTTTTATTATTATTATAATTTACAAATGGGGTCGAGCAAAAAGTATGTATTTTATCATTTAACCATTTAAATGTTTCTTTACATACATGTTTGTCCATAACCGTCTTTTAATTCTATACTAAATACGTGATCAATTTCGGCAACCCTTGCACTTTCATGTCGATGTTGTATATATGCTCGTGCACATTTTCTTGAATCAATTCGCACATGTGAGCTACATCATAAACTAATCACGCTAAAAATTACATTTAGCCATTTAAATGTTGCTTTACATACATGCTCGTGCATATTTTCTTGAATCAATTCGCACATGTGAGCTACATCAATAGAAATCGCGCATAAATTACTTGTATATGAAAATGCATTAACATAATACATATATATATATATGTTACATCAATAGAAATCGCGCATAAATTCCTTGTGTTTGTTTCCAAGTCCTTTATCCGATCTGGAAAGAGTTCTCATCAAAGGTTGAGAGCGATTCGGAATTCACGTCAAATTGAACATTTGGGTACATCAGGTCCTAGTTTAGTTAGAGAGTGTATGACAAATATTCCACCACAAAATAACCAAAATCCTCTACCACCAAACGATCAAAACATAAAAGACAACAATATGGGTGATCATTTGAGACCAATGGAAGAACTTCTTCAAGCACCAACCGAAGGTATTGGAGATGCTATATTAGTACCCGCGATCAATTTGAGTTAAAAACCGGGTTATTAAACCTTATTAGCAATAATCCCTTTCATGGATTTGAGAATGACGACCCACATTCTCACATAAAAAGATTCACCAAATTGACCCAAACCATCAAACTAAACCAAGTCCCCCAAGACTTTGTGAGGTTAATCTTGTTCCCCTTATCTCTAGAAGGAGCCACCCGAAGATGGTTAGAGAAGGAACCTCCAAATTCCATCACAACTTGGGAGGATTGTATATCTAAGTTTGTGAATCAATTCTACACTCTTTCAAGAATTACAAGTCTTAGGAATGACATAACGCAATTTCAACAAGCTTTCAATGAGACTTTTTGTTAAGCATGGGAAAGGTTCAAGGGTTTATTAAGGAAGTGTCCTCATCATGGTTTTTCGATCTACATCAAATAGACACCTTCTACAATGGTTTGAATCAATTTTATCAAGACTCACTCAATTCGGCGGCGGGAGGCAATTTGTTGTCTAGGAATACTCGAGAAGCATTGTTTATGATTGAAAACAAGGCTAAAGTGAGAACTTCAAGGAAAAAAAATCTCAAGTTTCTAGTGGTGCTAGTAGTTCAAGTCAAAATGAAGCCATCAATGCTCTTACTCAACAAATTAAAACCCTTGGGAAGCAAATTGCAACCAAGCAAAAGCCAGTGAATGTAGTTCAAGAAGTTTGTAACGAGTGTGGCGGAGCACATCCAACTAGAGAATTCCATGGGCAAGGGTATTTGAATCAAGAGGAGGATGTTAATGCATTTTCAGGTGAATTTCAAGATATTGGCTAAGGGAGAGGGAAGTATCATTTCAAGCCTCAAGACAACCCCTATGGAAACACTTGCAATGAGAATTGGAAGAAACACCCCAATCTCTCATATCGTTAAAAACAACACTCAAAATCCTCCCAGTTTAAACCAAAGCTCAAATTCTAACCAAAACCGTTCAAACTGCCAAAATCAACAACAAAACTTCTATAACCAACACCAAAACCTATCTTATCAAAACCAATCCCAAAACTGACAATTTCAATCCCAACAACAACCTTTCAACCAAAACCAAAATCAAAGTCGTAACCAATACCAATCCAACTACCAAAATAACCAATCTCAAAACTACCAAGATCCTCAAAATTACCAACAACATCAACAACAAGTACTTTATCTACAAAACTCACAATCACAACCAGCCCCACCCAATGACCCTTTGATGGCGATGATGACTAAGTTTTGTAACAGTCAAGAGGCTAAAAACAACCAAGTCGATTCTACACTTCAAAATCAACAAGCCACTTTTAAAGACTTGCAAAACCAAATTGGTCAAATTTCAAAAATGCTTCAAGAAAGCCCCCAAGGTGGTCTTCCTAGTAACACCGAACAAAACCCCAAGGATTTGAAGGCGGTTTTCACTAGAAATCAATGAGGACAAGGGAACATGAATTTGGGGGAGGAAAATAAAAAGGGAAGTGATTGAGAAGAATGTTGAAGAGGATAAAAGAAATAAGGTTGAAATAGAAAAGGAATTGGTTGTGAAGAAGCCTAAGGGCAAGAATGTGGTAGTAGAAAAAAAAGGTAGTGAAGAGGAATGAAGGCTCAAGTGGAAATGATGTTCAAGTGGACAAGCTGCAACCAAATTGCCAAGGAAGTACCGCATATGTTCCACCACCTTTAAAACCATATGTGCCCACAATTCCTTATCCTCAAAGATTAAGGAATCAACAACAAAAGGTGCAATATGGTAAGTTCCTTGAAATGTTCAAACAACTTCATGTGAACATTCCCTTTGGTGAGGCTTTAGCTCAAATGCCTAAATATGCCAAGTTTCTTAAGGACTTGCTTTCTAACAAGAGCAAGCTTGAGAACTTGTATAATGTAGAGCTAAATGCCAATTGTTCGGCTATCGTGTTGAATAAAATACCCGAGAAGATGGGTGATTAAGGTCCTTTTACTTTGCCATGTGGTCTTGACAACAATACGGTTAAGCAAGCATTGGTTGACTTGGGTGCTAGCATCAACATGTTGCCTTACTCTTTATTTGAGAAGCTTGCCACAAAGGAACTTACACCAACTAGGATGAGCATTAGGCTTGCAGATCATACATATAGGTATCCTAAGGGTATAGCCGAAGATATATTGGTTAGGGTAGGGAAGTTCATTTTTTCCGCTGATTTTGTGATTTTGGATATAGATGAAGATGTGCAAGTTCCCATTATTCTTGGGAGACCATTCCTCATGACCTCGAAAGCTTTGATTGATGTGTTTGATAAGAAAGTCACGCTTAGAGTCGGTGATGAATCAATGGTATTTGATCTTTCGGAATCAATGAAACATCCCAAGGAAAGTGATGACACATTATATTATGTTGAGAGTTTTGAAAGTTCAAGTGAGAATGATAATTTTCAAGATTTTGGATCTGCAGGATACATACCATATGAAGATATTTCATATGGCCATATCAACCATCCAGTGAGCACTGCCCAAAGCATATGAGTATACGACCATATGAAATATTTTCATATGGCCATATGCTACATTCAGACACCATACGACCATATGGAAATATTTCATATGGCCGTATACCCTACCTGATTGATGATTGTGAGATAGAAAGTATGGATTCATTCTACTTTGATTTGGGGGTGATGTATTGGATGAAACCTTTAATTTTGAGTTGGGGATGATGATTTGAAGATGATAAAAGATGTGTTAGCCATTGATTCAATGGCAACAATTTTGTTGCTTGAGGAGATGTATATTTGGCTTCTTTGCTTCGCCTTCTCGGTTTTGGCAGTAAGAGGATAATGGTAAAATGGTTTTGGTAGTGAGGGGATAGAAAGTATATAAGAATAGGTTTACAACCACATGGTTTTTATGGATCGAAGTGCCATATTTTAGGTTATGCAATATAATTTACAATAATAGTTTTAGTACCTACAAGCCTACAGGTTAGGTTACAAATAGGGATAATTGTTTCAAAATGTAACGAACTTGCCACGTTTTCCAATGTTGTGTATGTTTCTTTTAATTTTACTAAACAATGCGAAGAATTGCCTAATCAGTCTATTGTATGTAATGGTTAAGGTTGCCCGCTTATTTTGCTGATGTGGCATTGTTGACTAACGTTGACCATTAGTTGGAAGGGTAAATTTGTTGGGATTTATAAATGATGATAATGATCAGTCCTTTGTATTAGACAACAAAAAATCAGGTGCATCAAGACCATTAAATCCATCATAAATCCCAACAAAAACCCAACCATGCTCCTCCGAAACAACAACATGTACTCGATCCTCACCAGCTTTCCCTTGAGCCCATTGCAAATTCTGACTCTGACTCAAACACTGATCATTATCATCATCTATAACAAAACTACCTTCACTACTCAATCCAACACTATTAATAGTCAACTCATTAATCTTCTCATTCCCAACCCACTCATGATCCTTCGAACTGATGCGCGGAATTGCACCCTCGCAAAAGGTTTTACCTCTCAAGGGATCTTGAGAAGCTTGCAATCCCCACCAGGCAGTGTACCTGTTCGTTGTAGTATAGTATAGTGACAAGTACCAGGGGGATTGATCGTTCAACTCTAGGAATAGTGTTCGCTAGGGTTAAAATTCTACTAAACTAGGTCTAGGGGTGAGGGATGATTCTTTTTGTATTTTTATATATTAAATGAAAGCAAGTAAAATCTCGGGTTTTGAAGGAGTGGGCGGAATTAGTTGCTAGTCAACTAACCCAATTAACTAAAGATGCAATAAAAAAAAATAAACTTAAACTAATTTGTGGTGTAAACAATAATGAGAGAAAGTGTGTTTACTTAGATTTCATTACTCTCTGGATATCTTTTACGGGTTGATTAACTTGTTACAATTGCATGGATGACGGGTTATATTCCTTAATACTAGTCGTAGGGCCGTGTATGATCTTCCCTAACTCTATAGGCTTCAACCTCAATCTTATTTCGATCCGACTAAAAGCTCCTAACATGGTATCCCTGGAAGTTACCTATGCATTAAATATAACCAAATAATTGTAGTACACATCCGATCATGTTTCTTAAGACGTTCAAGCAAGTTACCAATTGGAAGTCTGCCAGTTTTCTTAAGCCTAACATCGAATTCATTCATCCACAACAATTATAAACAAACCATCAACCAATAATTAACATCTAGGTTTCATTACATCTAAGCAAATACGAAGAAAACCTAGCCTAGCATGTTAAAGAGAAGACAAGCGTAAGATATAATCAAACAACACATAGACATAATGAATGATTTGGTAAAGTACTTATCTTCAATTGAACATGGAAGAAACAAAGGGTTGAAACCCTTCAAATAGCTGGAAAATTCGTCTAGGGTTTTATTCCCTCAAAGTTGCACCCAATGAATTAAAACTAGAAAACTATATATAGATTTTGTAATCTGACGGCGTCAAGAATTAAGTCTGACGCCGTCAACTCACCACCAAATTAAACTCGTATTGCCTAGATCCACTTCTGACGCCGTCACTCTATATGGGTTCTGGGCCGTCACTCTTTACGATAACTCTTGATGGCCTTGGAATTTATGTACATGACACCGTCAGACCCCCTTTATAAAACATTCTGGCGCGTCACGTGTATTTGATTTATCCACCCTTTTGTTAACTCATGACGCCGTCACTAACAACTTGTGACGCCGTCAAAGGCAATTTCCAACATGTTTTTGAGACTTTGTCGTTTTCTACACTTTTTCGCTCCAAAAACGTGCAAAGTGCTTCCTTTTGTAAAATTCCTCTCAAAAGTACCTAAAATGACAAAAGAAACGATTTATGGAAATATTTGATCAAATAATCTCGACTTTGGCCTTAAATGACCCCCCAAAAGCGGTACACTTATCGCTTCATTACGAACCCCCCAAATTACCCAAATTCCCTATATTTTTAACCGGTGCAACACTCGAGACATGATTCTGGCTAAAAGTCCTGGAAAACACATGTTTTATAACTTGAATCAGCGACCCCTTTTGCAACCTACGTTTATATCCAAACCCCGCATGGGAATAGCTTCTTTTTAGCAAATCTTGATGACCCTTTTCCATAGGACCCGAAAAACGCGGCCCTAAAAAAAACCCATTTTCAATAGGACCTGGATACAAAGGACCCGAGTTCACCAAATCTATAGGCAAAACCCGAATACAAAGGACCGAATACACAAACATAACCAACTGATAACCGATTCATTAATGGGAGTTTTGATTCTTTTAGCATTTATGATCTACATTGGATATATGGGTAGCGAATACATATGCACAATAACCCCTTCGGATACATGGTAGGAAATTAGAGGGTTAGGGTTCTTTATTTTTGTGAAATTGAAATTTTTTGGATTCTGTTTAAATTGAGGGAATTTATTATAGGGTTACTGTTTGGTGGGTGTTTGGTTGGTGTTCGGTGGGTGTGTTGGAGGGTGTTCGGTTGGCGTTTGGTGGGTGTTTGGAGGGTGTTCGGTTGGTGTTTGGTGGGTGTTAGGTGGCGGACGGGTGGTGTTAGAGCAGCAGGGTGGTGGTGGTGTTTGGTGGGTGTTAGAGCAGCAAGGTGGTGGTCGTGGTGTTTGGTGGGTGTTAGAGCAGTAGGGTGGTGGTGTTTGGTGGGTATTAGAGCAGTAGGGTGGTGGCTACCGGAGATGGTGGTGGTTGGTAGAAATGGATTTGAAAGAGAAGTATGAGTATGTATTTGTGTGTTTGAGAAAAAAATGATAGAAATGTTAGATGGTGTGTGTGAGAAAAGAAGAGTGTGAGTTTGTGTTATTCTAATATAATAAAGAAAATAAAAAGATGAAAATACCCTTCCAACTAACGGTCAACGTTAGTCAGCCATGCCACGTCAACAAAATAAACGGGCAACTTTAACCATTACACACAATAGACTGATTAGGCAATTCTTCGCATTGCTTAGTAAAATTAAAAGAAACATACATAACATTGGAAAACGTGACAAGTTCGTTACATTTTGAAACAATTATCTCTTACAAGTATGTGTGATATTACCTTGTTTCTTTGTAAGGTTTTGACTTACTTATTAAAGCATTGGTGAATGACGAGCCGATGAAAACGAATTTAAATCACCAAACTTCTTAAAATAACTTATATGATTTTCATTCTTAGCTAAGTCATAAATTTTACATGTGAATAGAAAATACAACCTACGATTCATTTTAAGATAAATTTTTGAAATCACTACCACTAGTAAAATTGAACAATAGACACCAATACATCTAATAAGTGTTGATGTAATTAGAGCTTTAAACATTTTACTTGATCCGACTTGATTCGTAACGAGGCACACTGAAACCAGGTATCTCAATATGTTGTGTAATACATTTTCTTTTCTTTTTTTGCCATCGTGATTGCATTTTTTGGCTTCGACACTGGCGGAGACCATTTATGTTTTGTGTGAGTGTTTTTTTTTTGTGTGTGTTTTTTAGGGTATATTTGTATAGTGACATAGAAAGAGACATACCACCGTTGATATAGGGTGTGTTAATTTATGTCGTGAGTTTAAGAAATATTGTTATAATGCTGAGATAACACAGTCGACACACAAACAGACACATCACGTTTTGAAGTGGTCTTACTAGTCTCCGGATCCCTTGCAAAGGGGAGTAATTTTAAAAAGTCTAAAAAGATTTCTGGTGATGCCACGTGTCCCCCGTCCCTTTTACACTCAAGGGCATGATTTTAAATTCACTCCCTCCTGCTTTTTTCTCTCTTTCCCTCTTTCTCTTTCTCTTATCTGATATCCTTTCCTTTTTCCGATCTCTCTTTTTTGATTTCTTTCAATTTTCCGGCTATATATAAACGAATTTACACAATGATTTCGATTCAATTCATTCATTCATTCAATTTTACATTTTTTTATTCTTTCATTTGTTCATATTTTGCAAAATTAGGGCTTTTTTGTTCTCAATTCATATTCCTTTATTTGAATCATTTATATTTCTTCAAATCGTGTTAATTGTTTATATCAGCTTCAAATTAGCCATTGGATTGCTTAATTGCAATAGAATTAGGGTTTTTTTATCATTCAATTGGTTAATTGGAAGACAATTGGGGGTTTTGAGTATTCAATCGGTCTATTGGAAGAAAATTAGGGTTTTAACTGTTCAAATTTGGGGATTTTGATTGTTAAATCAGTTTCTGATGGCTGAGAGTGATACTCATGTGTTTAATCAAGGTAATTTCATTTTTTGTTATATATTCATCAGTCAGTTATGTTTTATTAGGTTCATCAATTAGTTGTTGAAGATATTATGCCTGCATTGTTTGCTTAGTATGATGTGGATTCATTAGAGCATATTAGAATGAGGTTCATTAGTTGTTTCTTATTATTCTGGATTAATTAGAGGTTCGGATTCATTAGAATAACTTGCTAGAACATATTAGAATGAGGTTCATCAATAATTGCTAGTTATTGTGGTTTAATTAGATGTTACGGATTCATTAGAATAACTTGTTAGAACGGATTAAAATGAGGTTCATCAGTGATTGCTTGTTATGATGGTTTAATTAGAAGTTGCGGATTCATTATAATAACTTTTTAGAACGGATTAAAATGAGGTTCATCAGTAATTGCTAGTTATTGTGGTTTAATTAGATGTTGCGGATTCATTAGAATAACTTTTTAGAACGGATTAAAATGTGGTTCATCAGTAATTGCTAGTTATTGTGGTTTAATTAGAGGTTGCGGATTCATTAGAATAACTTTTTAGAACGGATTAAAATGAGGTTTATCAGTGATTGCTAGTTATTGTGGTTTAATTAGAGGTTGCGGATTCATTAGAATAACTTTTTTAGAACGGATTAAAATGAGGTTCATCAGTAATTGCTAGTTATTGTGGTTTAATTAGAGGTTGCGGATTCATTAGAATAACTTTTTAGAACGGATTAAAATGAGGTTCATCAGTAAATGCTAGTTATCGTGGTTTAATTAGAAGCTGCGGATTCATTAGAATAACTTTTTAGAACGGATTAAAATGAGGTTCATCAGTGATAAAATGTTATCAATTTTATTTGTCTTGGTTCATCAATTATTGATTGTAATAATATATAATAATGAGGTTCATCAGTGATAAAATGTTTTTGGTTCATCAGTCATTCATTGTATATATTTTTTTTTCAGATGATGATTATGAACTTGTTCCATATTTTATTGGTATTGTTTCTGAGGAGGGGGTGAGAAGTTATGGATTCTTGATATTCCTGATGGTGAGAAGCCGGCTTATGGTATGATGTATCATTCTCTGGAGCAGGCTTATGAGTATTACAAAGATTATGCAAAAAGAGCAGGTTTTGAGATTCGTTTAGGTCAACATTATAAATCTACGAAGAATAAGGACGATAATCCTAATTTGCAATATTTTGTTTGTAGTAAAGAAGGTATAAATCTTGCCCCAAAGAAAGTTGGATCAAAGAGAAAACATAGGAAACATCCGTCTAAGCGTACTGATTGTAAGGCTGTTTTACGTATGAGGTATGCTGAAGGAAGAGGATATTGGTGTTATGAATTGGTTGAGGGTCATAACCATAGCCTAGTTAGTCATGAAGATAGCGTTTTTCTGGTTTCGTCTCGTGATGTTTCTTATACTCAACAAGTTTTTCTATATCAAGCATCACAAGTGAATCTTGGTCCAGTGAAGGGCTTTCATTTACTTAGGCAGATTTATGGGGACTACGATTTTGTTGGAGTTAGTTCGGTTGATTGTAAAAACTATAGGAGAGATGTGCTTGATTTTATTGGTAAGAATGATGCTCAGATGTTAGTTGAGATGTTATTGAACAAGAAGGATTTTCTTCCTAATTTTTCATTTGAGTATCAAACTGGTGAGAATAACGCGTTGACGAATCTTTTTTGGGCCGATGAGTACGCAAAAAGGAATTATTATGATTTTGGCGATGTTATGTCATTTGATGCTACATTCAGGACTAATAAGTAAGTTCATTTTATAAACTGATGAACATCTTTTAATTAATAAGTTCATCTGTATTTTAAGATAAGATAGATATTTTTATTTGATTGTACCCCACCTATCTTATCTATTTATCAGAAAATCCACTTTTCTTATCTCTCTACCTCACATATCCTATCTCTTTATCAGAAAATCCTCCATCCCAACTATCCTATATTTTTTCCTCTACCCCACATATCCTATATCTTTATCTCTTTCATATCTTTAAATACTGATGAAATGAGTGTAATAGGTCATGTTTCTAGCTTGAATTGTTTCCCCGGAGTGGTTGTTGGGTGAGTGTGAGTAGCTTTCGAAACTCATTGATAAGCTCAAACACACAAAAACTTTGCTGCAACAAGATGATGGTCAACGGTATAAAAGTTAATTCGCGTTGCCCATCATCTTGTTCTGGCAGTTTATGTGTGTTTGAGATTATCAATGAGTTTCAAAGCCTACGCAGAGTCACCAACGACCATTTCTGGGGAAACATTTGAAGCTAGAAACATTTAATTTTTTTAAAGTTGCTGTATTTGATTGTTATAAGCTGATGCGGTTGAATTTAAATGGTTCATCAGTATTTTAAGATATGGTTCATCAGTATTTTTTAAAACAAAAATTTTTAAAGATGGTGTAAATAAGTTCATCAGTATTATAAAGGTGCTGTATTTGATTGTATAAACTGATGTTATTGAAAGGTATTGAACTTAAATGGTTCATCAATTATATTATAATGGTTCATCGGTTTTATAATAATGTTTATCATTTATTTTTGATAGGTACAAAATGGTTTTTGTACCATTTACTGGGATCGACAATCATAATAATCGTGTTACATTTGGAGCTGCCTTGCTGTCGTCGGAGACTAAAGAATCTTACATTTGGTTGCTTGAATGTTTTCAAAGAGCCTTCGTGCGAGCACCAAAGGTTATTGTTACTGATCAAGACGCATCAATGAAAGTTGCTATAGAGACAGTTTTCCCGTTATCTCGTCATAGATTATGCATGTGGCATATCATGCAGAAGTTGACTTCAAAGGTATGTTCATCAATGTGTTTTTTTTTAATTATTTTTGTTTATTAGTTACTTATATTTTAAAGGTTCATCAGATAGTTTTACAGTATAATGTTCATCATTTATGGGATATTGTTTTGGACTGATAGAATAATGTTCATCATTTATATAATAATGTTCATCAGTTAGTTTTTTTTATATAATAATGTTCATCAGTTAGTTTTATAGAATAAGGTTCATCTTGATTTTTGTAGGTTGGTCCTGATCTAGCTAAAGATGAAACTTTTAAACGAAGAATATCAGATATTGTTTGGACTGATAGAATAGAGCCTGAAGAGTTTGAAGCTTTGTGGGAGAAATTATTAGTTGATTTCGATTTGAAGAGTCACAAATGGCTTTCTGATATGTATGATTTGAGGTATAAATGGATTCCAGCCTATTACAGGGATGAGTTGATGTCGGGTTTGATGCGTACTTCTTCTAGGTCTGAGAGTGAAAACAATGCGTACGGTCACTTGACGAGTATTGATTTGACTTTATGGGAGTTTTATAATCATTTTGATAGTGTGGTGGGTTGTCAAAGTTTTGCTCAACGTAAAAATGATCATGACATTCGGTATACTATTCCAGATATGCACACAGAACTTCAAATAGAGAAAGAGGCATCAGAATTATACACTCGGTCCATTTTCTTTGATGTTCAAAATGAGGTTTATGCTTCTGTGATTTCTTGTATGTCGGTTAGTGTTTCGGATGTTGATTCTGGCAAAAAATTTGTTATAAAAGATACTGGCGAAGATGAGCAGATTTCTAGGCGACATCGTATAGTGAAAGGGAAAGCACAGTATGAAGTTTTTTATGAGGTAACATCTTTTTATACAGACAGTTTTGTTTCATTATTTTTTTAATTAGATAAGAATGAGGTTCATCAGTCATTGTAGATCAGAATGAAGTTCATCAGTCATTGTAGATTAGAATGAGGTTCATCGTTGCTTTTTATCATGTTTTTTGTACTCAGATAATGTATGTAGATAATAATAAGGTTCATCAATCATTGTAGATTAGAATGAGGTTCATCAGTCATTGTAGATAAGAATGAGGTTCATCATTGCCTTTTATCATGTTTTTTGTACTCAAACACTGTATGTACTACCCTTTTTTTCAGGTTTTGTGTAAACCAGCTGAAGAGTTTTATCAGTGTACGTGCAAACGTTTTGAGTCATATGGACTGTTATGTCGTCATATCTTTTATGTTATTCGGTTTTCAAATGTTAAAAACCTTCCCAAGAAGTACGTGCTTAGGCGTTGGTCAAAAGATTCGTTACCACCTCCATCAGTCATTCAAGCCACCGGTGACAGTCCTGATATGATTTTGCGTGAGATATTCAGATCAGTCGAGTATTGTGTGAATCGTTATGCTAATGATCCTGAGCTACTGTAAAAGTTTAGAGATCATTAGGTTCAGTTAATGGCGAAGGCAGATGCTGATGTTCCTATACCTCCAAAGACTAATAAACGGGATAGGATTGCTTCTATTCTTGGTGTGTTGCAACCGAATGAGATTATTGTGAATGTTCCAAAGCAGGTTAGACTATTTATTCTCTTTTTTGTTATCTAGGTTAGTTGATGAACATGTTAAATTTTTACAGTTTAGTTATATTTCTAGTTATTATAGGTTCATCAGTTGTTATAGGTTCATCAGTTATTATAGGTTCATCAGTTATCATAGGTTCATCAGATGTTCAACATATTTTTTCATCATTTTTTATTCCTTTATTATGTGTTTTTAGCTGCTATGTTAACATAGGTTCATCAGATTTATGTTATCACAAGTTAGGAGTTATAATAGGTTTATCAAATATAGGTTCATCATTGAATATAGGGTCATTAGTTTTTTGTTCTGTGTTATTGTAGGCCCATCAGTTATCATATTTTTATCAGTTTTTATAGGTTCATCAGTTTTTATAGGTTAGACTATTTATTCTCTTTTTTGTTATCTAGGTTAGTTGATGAACATGTTAAATTTTTGCAATTTAATTATATTTCTAGTTATTATAGGTTCATCAGTTATCATAGGTTCATCAGATGTTCAACATATTTTTTCATCATTTTTTATTCCTTTATTATGTGTTTTTAGCTGCTATGTTAACATAGGTTCATCAGATTTATGTTATCACAAGTTAGGAGTTATTATAGGTTTATCAAATATAGGTTCATCAGTCATTATAAGTTCATCAGTTAATATAGGTTCATCAGTTTTTTGTTCTGTGTTATCCCAGGCCCATCAGTTATCATAGTTTTTCGGTTTTTATAGGTTCATCAGTTGTTCATCAATTGTTCAACATATTTTTTGATCATTTTTGTTTTTTGGTCCAAAACAGGTTAGTACTAAGGGTTCGCGATAGAGGATTAAGAGCAGTGTTGAACGTTCACTTATTGCTAGTGGGAAGCGTAGAAAGAAGAACTGTACAACCTGCAAATCTAGTATGAACGATCATAACCAGGCAAAATGCAATGCCATCAAAGCTCAAATTGCCGCTAAGAAAGCTAGTGAAAAGGCTGCTGCGAAGGAGATGAAGCAGAAGGCGAGATTGGCTGCCAAGAATGCGAAGTTGGCTGAGAAAACTGCTGCTAGGAAGGAGAATTTGGCTGAGAAGACTGCTGCTAGGAACGCGAAGTTGGCTGAGAAGACTGCTTGTGTAGTTACTTAATAAATGTGGTGTTAGTTTGATAAGAGTGCTCAAAGTAACTTTGACTTTTCTATTAGACAAATAAATGTGATGTTTTGTTTGATAAGAATGCTTTTTTTTTTAAATAATATTCAAAGTAAATTTGAATTGAGATAATAGTATTCTAGTATTCTATTTTGATGAAATTTATTGTTTAGGTTCATCAGTTTTACTTATAAAGTTGAGATAAAAGTTCTTCAAATTTTAGAGGTTCATCAATTTTAACTTATAACAGGGTCATCATAATTATCAAAGTTTCTAAAAAAAAGTTCTTCAGGTTTATTAAATTTTACTTATAATATGTTCTTTCTTTTAAGAGATTTTCATCAAATTTTAGAGGTTTATCATTTTTTACATATTAAAGTTCATCAAAAGTTACATATTAAAGTTCATCAAAAGTTAATCAAGTTTAACAATTTTTTTCAGGTTCATCAATAAATTCAGGTTCATCAACAAACAAGAAATAAATTCAGGTTCATCAATTTTATTTAACATAACAAAATGATAGTTCTATTAAACTAAAATAACTTGTCCATAACAACCAACCAAAAAGTAGTATTTATACTAGAACATTCCCTAATTAGATTAGGTTACTACTGCCAAAATTTTAACCATAACAAACTATTAGATCAAATTGTTTTTAGGTCTGTCGAAGAAGAGCACTAGCTTCCCGTTTGAAATAATCACTGGCACGTTCTGCAATATTCTTTTTTGACATCTGCTGGAACGTTCGCTTTTCCTTCAGAGGTAAACGATGATATTCTTCTACCTCGCTCTCCACTACATGTTTGTTTTCATTGTAGTGAGACAACAGAATCTTTGACAAGTACTTTCTCAAGTCTTCAATCTGTTTGTCTTGTTCAGCACCTTCTTTTACAACCCAACATCAAAGTCTTTTTTCCCTGAATAGGTTTCCATGTGTCTCATGGCGAAAATTCCACAATCAATGAAATTGTTTTTGGTTTGCCATGGCATTTTGATATTATCCACTTTGTAGTTGTTCAGTGCTTGATAATTTGGATGCCCATTGTCTTTCAAGAACTTTATAAATTGAAATCTCTGTAATAATAAATTAAAAACAATGAGATTCAATTTAACTACGTTGATGAACATACATTTAATATACCTAACATTCTTACCAAATTAACCAGCTTTTCTGATATCTATCCTTGACTAATTGATTGTGATCCATGTTGTCAAGAATATGGATTTGAGGTTCTTTCAAGTTGAAACAAACGACATAGTAGTGATCGTCACCGAGCATCATCGGGAAAAGCGCCTGTTAAACATAGAGGTTCATCAATTATTTACAATTAACTATAGGTTCATCAGTTTTTTTAAGGTTCATTAGTTATTTATCTTAAACAAATTAGTAAAATAGAAGTGCTTACCAGGTCAATGTCTATGATGGATTGATAAACAGGAGACAAAAACAAAAGATTCTTCATGTTTTCATTAAACTTTTTTGTGAGTGCTTTCGAGTTGTGAGACACATTCGCCATTTCTTTTGTCTGAGGTTCATCAATATAAGTCAAAGCATATGTACATGATTTCAAATATTGAATCATAATTGATAAAGATTTTTGTAACTTACAATCATTGATGTGTGGCCATATAGCTTCTTCAATGATCCTACGTTCCTTTTCTCTTCTGCCAAGTTATGTATATACGCCCACATATCAATCACTCCTGAACTAATTTCATTCCCTTCTTTGAAGCTCTCAAAGTGGATTCTTTGACCGTCAACAAAGTATGAATGAAATAACACATCATTGCAATTTCATTTTAAGATAATATTTTAGAAAAATAAAGAAACTACTTATTATAGAAATATGATTTTTAAATTGATGAACCTAATATATATTACTTACTCGAGTTCTCCTCTTGCAGCGAATATTGTTTCAGCCACCTTTCTTTCATTGTCTTGTACTTTGTTCTTCATCACAACGACTCTTTGTAAATACGGAGATTTTAGAGATTCAGCAGGCTTCGTTTTTCTTTTTTCTCTTATATTTTCCAAGTCTTCTTGACCTTCTTCACCTTCTTTGATATTCTTTGCCGTTTGAGGAACTTTAAGCTTTCGAGCAATTGTGTTGAAAGAATTAAGTGGCGTGGATTTTAGAGGCGTGGAAAAACCTTCATCTACTGTTTCACATCTTAATTTTTCTTCTGCTGATGGGGGAACATATGATATCGGTGTTATCATCTTTGGGGATTCTTTATATTGTGGGGAAGAGTTTTTACATTTTTGTGATGTTTTTTTCAATGCTAAAGTTTCTGCTTGAATTCTTCTCCAAAGATTGTCATCACTAGTCTCGCTCAACATTTCTGAGGATGTGTGCAAGAACGGTGTCTTTTTTAGCAACTCATCCAATAACTACTCCGAGTCTTTCTTGTCTTCATACAAAACCATAGGCAAAGACTTATTCTCAAATTGCTCCGTATTGAATATCGGGAATTCAGGCCTATGCAACTGTTTTATAAGTTCATCAGTAAGTTAATCAATAAGTTCATCAATAAATTATAAGTTCATCAATAAGTTCATAAAACAAATCAGCTATAAGTTCATCAATAAGGTTATTACCTGACGTTCAATCTTTTCATATTCTTTCAAAAAGGCAGGATCCATGAACATTTGAGTTAACGTTAACTCTGCCTGTTTGTCCGTCTGAGGTTCATCTGTTAACTCAAATCCATGATTCATTTGAAGTTCATCAGTTTGTTTAGATGCAACCTTAGCCTCGGAGCCATCCTTTGTTTAAGGTTCATCAGTTTGTTTAGATGCTTCCTTTACCTAGGAGGCATCCTTATCATCACCCATCGTTATCATCAGCATTGAGCTCTCATCTTCACTTTGTGAGCTCTCAAAAGTTGTCCTGTTTACCAAACTGTTCATCCTGTCTCGGACTTCCAACAACGATTCATTTCCGGGGTACATCTCCAATCCAGCCCTTAGCATGTCATCAATATTAATTTTCATCTCTTGAAATAAGCATAACATGTTCCTCAGTGAGTGATTGAATTCCTGTCATTAATATAATCAATTAAGTCTTTGAACCTATATTAACATAAAACTGATGAACCTATATTAATTGATGAACCTACAATAACTGATGAACCTATATTTGAAGAACCTATAATCAAATAACATTTTAAAGTTATTATTGCTTTTAGTAAGTCTATATATTTTTACCTCAGCTGATTTGAATTGGGAATACTCCCCTTGAAACTCTAAAATCATTGCGGATAACTGTTGTTGCGTGAGCTTAATACTTGAGGATGAAGGTTCATCATTTCCATTTTCAGGTGTTTGATTGGTTCCGGTAATTGGTTCAGCAACTTCAGTGTTTTCATCAGTTCCGGTCGTTTGAATATCCTCATTTGTTCTGGTCATTTGAATATCATCATCTGCTAATTGATGAACCAATTATAAGAAATTCAAATATACACAAATTTTTTGCCGATAATATGTAAGTTATGAAACATAATAGATTTTTACCGTTTGCCTGTTGATCAACCCATTGATGCTCCTCAATATCATCTATATGAACATCAGCCACTTGCTCACCAACGTCATCTGTCTTTGGATATTTTGATGTTCTTTTCCTTTTGTATCCAACAATGTTTTTGCACATGTTCATCGAATAGCGGTTTTTAGGAGATAGTGAACTCCTTTTTGCTTTCTGTTTTCTTCCTACATGTTTTACACCATTTTTCCTAAGTTATAACAGGTTCATCAGATTATAAAAGTTATTTTTTTTCAAGTTCATCAAAAGTTCAAGTTCATCAGATTTTTACATATTCAAGTTCATCAAGATTTTCATCAAATTTTTGAGGTTCATCAATTTTTACTTATAACAAAATTTACTTATAAAACAATACTATAATATAAATAATGTCTATATACATACCTTCTTGATCATTCCCCCCCCCCCTGCTTCTTGTGGTGTGTCTTCCAGCATTTGTTGGATTGGTCCATCAGCCACTAAGTTTAGATACAACATTTTTTTAGGTAAATGTTTAAAATAACAATAGAATATAAGGTTCATCAGATTATAATTTGTGTACCTTCTATAGGTATCCAACCTTCCTTTTCTGAATTGTTCCCTTGAATGACTTCTGAAAAAAAAAAGATGTCATTTTTTTAAGATGACACATTGATGAGGCGAAAAATGAACCGTTTTTAGGGGGTCATTTAAGCCCGGAATTGAATTTATTTGATCAAATATTGCCCTAAATCGTTCATTTTGTGATTTTAGGTACTTTGGGAGTGAATTCTGGAAAAGGAAACATTTTGGACGTTTTTGGAGCATAAAAGTGAAGAAAACGGCAAAGACTTAATTTTCCATGCTGAGAACAGTACCTGACGGCGTCAAGAAGGAAATTGTGACGGCGTCAGGAGTAAAATCCATGACGACCCAGAGAAAACCTGAAGGCGTCAAGAGAAGGGCGTCAAGAGTAATTTTGGTGACGGCCTGCAAAAGGAGTACACGTGATGGCGTCAAACCCAGATCTAGGCAGTCCGAGAATTTATTTGGCGGCGAGATGACGGCGTCAGACATTTACTCTTGACGCCGTCACCTCACAAAATCTATATATACCTTTCTATTTTTCATTCATTAAGGGAGGAACTTGTGTGGAGAATACTAGGGTCGAACCTAATAAACCCTAGGTCGTTTGTAACAGTATTTTCAAGGGTTTTCACCCCTTGAAACCTTTCATGTTTAATTAAGATAAGTCCTCTTTCAATTCATTCAATATGTCTATGTGTTGTTTGAATATATCTTATGCTTGTCTTGATTTTAACATGCTAGGCTAGATCTTTCATGTGTTTGCTTATATGTAATGAAACCTAGATGTTGATTATAGGTTTATTGCTTGTTTATAGTTGTAATGGATGAATGATTTCAATGTTAGGCTTAAGAAAACTGGCAGATCTCCATTGTGTAACATGCTTGAACGTCTTAAGAAACGTGAACCGATGTGTACTAGGTTTTTATGATTGTATTTAATGCATGAGCGAATTCTAGTGATCCCATGTTAGGAGCTTCTTAGCCGGCTCGACATAGGAGTGAAGTAGGAGCTTATAAGATTGGGGAAGTAAGTACGCCACCCCATGAATGGTATTAAGGAATACAATCCGTCATCCACGCAACTGTAACAAGTAATTAACCTGTAAAAGATATCTAGGGAGTAGTGAAACCTAAGTAAACACAATTCTCCCATATATTGCTCACATCACTATCTTAATTTAGTTTATTTTCATTTTTAGTATTTTATTTTGATTGCATCTTAGTTATTGGGTTAGTTGACTAGCAACTAATTCCGCCCACTCCTTCAAAACCGAGATTTTTATTTGCTTTTCATAAAACCAAAAAAAAAAAA
The DNA here is from genome assembly GCA_030686995.1 of Artemisia argyi. Taxonomy (NCBI): domain Eukaryota; kingdom Viridiplantae; phylum Streptophyta; class Magnoliopsida; order Asterales; family Asteraceae; genus Artemisia; species Artemisia argyi. The sequence continues at coordinate 63,750,676 of CM060689.1, forward strand.
ACACAAAAATAATCATCCCTCATCTCTAGACCTAGTCTTTAGGTTTTCTAATCCTAGCTACACTATTCCTAAGCTGAACGATCAATCCCCCGGTACTTGTCACTATACTATACTACAACGATCAGGTACACTGCCTGGTGGGGGGTGTAAGCTTCTCGGGATCTCTCGAGAGGTAAAGCCTGGTGCAATCTCTATGCATCAAGTTTTTGGCGCCGCAGCCCGGGGAATAGTTATTGTCTAGGTTAGAATTTCTTTTTATTAGGTCTACTTGCTAGATTCCTTTCTAGTAAGATTTTATTTTTATTTTTTAGGTTCTCTTTAGACTATCTTATTTCTTCGTGTTTTTGTTCGTAACTCTTCGCCATCCGACATCATGGACGATGGTAACATCTTTGAACCCAGCATCCCACCACAACAAGACCACCCACAAAACCCACCACTAGCTAAATAACCTCTTAGACCCCGAACCCTAGGAGAGTATTCCTGACCTAACCACCAAGGCTATCGAAACACCATTGAGCTCACCCAAGGAGCCAATGTGTCTCCCTTGCGATCCGACACCATCCGGTTGGTGCAAAGCGGATGTGCATTCCATGGACTTCGTTCCGAAGATCCAAATCAACATCTCAAGGACTTCCTTAAAATAGTAGATTCTATAGACCTTGATGCTACAACTAGAGAGTCAACCCGATTACGCCTATTCCAATTCTCTCTACGTGATCAAGCTAGTCAATGGCTTGAACGTTTACCCGCGGGATCCATCACCTCATGGGATGATCTCACCACTCGTTTCCTTGCTCAATTTTTCCCACCGGGGAGAACTACCAAGCTTAGAAATGATATCTTGATGTTCCAACAACGTCAAGGTGAAACTCTATATGAAGCACGGACTCGATTCAAGGACTTACTCCAAATAGTCCCTCATCATGGCATAGATCTTTGGCACCAAGTCCAAATCTTCTATGACCATATCGATCACTCCACAAGGCGAGCCATTGACCAATCGGCCGGTGGTAAGCTACGTGATCTAAGTGCGGAGCAATCATGAGAACTCATTGAAGATCTTGCTCTCTATGACAACGAAAGTTGGAATGATCCCCGTGATTTGAACAAAACGGTCAAGGCAATATCTTTGCCTTCGAACAATCTTAGCACTCCCGACCGTAGGATCATGGAACTTGAGGACCAAGTCAAGTTTCTCATGAAATCTTATGAAGCTCCTAAACCTTCAAGCCAAGTGAACAAAATCACTTCTTCATGCGAATTATGTAGTGGTCCCCATGACACTCGTGATTGTGTAGAACTCCCCGGAACAGCTTTTGCGGACTACGCATCCTCGCGTACCGACGAAGCGGGAGATAAGTGGTACACTTTCAAACCCGAGACAAACCCGTATGGTGATTCCTACCACCCTTCTTGGAAAAATCACCCAAACCTTAGGTGGAAACAAAATCAAGCCAATTCTTCCAATCCGCCTAATCGTTACCAACCAAACGGTCCACCCTCCAACCGTACTTTCAACAACAATTCTTCTAACAACTATGGTAGTACTAACAATCTTGAAGGATTGATGTCCAAGTTTATGGCATCTCAAGAGGCTCGCATAGCTAGGTTTGAAACCGAATTCAACCAACAACAAACGGAGATGACCAATAAGATTGACAACTTGTTGAAAGCCCTCAACAACCAAGCGTTAACTACACCTAGGAAGGACACTAGGGATGCCAACAACGGAATCCAAACTAAGGACCCCTCGTCATCCAAACACGTCCACTTTGTCAATGTTGTCACCATTAAGCCAATAGATAAGGATATAGAAGAAAGTGACAAAGATGAAGTTGAAGTAGAAACCGAGACTAGGGATGAAATTAGGGAAGTTGAGGTTAATAAGGGAGAAGAGTTAGAGGAAGTAGAGACCGTAGGAGAGTACTTTGATAAGTTGCCCACCAATGAAGAACGGGAATATCATAAGGATTTATTCGATGGCCCTGAGACACCATATATCCTTGGCACACCCCTTATCAAGATGGGAGACCCCTCTAACATCAACATACCATGTAACATTGGGCATATGCATATATGGAAAGCTTATATCGATCCTAGATCTCCTATAAACATCATGACTAGGACTTATTATAATTGGGTGATGAAGAAACAACTTGGTTATAGGATGACGCCCAATAAGAATCTGATAAGTAATTTTGTAGGAAGAGTGAAGGGATTGCATGTGATTGTGGGAAATTTCACTTATGAGATCGATTTTATGATAGTAGAGGATACTCGTCCGGTGATAGATGCTTGCCTAAGCCAAGTAGTGTTCGGAAAACCATTTGTTGAGGCCACTAAGATGAGTTATGATCCGACTATAGGGATAGTTAGGTTCAAGGAGGAGAATGATGATATTGCCTACCAAATGCCCTATAAGATTGAGTAGTACCGCCTCCTGTCAAATATAGAAAAGGAACACAAACAAGCAGCTTACTAGTAGAGTATGTGATGAATAGGATGCTTGGTTTCTACAAAGAATGCTTGCAATTAGGTCCGGAATACAAAACTGGTGTAGGAGATGACCTAGAAAGTGGAACCAACTATGAGGTCACGTAGTAACCCATGACCTTGAGTCTAGCTACAAGACTCGTAAATAAAGAAAAGCGCTTCTTGGGAGGCAACCCATGTTTTGTGTGATTTTTATTTTGTTTGTGTGTTATTTGTTTCCGTATGCATGCTTTATTTTTATTGTTGGTAGATCATGTTTCAAAACTAAAATGGTGAAAATACTTTACTTTGTATTTTGGCCTAGTTTTAACTTCATCCAAAGGTATTTCGCAAAAGATAAGTGTAAGGGGAAACCCCAAATATGTTTTTAAAGAAACAAAAACCGATCATGATTCTCCACAATATTAAGTGAACATGTATATTCGTATTTGTTAGAGTCAAATGCTTGTATCGAGTCATAATGATGTTTTGCAGGATTTTCCAGGAAGTAGGACGAAGTTTTTCCAGAAATTTTTCGGAAACTTAACATAAGAATTTCTGCAGGTCATTTCTGACGGCGTCACGAGTTTACTCTTGACGGCGTCACGTGTAAAATTATGGAAATTTTACCAGTTTTGTTTTTTCTAACGGTGTCTTAAAGTTTTTGTTGAATCTTTAGTTTTATAACCTCCAGGAAATCTGCAAACATCATTCCACAAGCATTATATCTTATTTTGTTTTCTAGGATTTGTTAGCATATATAGATTGCCGCCGATTTTACGCGAGGTTGCCTTGTCTGTCTTCTCAGGTTTTATAGGTTATGTATGACAAGAAGATGATTTATATTCTGGAAGGGAAGCTTTGATTGTTCATTTTCTTGGAGGAAGATCTAACCTGGCCACCTTATTATCCATACCGAGCGAATTAGGGGAGTATTTGATTTCATTCTTTTTACTTATTTCACTTTTACATTCTTTACTTGAACATTGGGGACAATGTTCATCCTAAGTGTAAGGGGAGGGTAAAATGATGATACCTTACAGATACACTTTCGCTTGAGTTTGTTTGTTTGATGGTAGATGTGTAATAAAACTATGAGAAATACTTGTTAGTGTAATTTTAGCGCCAAATTTATATTTTTTTACAACATTTAGGAGTGAAACTTTAGCCATAGCAAGCGTCTCATGGATAGGAGATTGTATGACTAGCACAAAACCGTACTATTCAGAAAAAAATTTCCACCCAAATATGTGAGGTTCGCCTTTAGATTTGATAGGAAAAGCATTTACTATTAGTGCTTATGAGTGTACCGGTAGCATTTAGATTCTAGAACTTGCATTAGTGATGCATCCCGAGACCGCTAGTGAGACTACATTAGTGTAGTAGGATTTACTACATGATAAGAGGCATTAGGATCACCCTTGTGTTAAACCCGTATCATAATTACTTGACCATTTAAGTCATATTACTTGGCTAGTTAAGTCAACTAATTTTTCCCACACCCTTAGCGTTGTACTCATTTTTAGTACACGAAACCCCTAGTACACCCCTCCGAGCCTATCTTTTCGTTTCTAACTTTAAGCATTTTACTTAAAGGAAGAATTTGTTACACCCCACTTAAATGTACAACCAAATCGCCTTAGTCTTCCGTGTATGCACTCATCTTTAGTGCATTATTGTTATTTGTTAAACCCTAAGTTAATTATCTAATTGATTACATGGTTGCTAAGTCGAGTCATATCCTTGTACATATTGTTTTGGGACGATTGGGACTCATGGGTAAAGTACTTATTTTGTGGAGTAATGGGGAAGAACATCATTTATTACCCCCGTATGTGCGTTAATCTTAAAAGTACTCCAAGTGTTTTAATTATCTTAATTCGAGTCATTAGATTAGTTTATTGTAAAGTATGTAAAAATTCAAGTGTAAGGGGAATGTTCATTCCCTATGATGTATTATTTTGGATGGTAGGGTAAAAGTGTATGCAAAAAAAAAAATAAATAAAAAAAAAATAAAAAAAAACGAAAAAATTCAAGAAAACGAAAAAAAATAGAAAAAAGAAAAAGAGAAAGAGAAAAACATACGGACTACCATCCCTTTTTATTTTATGTTCATTTTATGTTTTTGTTATTTTTGATTTATTAGCTTAAGTCGAGTCTAGTCTTGGCTTAGTAACGCCACATTGTACATGTAATTAACCAAGATTGTTAACTCGCTACCAGTAAAAACTGCCTATATCCAACAAAACCGTGTATTCCATATCCCTACACCTAACGTTACAACCCTTTAAAAGACATCTTTGATAGTTTATCCTAGGTGCTTACGCCATGTGGTGGAGGTTTGATCCTTTCCCAAGCCTATGGTAATCTATTTTGCTATGACAGGTAGTGAGAGATGTTTTCCATTTCCATATTGTGATATATACTTTATTACACTCGAGAGATGTGAGTATCTAAACACTATTTGTGAGGTGCTAGTATATGACCTCCATGCTTGTCTTTGGTCTTTAGTGGAACGATTATTTGTTGTAATTACTTTTATATTAGTGTTAAATGACCCCTAACTTGTATTTTGACTAGAATAAAAGCGCATTTGCTTGAGGACAAGCAAATCTCAAGTGTAAGGGTATATGATGAGGCGAAAAATGAACCATTTTTAGGGGGTCATTTAACCCCGGAATTGAATTTATTTGATCAAATATTGCCCTAAATCGTTCCTTTTGTGATTTTAGGTACTTTGGGAGTGAATTCTGGAAAAGGAAACATTTTGGACGTTTTTGGAGCATAAAAGTGAATAAAACGGCAAAGACTTAATTTTCCATGCTGTGAACAGTACCTGACGACGTCAAGAAGGAAATTGTGACGGCGTCAGGAGTAAAATCCATGACGACCCAGAGAAAACCTGAAGGCGTCAAGAGAAGGGCGTCAAGAGTAATTTTGGTGACGGCCTGCAAAAGGAGTACACGTGACGGCGTCAAACCCAGATCTAGGCAGTCCGAGAATATATTTGGCGGCGAGATGACGGCGTCAGACATTTACTCTTGACGCCGTCACCTCACAAAATCTATATATACTTTTCTATTTTTCATTCATTAAGGGAGGAACTTGTGTGGAGAATACTAGGGTCGAACCTAATAAACCCTAGGTCGTTTGTAACAGTATTTTCAAGGGTTTTCACCCCTTGAAACCTTTCATGTTCAATTAAGATAAGTCCTCTTTCAATTCATTCAATATGTCTATGTGTTGTTTGAATATATCTTATGCTTGTCTTGATTTTAACATGCTAGGCTAGATCTTTCATGTGTTTGCTTAGATGTAATGAAACCTAGATGTTGATTATATGTTGATTGCTTGTTTATAGTTGTAATGGATGAATGATTTTAATGTTAGGCTTAAGAAAACTGGCAGATCTCCATTGTGTAACATGCTTGAACGTCTTAAGAAACATGAACCGATGTGTACTAGGTTTTTATGATTGTATTTAATGCATGAGCGAATTCTAGTGATCCCATGTTAGGAGCTTCTTAGCCGGCTCGACATAGGAGTGAAGTAGGAGCTTATAGGATTGGGGAAGTAAGTACGCCACCCCATGAATGATATTAATGAATACAATCCGTCATCCACGCAACTGTAACAAGTAATTAACCTGTAAAAGATATCTAGGGAGTAGTGAAACCTAAGTAAACACAATTCTCCCATATATTGCTCACACCACTATCTTAATTTAGTTTATTTTCATTTTTAGTATTTTATTTTGATTGCATCTTAGTTATTGGGTTAGTTGACTAGCAACTAATTCTGCCCACTCCTTTAAAACCGAGATTTTTATTTGCTTTTCATAAAACCAAAAAAAAAAAAAAAAAAAAAAAAAAAAACCAAAATAATTATCCCTCATCTCTAGACCTAGTCTTTAGGTTTTTTAATCCTAGCGACACTATTCCTAAGCTGAATGATCAATCCCCCGGTACTTGTCACTATACTATACTACAACGATCAGGTACACTGCCTGGTAGGGGTTGTAAGCTTCTCGGGATCCCTCGAGAGGTAAAGCCTGGTGCAATCCCTACGCATCACACATACAAAAAGTACTGATGAACATATAGAAAAATGTATACCTATATTATAAGGTTCATCAGCGTTTGTTTTTTGTTTCTTTCTTCTAATCCTCTTTTTTTTACCGGCTCATCGCTATCTTTTATCGGCACAATGTTAGCATCTGAATTTAGACACAATGTGTAAAGATTCAATCATCCGTAAAAAACACATTATACGGGATAGTAAGTGATGAACCAAATAAAATAATAGATCATACCTTCAATCATGAGTATTCCAGGCTTTATAGGAGAGTTATCCTTCAAATGAGCTGTAGCCCAATGTGTTCCAGCTTCATATGAGATTTCAATCTCGTCTTCATCATCACCCCTCGGTTCTTCCTCCAATTGAATTTCTGCTCAAGCATTCTCTATCTGCTGTTCATCATCGTTCTCTAAATCATCATCATCATTATTTTCAGCAACTTCAACATCATTATTATCTTCATCATCATTTTCCTCTGCATCACCTTCCTCTTGATCTTCTTCTTCTTCTTTATTTTCCTCATCATTATTTTCTTCTTCTTGATCTTCTTCCGGTTCTTCTTTTTCCTTCACTTTTTCAGCTTTAGGAGCTCTTCCTTTTTTGATTTTGCCAAACATCATCTCTTCCAATTCTTCCAAATTTTATGTTTTCCAGTATTTAAACGCTAGGTATTTTGGTTTCTTCAGCAGTGAATTGGCAAATATCACCTGCAATTTTAAGTGTAAATCTTAAATTAAGAAAAATGTAACTGATGAACCTGATAACCTAACTGATGAACCTATAATCTAACAGATGAACCTATAACCTAATTGATGAACTTATAAGTTAACTGATGAACATAAAGTATATAGTAATTACCTCCAATAGCAAGATTGGACCATAGAATCGTGTTCCCGGTCTCCAATTTTTCCTTTCGTCCTTCAAATTATGTAGCACATACTCGCACCAGTCCATTTGTTTCACAACCTCAATATCAGTAAGAGAAGGGATGACTCCAATATTCAAAGTCCCCATCGTTCCCATATAAGACAAAATAGTACAAAACAATGATATTATGTTCTTCAAAAATAGGTTTCCACTATCATTTTTCCTAATTTGATTCTTAATTACCAGCATCAAATATTGTTTTGCATAAAGTCTAGGAACACCCTTGAATTGTCTTTTCCATTCTATGTATGCTTCATTTGATCTTTCCTTAACAACGTCACGCACATCAACTGCAAACTGACCCATTGGGAATCCGAAGGTATGGTGGATTAACTCAGGTGTTATTTGTATAGTATCACCAAAGACGGTTAGATTTCCAGATTCAGCATCAAACCTCTCAAGCAACCGATACCCTAAACGACTTGGCATGACATTAATTTCAAAGTCTAACAATGATTTAAAACCCATACTTGATATTGCCTCTTTTTGGTCCGTTGTTATTTTCTGAATTGTATCATATAATGGGACAGGAATTTTTTTTATTAGAACCGTTGGAAAATTTTTTAGGTTAGGTGGGAGAATTTGTCGAAGACTTAATCCAGGCTTAAGGTCTTCAGAGAGAACAGGTTTATCAGTTTTTGATGAACCTGATGGTTTTGAAGGTTTGGAATGTTTTGATGAAGCTGAAGGTTTTGAAGGTTTGGAAGGTTTGGAAGGCTTGGAAGGTTTAGCAGCGATTTCAGGATTTGATGAACCCCGTGTTCTTTTAGGAAGTGGTTGATCAGCTTTCAATGAACCCCGAGTTCTTTTATTAGTAAACGCGTGTTCAACAAAGTCGTCATCACTTGGAGAATGGGATGTTAACGTCATAGGCTTCTTTCCTATACAATAAAAAAAAACTGATGAACAATCTTTCACTGAAAAATAACTAATTTTTTTTTTCATATATTTTAACTGCTGAACCTTATTCATGCCTATTCTAACTGCTGAAACTTATTCTTTATCTATTCTAAATAATAATCGGCAATAGGCAAAACAATAATTAAACAATCATAACAAGAAATCACTGATGAACCTCTTTTTAATTTATTCTAACAAGTTAGTACTAATTATACAATGATAACAAGTAATCACTGATGAACCTCTTTTTAATCTATTCTAACATGTAATGGCAATGTATCCACAACTTCTAATCTAACTATGATAACTAATCTAATCACTGATGAACCTTCTTTTAATCTATTTCTAACAAGTTATAGCAATGTATCAACAACTTCTAATCTAACCATGATAACTATTCTAATCACTGATGAACCTTTTTTTAATCTATTTCTAACAAGTTATTCTACTGATGAACCATATTTCTAACAAGTTATAAACACTTTTTTCATCTATTTTAACTGCTAAACCTTATTCTTAATCTATTTTTAACAAAATTTATCCACAACTTCTAATCTAACCAGATAACTATTCTAATCACTGATGAACCTCATTGTAATATATTTCTAACAAGTTATTCTACTGATGAACCATATTTCTAACAAGTTATAAACACTTTTTTCATCTATTTTAACTGCTGAACCTTATTCTTAATCTATTTTTAACAAAATTTATCCACAACTTCTAATCTAACCAGATAACTATTCTAATCACTGATGAACCTCATTGTAATCTATTTTAACGATTATTCTACTAATGAACCATATTTCTAACAAGTTATAAACATTTTTTTCATCTATTTTAACTGATGAACCTTATTTTTATATACTGAAACTGCTGAACCTCATTCTTATTTATTATACACTTCTAACTAATCGGCAATCGATAATCGGCAAAATAATAATTGATGAACTAAAAACTTAAAAAAGCTTGTAAAAGCTGGCCGGTCTTGGAATCGTTTCGATCTCTTTTCTGACAATGTTGGGCTATTTTCTCTTCCAGATTCTAAATAAAAAATAATAATAAATAAAAATAATAAATCAAAATCATATTATCAAAATAAATAAATAAACTTATAAAATAATCCTAATTCTTTATGCATGCATTTTATATTCTAAAAAACCTAATTATTATGCAAAATCTAAAATTAAAAATAATAATAATAAAATGCATATTTTTTAAAAGCAAATCCATTTGTTCTTTTTTTTTTTTTTTAAATTACGCATGCAGTTGGATTAATTTAAAAAAAATAATTAAAACATAAATGAAAGCCTAATTTTTTCAATTTAATCTATTTCTTACCAGTTGGATTCATCATTAATCAATTAGAAATGATCGGAAAATGAAACCCTAATTTTTTCCCCAAATTCTGATCGCGATTTTTGATAGAGAAGAGAGAGAATTTGTGAGTGCGTGAATTTTGTGTGTGAAATTGTGATGAATTGTGAGTGAGTGAACGGTTTGAAGGGAAGAGAGAAGTGAGGATAAATGACCGTTTTATCCTTTATAGGAAAGTAGCGTTTTTTTTTTTTTTTTTTTTTTTTTTTTTCTTTTTTTATAATTTAGAGCGGTTGGATTGATTTTGGTCAAATAGTTGACTAATCAAATGGTCAAAATTACTTTGTAAACTTTGTAAATTTACTCCACTTTGTAGGGGATCACATCTCGGTCTTACTAACATTCCACAAAAAGTAGTCAAACTTTATAAAAATTCAAAAAAAATGGATGTGTATTTTGGTCCAAAAGCCACAACTACCAATACACACGCATTCAAAGTGGCCCAAAAACAGTAAAAAAACACGTGAGCATTCACATGAAAACACGGGCCCATGATATACACATACGAAGCATGGGAGAAACAAAAGTACAAAACACAAAAACCCGAAACTTGAACCACATAAACCAGTGTCAGGGTTATACTAATCACCTGCAGCTAATCACATAACCCTTACTGTGTACCCTCATAACAGGTGGCTTTCATTCTCCTCCTACGCCGCCATGGAAGAAGTTAGGTCAAGCTCAGCCTGGGTGGCTTCTCATGCAACTCACGTGACCATTGACTCTGAAGGTTTGGTGTATATTATGTTTTTATAAATGTTTTTTTTATTTGGTTAAATGTGCATGTGTGAATATGCAATAGTAATGTGTTTTTGTATGTAGGGTTAGAGAAAGTGGTATCAAGTGTGGAGAATTCGATACCGAAAGTGGAATGGAATTATGAAGGGATTCATTACTTTGATAATGGTCCTTTGACTATCCAATATTTGTTTGTGCTAGATGCTCTTAATTTCTGCTTTTGGCCAGGTAAACACATGGATATTGCGTTTTATAAGAACTGTTATTGCTTTTTGGGTAACCATACGAGGTTTGAATCCCTCACCACATAGACTCAAACCAGTTAAAGCCCCCCTTTTCAGGATATAAACTGCCTGTGTTTATCTACCTAAATAAGCTTTGTCTATGGTTTGGAAATGGCAAGGGGATACCCCGGTTAGGCCGTGTACATCTGAGTCAAGACTTGCCCTCTCTGGTAACCTGAACAAGAAAACCCCACCCGTTTACCCGTTTTAAACTATTTGGGTGCTGCTTATTCTTACTGTTTAATTGCACTGCTTATATGTTTTTGAATATTTGACATACTAGTCCATAACCTGCGTCCGACACGGGTTGTAAAAGGAAACAATTTAAGTTAGATGCTGAATTGATTAATAAGAATAAAGGTTACCGATATTTATACACCCGTGGCTTTTGAAAAAAAATGAATTATTATTGGGAAAATAAGTTTACATGCTGCTAGGTATATCAAAAGGATCCGTTATGTGATATCATTGTCATTGAGGGGTGATTAGTGTATATGTTACAATTCATTTTTCAAACAACTGCAGGGAACTTAGTTGCAGCTTGCAGAAGGACATTATTCCCATCATTATTTATTAAATGTATGAACATATAAAAGATAAATCCATCAAACGATTATTATAGGATTAACAAATTCCTAATAAAACTATAAATCTAACAATATATTGTTAAAGTAAATATTTAGCATCAATTAAGAATGCTAACGAAAAAACATGAAACAGTCACTTGGAAAAAAGTTGAATTTTTCCAATGATAGTCTCTATGATATTTTATGTATTGCTTACCATAGTTGCCAAACAATATCTAAGACGTGTGCTTCTCTGGTTAATGTGTTTCGTTAGACCAAAAGCCAAACCAAACACCATCTCTTGCATTGTGTTTGAAAAGCATAAGCAGTTTTATTAAGGGGTGTTTGGCTATGCTTCTCAAAAGAGCTTTTAGCTTTAGCATAAAGCCCTTTTTTCTTCTTTAATAAGCCTTTTAGCATTTCTTTTAATGATTGTTTGAATAAGCTTATTCTTATCATGAAAAATACAATAAGCTAATAAGCACCTTTGATAAGCTCCCCCAAACAACCATACCTTATTCAGACGGGATTGGGTATTGTTGTTGTTGTGATAAGCTCCCCCAAACACCCCTGGGTAAGTGAGTTTTTAAAGTTTGAATATTTTGAGAAAGATTGAGTGCTGAAAGTTGGATTTTATAACAGAAAGTCAAGAACTATATTCAATCCCTTTATAATGAAGGCAATAGGTTTAAAATGAGATGTTAAAGTTTGGTTGTTGACTGGGACAGAGGGAGTATCGCAGATTATGGTCATGAACTTGATTAGAAACCTTCAAAAACATGCAAAGTTAGATTTTTTGAAAGCTACCGTATTAGAATCAGTTAGACACTCTTGCATTTCTATGTTAAATAAGTTGCTTGTGCGTTTTTATTCGGTCTTTTTAACATGTTTAAGGATGCTAATTGATAACAGACAAGGATTTAAACTATGATGATTTGGCTTCGGGATTGAAAGCAGCTCTTGAAAATGACAAGTCTGTGTTTGATGCTGATCGACTTCAGAAGTACACGGGTACTGATACTATTCTATCTTTTATGTGGTTTTTTTTGCTCTTTTCTCGTATGGCTAATGGTGTTATCCTCTGCTAACGAGTTAAATATACTACTATTCTAATAAACCAAGAACAAGAAACATATGTTAAGATGAATAAAGAAAAGACCGGTATCAGATTTAGCCAAACTCTGACTTGTTGAATCTGTGGGTAGAATTGGCATTTATTGGTTGTTGCTTTAAAGAATGGAAGGCCTGATTGATTAAGCTTGTGGTTATTGTCAGGCCCTGATTTGCGTCAACTCTTGAAATGGCCAAGACCTCTCCCTTTGGAGGATGAACGGGTTCGCTTGATGCACGAGGTATAAAATTGAGGTTTTAATTATAAGAAACTGTTACGACTAGCTGCGTATTTATGCATGTGTAGTGAACTTGTTACCAAAGTAACCAATGACTAAACTTATTGGTTTAGGTTGGGCTTGAATTGGAAAGAAGCTTTGGGGGAAAGGCATCAAACATTGTGGAATCTTGTGGAAAATCAGCTACAAAGCTTGTATCTACTATTGCACGTCACTTCCCTGGTACCCATATTTATACCTTTTCGTGCTACATTAATTGATATCTAAAAAGACATTGAACATAAACCATTGTAATATGGTGTAGGTTTTCGTGACCACACAGTGTACAAAGGTCACCAGGTGTTCTTGTATAAAAGAGCTCAGATATTTACTGCTGATGTGTGGGGTGCATTTAAGGGTCAAGGATACGGGGAATTTAGTGATGTAGGTTCAATCACTATATTTGCAGACTACATTGTACCAGCAGTGCTTCAGCAGCTTGGGGTATTGAGATATAGTTCAACTTTAGCCAACAATATCGAGTCTAATAAGGAAATTGGTTCGGGCACTGAGGAGGAAGTTGAATTACGAGCTTGCTCCATATATGCAGTGGAAAAGATGAGGGATTTGATCCAAAAAAGAACTGGGAAACAGGTTAGTTTTGTTAATGTATTATGAGTAATTTTTAGTTTTGCTAGTTGTGCTACTGGTAATAACAAGAATGTTTGGTTTTCAGGTGCTGAGTGTGGAATTGGATCTTTGGCTATGGGCATACGGCATTTCAAACCCTTCTCTAAAACATCATCGAACTCTGTCTATCTATTACTGAGCTAGGTTTCTTTGCTGCTAGCTATAGCCCGCCTTTTAGTCTCATTAGTTATGAGTTAGAAAGTTGGCAATTTTATCTCAAATGCGGATATTATTACATTTAATAGATTAAAGTGTTGCTGACGATAACACCATTAGCCATACGATAACACCATATTGTTTTAATGGTTTTATCATGATAGTTGGTAGATATATGCAAGTGTTGCTGTAGTAGCATTGTTCTAATAGCCATTTTTTTTTTTTTTTTCCCTTTCTATTGCGCTACTCATCCGCTCTCTTTTCTTCTGTTACTATCCTGCTTTCCTGTGGGTCCTTCGTTGCAGAAATGCCGTTAAGTCTCATTAAGACAAATTTTTTAAAATTCAATGTGTGTTTGTGGTTCCAAGAAAAGGAAAAGAAAAGAACAATTAGTTTAACCGATGTTTTTTTCTTTAGTAAACGAGTTTATCGAATCTTTTCGTAAACGAGTTTATTGAATCTTTTTGTTTTCATCTTAACATATACAACAAATACATAACTTGACATACATAAAAGATATATAACTATCTATGTTATCTGTGCATATTATTTCTTCAGTTCTCAAAATGACTCTCAGGATCAGCATAGATTATGGCTTGGCTGTGTCGATTAGTGTTAATTAATGTCTAATGCCATCCATAATGCTCTTACATGGCATCATTCAGTAGAGAATAATATGACATGTCATCGATTAATGCATTGTAAAATCACGTACATCGAAAGGCAGTTGGTTTCTTAACACACATGTATTATACCGTGTTGGTGGGGTCTTCCATTATCTCTTCACTATAAATTCATTTAAAAGAAAGGTATATGTGACATGACACTTCAGTTTTTAGTTGGTGAGGCTAAAAGGAGTGGCGGTGACCGGGTCATCGCCACCTCAGCTTTCTTTCTCCTCTCACTTTCTCTCACTCCCTCTCACCTTTCACTCATTTTGATCACCTTCCCCTCACCTTTCATTAAAATACACACTTTATACAAATATACCTCACTAAATATCTCACAAACACTCACAAAACAAATAAAAAAACAATTAGTTTTGGAATTAGGCCGCACATTTTTGTAACTCTCACTATAGTGAGCCGGTCACCATAAAAGCACAAATTTGATCGTGACTTGGGCTTGCGTTTTGGTTGTGGCGCGTGACTTTGCTTGTCACGGGAGCATGGTTACAACCGCTCCTCTTGGCCTAATGTTTATGGGTTGTAGAGATTTTGTAAGAAGGTATAATGATGATATGGTACTTTATTCAACTCAAAAGTATCATATGCATTGTAGATGCTCTAAGTATGCATATATAGAAGACTCGAAAACCGATATGTTTATGTCTTATCCTATGTGTAATCTTAGACTTTGGTGCACCACCCATAATTATCTCCTAGCTCAACTCCACAGGCAGGTAATACTACAACGTTGTGTTTGAGGGCACATGGCTGACGCGAGATGAGGTGGCCCTTGGAATTCGTTGGTCATATGTCACAACAGAAGCTAACGAATTTGAAGGACTAGTGGATTTATGGTGTAGTCTATTGGTATTCCGCCAAAGCAGACCCACGGTGTGACTAAATATGGTCATTTGGTTTTGGAGTCTTGACTCCAGGATTTGTCGGGGGTGGAGGGGGGGGATTTGTGTGGTAAAACACTTACCTAAAAACTATTGCAAGGTGAATTGCGCCTCAATGTAACACTTTGTAATGGTATAATGTGGATCCTAGTGTAATAGGCGAAATGATAGGGTTTAGAAGCTATTACAATAAAATGATCGAATCATTAGTTGTATTTGTTAATACTGTAGATGGCAAACAGTAACAACAACAATGTCGATCGTCATTCTGGGAATCACAACCAACCCAAGAAGGATGCTAAGAATTCTAGGTCAAATGTGTCAACGAATTTTAGTCATGGACAAAAGAGCCTTAAGAAAGAAAGGTGAACGGTTAACCAAATCGTCATTTGCTCATGAATATGTGAAACAAGTCTCGCGACATAGTTATTGATACCATTCCATAAAAGAAATCATCCAACTCTGTTGATATAAATAATGCATAAAACGTTATTAATATTTCTCGATATCCCTACGTTTTGACGATCACAAAATAAAAAATTATTAAACGTAAAATCATTACGTAAACAAGTATTTAGTTACAAATATCATTCCATCAAACTAAATCACTTAAGGTATGAATAAACAAATGTCTAATACTTTTTATGATCAAAGGAATTTTTATTTAGATACTACAAATTTTATAAAATGTTATAAACATTTTATATATTTTAGAAAAGCACTTTTGTTAATTAAAGGAAAATGTTTAATTCATAATAAATATATGAATTCAAATTATTAACCAAAATCAGTTAGATTTTCACCAAATAAACTTTCACCAGAAAAGGACAAAAGAAGTGGCCGTTACAGGAGGGTGGCCCCCTTAATTATAAGGGGCGGCCCCTTTAATTTTAAGGGGGCCGGCACGCTCCTGTGGCCAGGTTCTTTTGCCTATAAATACTGGTCCACTTCTGCAATTTTACCTCACCTTTTTGCACGAAAATTTTCAGTCCCAATCCTTTCCAAACACACTTCTAAATCCTTTGATAATAAGATTATTAGTATTTGTTTCATGTAATTCAATCCCTCATCATTCAAAGTGCAAAAAAAGAATACTCCTTCAAGATCAAGTTAAGAAGTATTGTAGATTTGTGTATATAGTCTTGTAGTTGTGTATATTATTTGTAAAGGTGTAGAGTGTTTATAATAGGTAGATCTTGGTGTGTTAGTAGTGAAGAGAAGTAGTGAAATAGAAGTAGTGTTGTGAAGAAGAAATAGTGAAGTAGTGTGAAGGTTTGAAGTTGTAGTGGTGTGTACAAGTCGTGAGAAGTTTTGAAGAGTCGTGAGATTGGTTCTAGCTATTATTAGAACTCGACATTTAGCTTAGTGTCGTTAATTGGTGTAAGCAAAAGTTGTGTAAGGTTTCTCCACCATAAGGGAGCTTGTTGACATAGTGAAGAAAACTCTCGAGTTAGGTGCTCGGGGAGTGGAGTAAGGCGAAGAGGAGCTTCGTAGCCGAACCACTATAAATCATTTGTCTTGTGGTGCGATCTTTCCATCTCTATCTCTTTATTTACTTATCTATATTGTTATTGCTTACTTTCTTATATTAGTATTCACAAGTGTGCAAGTATTGATATCACATAAAACTAGAATCGAAGATTTTGTAAACAAAGTTTTTATAAATTTAAAAACGACGTAAAACTATTCAACCCCCTTCTAGTTTTCCACAATTGGCATCAGAGCTACGTTAAACAAGATTTTTAAAATAAATTGTATTTTAAAACTTGAAATCGATCTATGGAATCAGAAAAATATTTAGAAGGGAACGTGACATTCAACCAACCACTTTTCGAAAACACAAGTTTTCTTGAATGGAAAAATCGATTCAAAAGTTATGTGAAGTCAATAGATTATGATCTTTGGCATGTCATTTCAATTGGTATTTTTCAACCAATAAAAACTATTTTTTAAGAACATGATAATTGTTTCAAAATATTGCTAGATAAAAATAATATAGCTAAAATAATTATATACAAAGCTTTACCAAGAATTGAATACGAAAGAATATTTTTTTGTCAAACGGCAAATGATATGTGAAAAAGCCTTTTAAATTTTCATCAAGAGAAGTGTCAAGCCAAAGAAAAATTTGCATACAAAATAATAGAAAATGAAAGTATAGTAGATAAGTATTTAGTTGAAATGAGTACAAGTGCTACTAGTTCAAATTTTTTGTGTAAAGGTAATGATGGCGAAAATTCCATAAGTCATCTCAAGAGTAAACAAGAAGGTTGTATAAAGATAACGATCGAAAAGAAACTTAGTGATGATGACGATTCTGGTTCCGAAAGTGAAGACGAAGAATATGCAAAGGTCGTTAAAGAATTCAAGAATATTATTAAAAAGCGACTAAAAGCACAAAATAAAAGAATAACAACCCGAAGAAGAAAATCTAGTGACGAAGACGAAACGATGAAGCACAAATGTTTCGTAGCTCAAGCATCTAACGAAGTATGTCTAGGAGTAGAATTGGAGCCTGATGAATGGATAAAGGATAGTGGATGCTCAAGACACATGACGGGGAAATCGCAAGCTATTTTCTACATACAAGGCGTATAACGGAGGTAACGTTGTTTTTGGTAGTGATCGTCGTGGAAAAATCATAGGCAAAGGTACGATTTCTCAAGACTCTCTAACTATTGAAAATGTTAAACATGTAGATAATCTAACATATAACTTGATTAGTATAGTTCAAATATGTGATAATAAGTGTAGGGTTACCTTTACCGATAAAGATAGTGAAATAATTAAGGATGAGAAAGTCATAGGTAGAGGAATTAGGAAAGGAGGTATATATGTTATGAAATTAGGAGACAAACCGGAAGATAGGATATGCTTAGCAACTCTAGATGAAAATTCCACTTTGTGGCATAGGAGATTAGGTCACGTTAACATGCAACAATTACAATCTTTAGTCTCTAAGAAACTAGTTAGAAACTTGCCTAGTCTAAGATATGATCAACATTTTTGTGACGCTTGTAAAATTGGAAAATAAACACATGCTAGTCACAAAGCTAAAAATATGGTATCCACTACTAGGTGCTTAGAATTAGTTCACATGGATCTTTTTGGTCCATCCGCAGTGCGGAGCTACGGTGGCAACTGTTACACCTTAGTTATAGTAGACGATTATTCACGATACACGTGGACTAGGTTCTTAAGTGATAAAACCGAAGCCTTTGAGAAATTTGAGAAATTTAATAAAATGATTCAAAATAAATTAGGATGCTCAATAGTTTCAATTAGGACGGATCACGGTAGAGAATTTGACAACGAAGTACAATTCGGAAAATATTGTGATTTAAATGGAATATCTAACAACTTTTCCACTCCTCGTACTCCTCAATCTAATGGGGTAGTAGAAAGGAAAAATAGGTCTTTACAAGAAATGAGTAGAACAATGCTAAATGAACAATCTATCCCACAAAAGTTTTGGTGTCACGCCGTAGATACATCAACGTATATACTTAACAGGGTTTCTATTAGAAGAATATTAGGAAAAACTCCTTATGAGTTATTAAGAGGTAGAAAACCAAATATAGGCTACTTTAGAGTATTCAGAAGTAAATGCTTTATCCTTAATACAAAAGATTACCTTACTAAGTTCGACCCTAAGTCATACGAAGGAATTTTTCTAGGATATTCACAAAATAGTAAAGCATATATAATTTTAAATAAACGTACTATGAAAGTAGAAGAATCCTTAAATATAACATTTGATGAAACTCCTCCACCACCTAAAACATTACCTTTAGAAGATGATGATGTGATTGAGGAAGAAGCTATTGAGGTTAGTAAAAATAAGCCCTTAGGAAATGATAATGAAGTGGAAACATTAGAAGAAAATGAGATTGTAAATATTAAGGAATCAAAATCACATCCATTAGGTAACATCATAGGTAGTTTGAATCAAAGAACCTTTAGATCACAAGCTCAAGACAAAAGTAACTTCTTTTGCTTTGTGTCAACAATAGAACCTAGGAATGTAAATGAAGCCTTAAAGGATGAAAGTTGGATTATGGCTATGCAAGAAGAATTAAATCAATTTAAAACAAATGATGTTTGGGAACTAGTCCAAAATCCTAGGAATGTGACCATAATAGGAACCAAATGGGTATTTAGGAATAAACTAGATGAGAATGGAATAGTAACTAGGAATAAAGCTAGATTAGTAGCCCAAGGTTATAATCAACAAGAAGGAATTGATTATGACGAAACCTACGCCCCGGTAGCTAGACTAGAATCTATTAGAATACTCCTAGCTTACGCCTGCACCCTAGACTTCAAGTTATACCAAATGGATGCGAAGAGTGCATTCCTCAACGGTTTTATCAATGAGGAGGTTTATGTGGCACAATCTCCGGGATTCATTGACTTCGCAAAACCTGATTATGTTTACAAACTCAAGAAGGCTTTATATGGACTCAAACAAGCCCCCAAGGCTTGGTATGATCGATTAAAAGCATTTCTTATTAAACATAATTATTCCATGGGAATGGTAGACAACACACTCTTAACTAAAAAGAGAAACCCGAATTTCATGATTGTTCAAATATATGTCTATGATATTGTATTTGGATCGACTTGTCAAGAAATGTGTGATGAATTTGCCAAAATCATACATGATGAGTTTGAGATGAGTATGATGGGTGAACTAAACTTCTTCCTAGGATTACAAATAAAACAATTAAAAGATGAAATATTTTTCAACCAATCTAAATACATTAAGGAAATGCTTAAGAAATTTGGCTTAGAAGACTCAAAACCCTTAAAAACACCTATGTCTACGGAAGTGAAACTCACAAGAGATGAAGAAGGTGAGTCTGTAGATAATACTAAGTATAGAGGAATGATAGGTAGTTTACTATACTTAACAGCAAGTAGACCCAATATCATGTTTAGTGTTTGCCTTTGTGCTCGCTTTCAAGAGGATCCCAAAACCTCTCACCTAGAAGCGGTTAAGCGTATCTTCCGATACATTAAAGGCACTATACACTTAGGATTATGGTATCCTCACAAGGTCTTCTCCACCGCCATAACAAACACAACACTCCAACCCTTCCGCTCCAAACTCACCACCACCAAACACTTCAAACTCTCCAAACAACATTCCCACAAAAATCTACCTCCACTAAATCCAACCACCATGCTCCACATCTCCAAGCAAGTCCTAGAGACCTCAAGTTGGCAACTTAATATTAACTATTGTAGTATGCTAGAAAAGCATATATGTATGCTTTTGTACCAAGGATTATGTTTCAACATAATAATTTTTCAATAATCAATGAATGTTTTTGTGTCTTTAATTTCATGCTTTCTTATTAGTTCATTTATATATTTGTTCCATTCATCACATATATATTGCTTGTACTATAAATATTTTTGCAAGTATTCCATGTATCGATTTATCTTTTAACTTTAAAACAAGGGGGAGTACACGTCGAGGGAGAGGTCTAATATCGTCGGGATAACTTTTTTGATGCTAACAAAAAGGGGGATAAATGATATAAACTCACTAAATACTTGTATATATATATATATATATATATATATATATATATATATATATATATATATATATATATATATATATATATATTAATTTTTGATTTAATGAGTTTAGATTTTGTAATCATAAAAAAGAGGGAGATTGTTGATATAAATAATGCATAAAAATGTTATTAATATTTCTCGATATCCCTACGTTTTGACGATCACAAAATGAAAAATCATTAAACGTAAAATCATTACTTAAACAAGTATTTAGTTACAAATATCATTCCATCCAACTAAATCACTTAAGGTATGAATAAACAAATGTCTGATACATTTTATGATCAAAGGAATTTTTATTTAGACACTACAAATTTTATAAAATGTTATAAACATTTTATATATTTTAGAACAACACTTTTGGTAATTAAAGGAAAATGTTTAATTCATAATAAATATATGAATTCAAATTTTTAACCAAAATCAGTTAGATTTTCACCAAATAAACTTTCACCAGAAAAGGACAAAAGAAGTGATCGTTATAGGAGGGCGGCCCCTTTAATTTTAAGGGGGCCGACACACTCCTGTGGCCAAGTTCTTTTGCCTATAAATACTGGTCCACTTCTGCAATTTTACCTCACCTTTTTGCACGAAAACTTTCAGTCCCAATCCTTTCCAAACACACTTCTAAATCCTTTGATCATAAAATTATTAGTATTTGTTTCAAGTGATTCAATCCCTCATAATTCAAAGTGCAAGGGAAGAATACTCCTTCAACATCAAGTTAAGAAGTATTGTAGATTTGTGTATATAGTCTTGTAGTTGTGTATATTATTTGTAAAGGTGTAGAGTGTTTATAATAGGTAGATCTAGGTGTGTTAGTAGTGAAGAGAAGTAGTGAAATAGAAGTAGTGTTGTGAAGAAGAAGTAGTGAAGTAGTGTGAAGGTGTGAAGTTGTAGTGGTGTGTATAAGTCATGAGAAGTTGTGAAGAGTCGTGAGATTGGTTCTAGCTACTATTAGAACTCGATATTTAGCTTAGTGTCGTTAATTGGTCTAAGCAAAAGTTGTGTAAGGTTTCTCCGCCATAAGGGAGCTTGTTGACATAGTGAAGAAAAATCTCGAGTTAGGTGCTCGGGGAGTGGAGTAGGGCGAAGAGTAGCTTCGTAGCCGAACCACTATAAATCCTTTGTCTTGTGGTGCAATCTTTCCATCTTTATCTCTTTATTTACTTATCTATATTGTTATTGCTTACTTTCTTATGTTAGTATTCACAAGTGTGCAAGTATTGATCTCACGTAAAACTAGAATCGAAGATTTTGTAAACAAAGTTTTCATAAATTTAAAAATGACGTAAAACTATTCAACCCCTTCTAGTTTTCCACAAACTCTATCAAGTGGTTGTCGCAGCCCATGGGTTAAAAAAGCACCCTCTTCGCCGAGGAGTGTCTGTTGACTTCCTTTTTGGAATGATGCACATATGCCACTTAAAGAACTTTACGAATTAGTGTGTGAAGTTGTGGTTACGAGTCCTTTTTGTAAGGACATTTAGGTTTGGAAGAATGTATGAAAGATGGGTTGCTAACAAGACAAAGAAGTCTTGTGTTGAATTAGCAACCAAAAAGAGAAAGGCAGACTCTTACTGTGAATTTTCCCAAAATCCTAGACAAATTTGTGAGAGATGCATCAATATGATCTATGAGTACATGATTGAAATCTTTGCACTCATAAAATGTATCTATATTTTATAGATTTTTGTTTCTTTCATTGTAGCTTTTATTGATAAAAGTTAATTGAAACTTACCGTTTTCTTGTAGAGAGTCAAGATGAGAAGAAAAGCACGCATGCAATTGAACTAACGACTATTAGTATGTTTATTGTTAAATGAAATATCCTGTGTAATTGTAGAAACTAGTAGGTTTATAAAACTTTAGGAAAGAATTTTTAGAAAATAACTTTTAGGTCTTATTAGGTTGACGCAACAACAAAATTAATTCAATCCTAATTCGACCTGGTGATGAGGCGAAAAATGTACCGTTTTTAAGGGGTCATTTAAGCTCGAATTCGAATTTATTTAATCAAATATTGCCCTAAATCGTTCCTTTTGTCATTTTAGGTACTTTTGGAGTGAAATCTGGAAAAAGAAGCATTTTGGACGTTTTTGGAGCATAAAAGTGAAGAAAACGACAAAGTCTTAATTTTCCTTGCTGGGAACAGTACCTGATGGCGTCACAAGATTCTACATGACGGCGTCAAGGGTAGTACAAGAGGTGGAAGTGGATGGTGCACATGACGATCCAGAAAGTTTTGTACTAGCGACATGACGGCGTCACCCAAGGCCGTCATGGTCCAAATGTTAGTGACGGCCCAGAGCTAAATTACACATGACGGCGTCAAAACTGAATCTAGGCAATCCGATTTCATTATGGGCGGCGAGTTGACGGCGTCAGAATTTTCTTCTTGACGTCGTCACCCTGTAAAATCTATATATAGTTTTCCAAATTTCATTCATTAGGGTGCAACTTTTAGGGAAAAACCCTAATACGATTTTCACAGCTTTTTCAAGGGTTTTTACCCTTTGAAACCTCTGATGAGTGTCTAAATACTCATCATTTTGTTCCCATCTGAACTGCAAAAACATCTGAAAACACACTGAAATGCCTCAAAATACATAAAATATTCTTGGAAATCGTTTTTATATGTTTCAAGTGCAAAAGGATGGAAAACAGATAAATATTGATCAAAGATTGCACACTTGGCAGTTTCAGTCCTCAAACTTTCAAAACTTGTCAAAACTAGTCCCTGGTTATTCTAAAACATGAAAAAGTCACCAAAGGTCCCTTTTGAATCACAAATTACATATTTAGTCCTTTGGTGTGAAGTTTCACAAAATTACAAGTTTAGTCCCTCAACTTTGCAAAATTGACAAAAATGGTCCCTTGGATATTAAAACTTTAAGAAAAACAATTTTTGTCCTTGTACTTCTCATATATGGCAGGAATGGTCCTTGGGTGGCAAGTTTAGTGAAATTACATGATTGGTCCCTGGAGTTTGAAGATTTGGCAGAAAAGGTCCCTGGGTATTTAAAATGGAAAAATTACATCTTTGGTCCTTGGGTTATTCATACTTGGCAATATTGGTCCTTATAACAACTTTGGAAAGTTTACAATACAAGTCCCTTAACTTTGAATAAATTACAATTTTGGTCCTTGTGTAACTTTAAAACCAAACCGGACCCTTATTATTATTAGTACCAAATCCAATCCAAACAAAACCAAGCCTGGTCCATTCACCAGCCCACTCCCAAGCCCAACATACACACCAGCCCAACTCCCTTCTTTATTAATAAAACGGGGTTTGACCCCGTTTGACTTTCCCAAACCGCCAACACTATTCACCCTTCTCCCTCACCCCTGTAAACCTGAAACCAGGGTGGTTTTCACCACCTCACCACCACCTGTCTACCTCCACCTCACCCTCTAAACCTCATCATACCAACCCAACTTAGTAATAAATGCTTCTCCACCTCTTTTTCACCCAAACTACATCCTTTCCTCTGTTTCAACACCAACTCCCCAACTTGACCACTAAACCTATCCAAACTTGTCCCTTACACCTCCACAAGACTCCACAATTCTTTAATTGCTTTGAAACAACCCCTTGCCACCTGTTCCAGATTTGGCGCCAAAATTCCAAATGTATGGTTTTGATGAATTCGTGGGATTCAAGGGCCAAGATCAAGTGGGAAAGATTCAGAGGTCGACAAGGAGCAATAAAGATCTATAAAGAAGCAAGGAGAGGCATTGTAATGATATATCTAGTGTAACTTTAGTTTTCTTAAATCGTATTAGTCAGTTTTTAATTTCCAATGTATGTTTAAGCTTTCAAGAACTTTTTCTAGCAATCTTAGTATAATTTCAAGCTTTTTCAATAATAAATTTCAAGTTTCAGTTTCATTTCCAATTTATGCAATAATTTTGTTCAAAAATATCACTTAGGTTGGATATTGTTTGTAACTGATATACTGGACTCAAAAAGCTCACATAAGCTCCTAACAAAGCTTATTTAGCTTTTAGATACCTTAAAACAAGTTATAGACTTAAAAAGAAAAATACTAAAAAAA
Organism: Artemisia argyi; assembly: GCA_030686995.1. NCBI lineage: Eukaryota > Viridiplantae > Streptophyta > Magnoliopsida > Asterales > Asteraceae > Artemisia > Artemisia argyi. The sequence goes on from CM060689.1 coordinate 63,775,414, forward strand.
AATCAAGAAAATAGAAAATAAATAAAAAATAATCAATGTGGAAGATTAAAGAAGCAATGGAGCAGGGTTTATTATGGATTGCCCTGAGTTAGAGGCTTTGTGCAAAGCCCATAGGAGTGCTTATTGATCCTTGGTTCATAAAACTCAGCAGGATTTCAATTTGTAAGGATTTTTCTGAAAATTTCAATGGTTACTGTTCATTGCTTATCCTAGCTTATCTTTGTGTTATATATGCTTATTTAGTGTAACTTATTCATAATATTGTTTAAAATCAGTTGCTTGTTCTTTGGAATTCATAATTGCTAAAAATCTTAAATTTCACAGTTGATATAGCATTTTGGTAATTTCTGAGTTTCATGCTAGTATTGTTGATATTTCATGCCCTTATGGTCTTATTACATGATAATATCAAATCTGAAATCAGTATGGAGATCTAATTAAACAAGTTGCTTTGAAAATGAAGTTTGAGTATTTATAAAGGGGTGTTTGGTTAATGCTATCTTTATGTGTTCTTGTTGTTCATTATGGTAAAACTTGGTTCAAACAAGTCACTTATGCTCATATAAGCTCAAGTTGACCACCAATTTGGTCACTTTCTCAGAAAAAGTCAAAATCATCTCAAATCCCATATTAGCAGTTAACTGTTGAGAGATTTGGTTCCATTTTCATCAATTTAGATCACAAGTTGTTTATTTAGCTTAATTTCATATCTCATTAGCCTAATATTACATAATCAGTGAGTAGGTTTGATTTAAAGTTCACCTTAGTCAAACTGAGCTTGAAATAAAAAATAGTCAAAAAGTACTTAGGCAGAAAAACCAAAAATTCCAAGAATTTTAGAGAATTTTGTGTAAGTTTTTAGGCCTTGAGCTTTTTAGGATTTGTAGCCCCCCACCTCATCTGTGGAATCCCACAACCCTTACATTTTTGTGATTTTTTTCATGCAAAATACAGACACTCAAACTGACCTATAGGGGAAGGACCTCCCCTGTGCACAGATCACTGCAGCCACCACCACCACCTTGGTGGTTGCTCCTGACCACCTCAGAGGGTTCCACAGGCCCCAAGTGGGTTCTTTCAACCCCCCTCCTGGCCACCTTCCTATTTTGAGCAAGCTTGTGAGCTTAAGCTCCCTGGGACCCACCTGAATCCTCCCCTAAACTCTGTCCCATTTTTCTGTGTACAAGTAGGTAACCTAGTGCTTATTTCTAGCTTATTGGCTTATCCAAGAGGTTTATTTGCTGGATTCTGGCTTATTCATGTCCACTTTACTCATCTGAACCAAGTTTTACCCCTGTGGACCCCACATAAGCTAATTTGAGCTTATTTCCTAGTTTGGTCAACCAAAGTCAACTGTCAAGCTAATAAGCACTCACAGTGCTTATTTTTGAGTTCTCAACTAGTTGTTTTTACAAAAGTCTCTTAATTTTAGTTATTAAATAGTTTTGTGAAAGAAAATTCCAGAAAAACCAATTTTAAAATAAGTGATAGTTTCTATTTAATTTTATTTATCTTTTTAATTTTCCTTTTTAGATTTTTATTAAGCACCTTGAATTTTTATATTTTTGTTAATTTTCTTTTATCTTAAAGTAATTTCAGTAATTTTTCCAGAATTTCATCTTGTCATTTAGTATTAATTAGATTTAATATTAGTTTTATTAATAATTAATTAATTTTTTTTAAAGGCATTAATAATTAATTAATAATTAAGTATTAAATAGCATAATTAGATTTCATTAAGTAATACCTAGTTTTTATAATTTTTCTAGCTTTTATATAAGTTAAAACATTTTTAGGAATTTTTCTAGAATTTTTACTGTTCATTTTCTATTTTTTAGAATATAATTAGTTTAATTGGAAATTAATTAATAATTAGAATAATAAATACTCCGTAGTAAATTAGTTTAAAAATACATAAAACCAACTTTTTATAATTTTTATATTCCTGTGATGGTTAATTAGATTTATAAAAATCTTCTTAATTATCTAAGTTATTTTGGTATTTGTAATAATTTAAATCAGTTTAAATTAGTTAATTAATAATTAATTAAGTAATTAATTAATAATAATTAGATAAATAGTGTGAAAAATATAATTTTAGTTTTAAAATAAGTTTTATACTATTTTAGATTTTTCTAAGTTTTAATTTTATTTTTCTAGGCTTATTTTACATTTTCTTATTTATTAGTGTATTATTAAATAATTAAAAATAGTTATTAAATAATAATAATTAATTAAATAGTTATAAAAATAATTTTAAATTTCCAATAAATTTTCTTTACTTTTAGGATTCCAAAAATATAATTTTCACATTTGTGGGAGTTATATTTGACAGAATTCACGTTTTGTTTCATACGTTTACGTTTATTTAAATTTAAACGTACATTTTTATTTCTTTTTACATTTTTAGGTTTTCTTAACTTTTAAATAAGTTTATAATTATAAAGTAAATATTTTAAGTCTGTTTAATTTGCATTTAAGCCCCTAAGGCTTGCAAATTCCTACTTAGTTATAATCGTTTTTGTTTCGTATGTTTACGTTTAAATATTAAACGTACGCGTTTTCCAGTTCCTTTGCATTTGTGATTATCTGATTTCACGTGTTAGTTAATATAGCTTATCAAAGCTATTTTTACTTATATTTCAGTAGTATAATCACTTGAACTCTTTTCCTGTTCAATTCACCTGATCTCAAAGTCGTCTTATTTCAGATTTCACGCCTCGTTGGGATCTAACGACCCGGGGAGACACTACACTCCACGGAGTATTGGTTTAGGCTGTTTGACTTGTTGACCATTACTTGGTTGATAATTTCTGACTGTTTACCACCAATCAACCTCTTGTGTTCAATTGAGATAAGTACTCTTTCAATTCAACCAATATGTCTATGTGTTGCTTGAATATATCTTACACTTGTCTTCAATTTAACATGCTTGGCTAGATCTCTTGTGTGTTTGCTTAGATGTAGTGAAACCTAGATGTTAATTATGGGTTGATTGTTTGTTTATAGTTGTTACGGATGATTGTATTCGATGTTAGGCTTAAGAAAACTGGCAGACTTCCATTGGTAACATGCTTGAACGTCTTAAGAAACATGATCAGAGGTGTACTAAGATTTTTGGTTGTATTTAATGCGTAGGAGAATTATAATGATCCCATGTTAGGAGCTTCTAACGGCTCAACATAGGAGTGAAGTAGGATCCTATAGAGTTAGGGAATATTGTACACGACCCTACGACTAGTATTAAGGAATATGACCCGTGATCCATGTAATTGTAACAAACTATCAACCTGTAAAAGATATCTAGGGAGTAATGAACCCTAAGTAAACACAATTTTCCCCATCATTGTTTACACCACTAGTATAATTAGATTTCATTTCATTTTTGTTATTTTATTTTGATTGCATCTTTAGTTATTGGGTTAGTTGACTAGCAACTAATTCCGCCCACTCTTCCAAAAACCGAGATTTTTATTTGCTTTTAAAAAATATAAAAATACAAAAAGAATCATCCCCCACCTCTAGACCTAGTTTTTAGGCTTTCTAATCCTAGCGACACTATTCCTGAGTTGAACGATCAATCCCCCGGTACTTGTCACTATACTATACTACAACGATCAGGTACACTGCCTGGTGGGGGTTGTAAGCTTCTCGAGATCCCTCGAGAGGTAAAACCTGGTGCGATTCCCACGTATCAAGTTTTTGGCGCCGCAGCCCGGGGAATAGTTATTGTCTAGGTTAGGATTTCTCTTTATTAGGTCTATTTGCTAGATTCCTTTCTAGCAAGATTTTATTTTTATTTTTAGGTTTTCTTTAGTCTATCTTATTTCTTCGTGTCTTTGTTCGTAACCTTTACCATCCGACATCATGGAAGGTGGTAACATCTTTGAACCCATCAACCCACCACAACAAAACCACCCACAAAACCCACCACTAGAAAACCAACCTCTTAGGCCCCGAACCTTAGGAGAGTATTCCAGTCCTAGCCACCAAGGCTATCGAAATACTATTGAGCTCACTCAAGGAGCCAATGTGTCCCCCTTGCGATCCGACACCATCCGGTTGGTGCAAAGCGGATGTGCATTCCATGGACTTCGTTCCGAAGATCCTAATCAACATCTCAAGGATTTCCTTAAAATCGTAGATTCTATAGACCTTGATGCTACAACTAGAGAGTCGACCCGATTACGCCTATTCTAATTCTCTCTACGTGATCAAGCTAGTCAATGGCTTAAACGTTTACCCGCGGGATCCATCACCTCATGGGATGATCTCACCACTCGTTTCCTTGCTCAATTTTTCCCACCGGGGAGAACTACAAAGCTTAGAAATGACATCTTGATGTTCCAACAACGTCAAGGTGAAACTCTATATGAAGCATGGACTCGTTTCAAGGACTTACTCCAAAAAGTCCCACATCATGGCATAGATCTTTGGCTCCAAGTCCAATCTTCTATGACCATATCGATCTCTTCACAAGGCGAATCATTGACCAATCGGCCGGTGGCAAGCTACGTGATCTAAGTGCGGAAGAATCATGGGAACTCATAGAAGATCTTGCTCTCTATGACAACGAAAGTTGGAATGATCCCCGTGATTTGAACAAAACGGTCAAGGCAATATCTTTGCCTTCGAACAATTCTAGCACTCCCGACCGTAGGATCATGGAACTTGAAGACCAAGTCAAGTTTCTCATGAAATCTTACGAAGCTCCTAAGCCTTCAAGCCAAGTGAACAAAATCACTTCTTCATGTGAATTATGTAGTGGTCCCCATGACACTCGTGATTGCGTGGAACTCCCCGGACAAGCTTTTGCGGACTACTGATGAGTGCTCAAACACTCATCATTTTTGTCGTATTTAAACTGCCAAAACATCCAAAAAAAATCAAAAAGTTATCAAAATATTTAAATTATCCCAGGGATTGTATTTTATGTGTTTTAAATTTAAAAAGAGTAAAAACAAATGAAAAACGTACAAAGTTTGCAAAATTAGCAGTTTCAGTCCCCCAAGTTTCAAAAATTGACAAAACTAGTCTCTGAGCATTTATTTTGCAAGAAAAGTCAACCCAAGTCCTTTTAAAATAAAAAGTTATCAAAAATAACACTTGGGTGAAAATTTTGAGAAAATTACATGTTTAGTCCCTAAAGTTTGAAAATTGACATAAAAGGTCCCTGGGATTTCTAATTTTGGAAAATTGCAACTTTGGTCCTTGTGTTATTCACTTTGGCATAGTTGGTCCCTATTTGTGGAAAGTTGCATTTCGGGTCCTTGATTTTCAAATTATTACAACTTTGGTCATTGTGGTATTTTAAAGTTACAAACAAACGGACCCTTTTAATTATTATTGCCCAAATCCAATTCCAAACCCAATCCACCTCACTTCCTGATCCATTACTACCCCCAGGCCCATATCACCAGCCTAAAGCCCACCCCTTTCAAATATTACACTCGGTCAAACACCACATTCAACCCTCACCCCCAACCTCACTTTCCCCCCAAAACCAGGAACGATGTCTTCCCCCCTCCACCTTTTCACCAAACAAACCTTCCACAATAAATGTATCCAACTACCAAACCAACCCCCCTCCTCTCCATTTAATGCTCTCACCCGTCCCACCAAATATTGCCGTTTTATACTTTTGGCGCCAAAATGCAACCAACGGCCATGATTGATTTCTAAGGATCCTAGGGCTCAAAAGTGTGGTGGGAAAGTCAAAGATGGACTCAGGGACTTATTTAAGTGAAGTAAAAAAGAAAAGAGGAGAGTGGTAGATAGCAGTAGTGTAGTTTAGGTAATAATTTAATGTAATTTCCCATTTTCATGTAATTTTCAACTCCTCAGTTGTAATGTAAAAGTTTTTAGTATAATCAAATCCTATTGCAAGCATTAATTTCAGTTTTCTTATTATAATTCACTTATTGCAAATTTACTTATTTTATCAAAATCTCAAGTTCACTTTATTGTTGTTGAAAGTTGTTTAGACCAGTCCAAGTCTTAATTCTTACTTATTAATAAGCTTTTACAAGAGTTCTAATCATAAAGAAAAACTGTTCTAATTTAAGTTTATTCAAAATTCAAAACTACATAAAAATAATAAATAGAAAAATAAAAATAAAAGAGAAACAGAAGAAGGAAGGAGTAAGGAAGCAGAATTGGTTTGGAATGGTTATGGTTTAGAAGCTCTTGGGAGCATAGGATGGTGGCCTGAGTTCTTGTTCACTTTGGTCTATGCCTTGGATAATTTGTAAGACTTTTTCACAAATTTTTAGTATAATCTGTTACTAAGTAGTTTCTGTGTTGTTGGTTGTTTGTTTTTAGTTATTAATGCTAATTTCTTGTTTCTATAAGCTTGTCTATCAGTTCCATGGGTTAATTTGTCCGTTTGTTTTGGAAATCTTCAATTTCAGTTTGTAAAGGGTGTTTGGGTTAAGCATTGTCACAGTAACCTTGGTGTTTGTTGAGTGTTGTTTTGGTATCTTTGTATCACCTTAGGTTAGGTTAAGTCAAATAAGGCTTCTAACTCAGTCCCTTTGTGAGCAAAAGTCAAAATCACCACCAAGATTGCATATCTGTTTACTGTTTGGTCATTAGGACCCATAATCACTTAAACCTCTTCATAAGTTGTTAAAGTAACTTTAATTAGTCTTAATATAGCTTATTACAACTAAATCAGTCAATAGATTAGGATTATAACTCATTTTAGTCAAACCTCAAGTTTAGCAAAAAAGTCAAATATGCACCTTTCTCAGTTTTTGCAAATATAGCATGATTTGTTTTGAATTTTATGTTATGAGTTAGGCCTTGAAACTTATTTATATTTACAGCCCCCCAGCTCAACTTCCTTGTCCCTGTGTTACTTTATTTTTACCATTTTTTTGAGCATTCCCAAGCCCCAAAAAGTTACCTGCATGGGGAGTAGCCGCCCCTGCATCAGCAGACCATCACACAACCACCACCTTTGGTGGTGGCTGCAGCCCACCACATTGGGTCCCATACCTTAATTTTGGTTCCTTTCAACCCCCCTCCTACCCCTCTTCATGGTTTGACCAAGTGTTTATAATTTTAGAAAAATCACAAAAAGACAAAAATACATATTTTAATTTTAAAACTTATTTTTAGTTATTTTATAATTTTAGAAATTTTATTTTTATTTTTCTAGTATTTAAATAATATTATATTGTATTTAAGTATTTTAAATATTAATAATTAGTATTAAATAGTAATTAATTAATAATAAATAATTAATTAGTGCAAAAATTAATTTTCTTTTTCTAAAAATTTTCTTTTAACCTTAAGTTTTTAAAAAAGTCATTTTCACTCCCTGGGGGTTTTCAGATTTCAGTTTTCACTTTTTATTTCGTACGTTCACGTAAATTTAAATTGAACGTACGCGTTTTTAGATTTTAAACGTTTTTAAGTATCTAACTTTCACGTAACCTTTCAGATAGCTTATTTAAGCTATTTCTTCGTATATTCCTTAGTTCAATTAATCACAAACCCCTTTTCTGTCCAAATGCACCCGATCACAAACCCGTTTAATCACCATCACACCTCGGCTGGACATAACGACCTGGGGAAACCCTATACTTCCACGGAGATTGACTCTAGGCTGTTTGACCTTGTTGACCATCACCTGGTCAATTAGGTTGACCGTTTGGAGCCAATCAACTACGCATCCTCACGTACCGACGAAGCGGGAGATAAGTGGTACACTTTCAAACCCGAGCCAAACCCTTATGGTGATTCCTACAACCCTTCTTGGAAAAATCACCCGAATCTTAGGTGGAAACAAAACCAAAACAATTCTTCCAATCCGCCTAATCGTTACCAACCAAACGGTCCACCCTCTAACCGTACTTTCAACAACAATCCTTCCAACAACTATGGTAGTACCAATAATCTTGAAGGATTGATGTCCAAGTTCATGGCATCTCAAGAAGCTCGCATAGCTAAGTTTGAAACTGAATTCAATCAACAACAAACGGAGATGACCAATAAGATTGACAACTTGTTGAAAGCCCTCAACAACCAAGCGCTAACTACACCTAGAAAGGACACTAGGGACACCAATAGCGGAATCCAAATTAAGGACCCTTCATCATCCAAACACGTCCACTTTGTCAATGTTGTCACCGTTAAGCCAATAGATAAGAATATGGAAGAAAGTGATAAGGATGAGGTTGGAATAGAAACCGAGACTAGGGATGAGATTAAGGAAGTTGAGGTTAATAAGGGAGAAAAGTTAGAGGAAGTAGAAAACGTAGAAGAGTTCTTTGATAAGTTGCCCACCAAGGAAGTACGGGAATATCACAAGGATTTATTCGATGATCCCGAGACACTATATATCCTTGGTTCACCCCTTATTAAATTAGGTGACCCCTCTAACATCAACATACCATGCAACATTGGGCATATGCATGTATGGAAAGCTTATATCGATCCTAGGTCTCCTATAAACATCATGACTAGGACCTATTATAATTGGGTAATGAAGAAGCAACTTGGTTATAGGATGATGCCCAACAAGAATTTGATAAGTAATTTTGTAGGAAGAGTGAAAGGATTGCATGTATTTGTAGGAAACTTCACTTATATTACTGACTTTGTGATAGTGGAGGATACTCGTTCGGTAATAGATGATTGCCTAAGTCAAGTAGTGTTCGGAAAACCGTTTTGTTGAGGCCTCTAAAATGAGTTATGACCCGACCCTAGGGATAGTCAGATTCAAGGAAGAGAACGATGAGATTGCTTACCAAATGCCCTATAAGATTGAACAATACCGCCTCTTATCAAACATAGAAAAGGAACACAAACAAGCGGTTTACTATAGGAATGATGAGGATAGACGTAGAGGAGTAGAATATGTTATGAATAGAATACTTGGTTTCTACAAGGAATGCTTGCAACTAGGTCCAGAGTACAAAACTAATATTGGAGATGACCTAGATAATGAGACCAACGAAGAGGTCACGTAATAGCCCATGACCTTGAATCTAGCTACAAGACTCATAAATAAAGAAAAGCGCTTCTTGGGAGGCAACCCATGTTTTGTGTGATTTTTAATTGTTTGATTGTTATTTGCTTTCGTATGCATGCTTTATTTTTATTGTTGGTAGATCATGTTTCAAAACTAAATTGTGAAAATGCTTTATTTTATTGTTTAACTTCGTCTTAACTTCATATAAAGGTATTTTGCAAAAGATAAGTGTAAGGGGAAACCCCAAATATGTTTTTAAGAACAAAAAAATTGATCATGATTCTCCACAATATTAAATGAACATGTTGTTGACATAAATAATCTCTCTACTCCTAGGCCTTGCCTGGGGTAGGGGTAGGATCTGTCTACACTTCTACCTCCCCCATACCCCGCTCTTGCGGGATTGGGTATGTTGTTGTTGTTGTTGTGTTGTTGACATAAATAATGTCTTAAAACATTGTTAGCATAATTAACAATGTCTCTATGTTTTGATAATTACAAAGCATAAACTCATTAATCTAAAACTTATGACGTAAACAAGTTTTTAGTGCTTAATACTTGTCTTTGATTCCATATCACTTAAGGTATGAATAAACAAAGGGTTTATTACATTTCATGATCAAAGGAAATTTCTCTAATCACTAGATTTTTTATAAAATGCATTAAACATCTTATATCTTTTACAAAATTATTTTTGGAATTAAAAGAATATGTTTAATTCATTATAAATATTTGATTTCAAATTTCCAACCAAAAATGGCAAATTCTATCCAGAAAAATATTCCCCACTAAAAGACAAGAAAAACCAACGTTCTGAAGGGGCGGCCCGCTTAATTCCTTAGGCGGTCCCCTTAATCATTAAGGGGACCGGCCACTAATTAAGGGGACCGGCCACACTCCAGAACAGTATTTCCCCCTATAAATACTGGTTTATCCCTCAGAATTTTCTCACCTTTTGCACTTCTAAACTTTCTGATCTAGATCCATTTCTCTATTCTCTTATCCTTTGATCATAAGTGTATAATTCTTTGTTTCAAAGTGATTCAATCTTCATCCCCTCAAGTGCAAGAGAAGAATACTTCTATCCCCCAAGACAAGAAGTATTACAACTTGTTGTGATCTCCACATCCAAGTTGTTGGTGCATCATCAAGATCATTTACATATTCTTAGTGAAGATTGTTGTGAATATTTGTTTGTAGATAGTTGAGCTAGACATATAGTTTTGTGTGATTAGTTAGTAGCTAGCTGTGAAGAAGAAAAGTTAGGAACTAGATTGGTGTGAAGAAGATAAGTGTGGAGTAGTTAGTTGTGAAGTAGAAGAAGGTGTGTAGAAGTTGTGACTTAGGTGTGAAGAAGTTGTGGTGTGAATATTGGTGTGTAAATTGGTGTGTAAGGTTTTCTCCGCCATAAGGGAGCTTGTTGATATAGTGAAGAAAACTCTCGAGTTAGGTGCTCGGGGAGTGGAGTAGGGCAAGGAAGGTGTCCTTGTAGCCGAACCACTATAAATCTCTTGTCTCGCGGTTCGATCTTTCCATCTCTTATTTATTTCATTACTTATTATTGTTATACATTACTTATTGATTGTTGTTCATATTGTACAAGACTCGAGATCATATATTATCGAATCTAAGTTTTTAAAAGCTAAGAAAACACTAAAACTATCTTTTACAACAAATAAAAAGACGTAAAACTATTCAACCCCCTTTCTAGTTTTCCACACATGTGTATTAGCATTTGTTAGAGTCAAATGCTTGTATCGAGTCATAATGATGTTTTGCAGGATTTTCCAGGAAGTAGGACATAAGTTTTTCCAGAAATTTTCCAGAAACTTAACATAAAGATTTCTGCAGGTCACTTCTGACGACGTCAGGAATTAATTCCTAACGGCGTCATGTGTAAAATTCTGAAAATTTTGCGAGTTTTGTTTTTCTAACGGAGTCTTAAAGTTTTTGTTAATTCTTTAGTTTTATAAACTCCAGGAAATCTGCAAACATTCATTCCACAAGTATTATATCTTAATTTGCTTTCTAGGACTTGTTAGTATATATAGATTGCCGCCGATTTTACGCGAGGTTGCCTTGTTTGTTTTCTCAGGTTTAACAGGTTATGTATGACAAGAAGATGATTTATTTTTCTGGAAGGGAAGCTTTGAATGTTCATTTTTCTTGGAGGAATATCTAACCTTGTTACCACACTATCCACACCGAACGAATCAGGGGAGTATTTGCTTTCATTCTTTTACCTATTTCACTTTTACATTCTTTAATTGAACATTGGGGACAATGTTCATCATAAGTGTAAGGGGAGGGTAAATGATGATACCTTATAGGATACTATTGTACTTGAGTTTGTTTGTTTGATGGTAGGTGTGTAATAAAACTAAGAGAAATACTTGTTAGTGTAATTTTAGCGTCAAATTTAAATTTTTTAACAACATTTACGAGTGAAACTTTAGCCTTAGCAAGCGTCTCATGGATAGGAGATTGTATGACTAGCACAAAACCGTACCATTCAGAAAAATTTTCCACCCAAATATGTGAAGTTCACCTTTAGATTTGATAGAAAAAGCATTCATTATTAGTGCTTATGAGTGTACCGGTAGCATTTAGATTCTAGAACTTGCGTTAGTGATGCATACCGAGACCGCTAGTGAGACTACATTCGTGTAGTAGGATTTACTACATGATAAGAGGCATTAGGATCACCCTTGTGTTAAACCCGTATCATAATTACTTGACCATTTAAGTCATATTACTTGGCTAGTAAAGTCAACTAATTTTTCCCACACCTTAGCGTTATACTCATTTTTAGTACACGAAACCCCTAATACACCCCTCCAAGCCTATCTTTTCGTTTCTAACTTTAAGCATCTTACTTAAAGGAAGAATTTGTTACAACCCACTTAAATGTACACCCAAATCGCCTTAGCCTTCCGTGTATGCACTCATCTTTAGTGCATTATTGTTACATGTTAAACCCTTAGTTAATTATCTAATTGATTACATGGTTGCTAAGTTGAGTCATATCTTGTACATATTGTTTTGGGACGATTGGGACTCATGGGTAAAGTACTTATTTTATGGAGTAATGGGGAAGAACATCATATATTACCCCCATATGTGCGTTAATCTTAAAAAGTACTCCAAGTGTTTTGATTATCTTGATTCGAGCCATTAGAGTAGTTTATTGTAAATTATGTAAAAATTCAAATGTAAGGGGAATGTACATTCCCTATGATGTATTATTTTGGATGGTAGGGTAAAAGTGTATGAATAAAAAAAATCGAAAAAATTAAGAAAAAGAAAAAAATTAGAAAAAGAGAAAAAAGGAAAAAAATCATACGGACTACCATCCCGTTTTATTCTATGTTTGTTTTATGTTTTTGTTATTATTGATTCATTAGCTTAAGTCGAGTCTAGTCTTGGCTTAGCAACGCCATATTATACATGTAATTAACCAAGATGATTAACTCGTCACCAGTAAATATTGCCTATATCCAACAAAACCGTGTATTCCATATTCCTACACCTAACGTTATAACCCTTTAAAAGACCTCTTTGATAGTTTATCCTAGGTGCTTACGCCATGTGGTGGAGGTTTGATCATTTCCCAAGCCTATGGTAATCTCTTTTGCTATGACAGGTAGTGAGAGATGTTTTCCATTTCCATATTATGATATATACTTTATTACACCCGAGAGATGTGAGTATCTAAACACTATTTGTGAGGTGCTAGTGTATGACCTCCGTGCTTATCTTTGGTCTTTAGTGGAACGAATTATTTGTTGTAATTACTTTTATATTAGTGTTAAATGACCCCTAACTTGTATTTTGATTAGAATAAAAGCGCATTTGCTTGAGGACAAGCAAATCTCAAGTGTAAGGGTATTTGATGAGGCGAAAAATGAACCATTTTTAAGGGGTCATTTAAGTCTGAATTCGAATTTATTTGATCAAATATTGCCCTAAATCGTTTCTTTTGTCATTTTAGGTACTTTTGGAGTGAAATCTGGAAAAGGAAGCATTTTGGACGTTTTTGGAGCATAAAAGTGAAGAAAACGGCAAAGTCTTAATTTTTCTTGCTGGGAACAGTACCTGGCGGCGTTACAAGATTCTACATGACGACGTCAAGAGTAATACAAGAGGTGGAAGTGGATGGTGCACATGACGATCCAGAAAGTTTTGTACTATGGACGCGACGGCGTCACCCAAGGCCGTCATGGTCTAAATGTTAGTGACGGCCCAGAGCTAAATTACACATGACGGCGTCAAAACTAGATCTAGGCAATCCGATTTCATTATGGGCGGCGAGTTGACGGCGTCAGAATTTTTTTCTTGACGCCGTCACCCTGTAAAATTTATATATAGTTTTCCAAATTTCATTCATTATGGGTGCAACTTTGAGGGAAAAATCCTAATACGATTTTCACAGCTTTTTCAAGGGTTTTTACCCTTTGAAACCTCTTATGTTCAATTGAGATAAGTACTCTTTCAATTCAATCAATATGTCTATGTGTTGCTTGAATATATCTTACACTTGTCTTTAATTTAACATGCTTGGCTAGATCTCTTGTGTGTTTGCTTAGATGTCGTGAAACCTAGATGTTAATTATGGGTTGATTGTTTGTTTATAGTTGTTACGGATGATTGTATTCGATGTTAGGCTTAAGAAAACTGGCAGACTTCCATTGGTAACATGCTTGAACGTCTTAAGAAACATGATCAGAGGTGTACTATGATTTTTGGTTGTATTTAATGCGTAGGAGAATTCTAATGATCCCATGTTAGGAGCTTCTAACGGCTCGACATAGGAGTGAAGTAGGATCCTATAGAGTTAGGGAATATTGTACACGGCCCTACGACTAGTATTAAGGAATACGACCCGTCATCCATGCAATTGTAACAAACTATCAACCTGTACGCTGCGTTCCCGAGTTTTATTTTTGAAAGAAGAGAAAAGAAGTGGAAAGAAATCAAAATAAATTCATGTTCCCGAGTTTTTTCAGGAGAGAAGAGAAAAGAGATGGAGAGAAAATTTGTTTAATTTTCTTTCCAAAATCTTCTTCCCAAAAGTGGGATGATTTGGAGAGAAAGTAAATAAGAAACTTCTAATTAATACAAATGACTTAAATGCCCTAAATATATAACATAATTTTATATATAACAAAGGGTATACTTGTAAAATCAAAAATTTTCTTCTTATTCTTCCTTTCTCTTCCTTTTAACTCGGGAACACGAACTAAAAAATTAAATTTCATTTCTCTCCTCTTCTTTTCTGTCCATTTTTGTCACTTCTCTTCTTTTCTTCTAACTCAAACCTCGGGAACAGAGTGGTAAAGATATCTAGGGAGTAATGAACCCTAAGTAAACACAATTTTCCCCATCATTGTTTACACCACTAGTATAATTAGATTTCATTTCATTTTTGTTATTTTATTTTGATTGCATCTTTAGTTATTGGGTTAGTTAACTAGCAACTAATTTCGCCCACTCTTCCAAAAACTGATATTTTTATTTGCTTTTAAAAAATATAAAAATACAAAAAGAATCATCCCTCACCTCTAAACCTAGTTTTTAAGCTTTCTAATCCTAGCGACACTATTCCTGAGTTGAACGATCAATCCCCCGGTACTTGTCACTATACTATACTACAACGATCAGGTACACTGCCTGGTGGGGGTTGTAAGCTTCCCGAGATCCCTCGAGAGGTAAAACCTGGTGCGATTCCCACGTATCACCTGGTAAGACTTTTAAACCTGATTCAACTCGACATGATAAGCTTTATCGGGTTCGGGTCAACCGAATCTATCGATACACTTAACCAGCGCCTATAACTTGTTATAGTTGGAAAGAGTATTTTTTAAAATTTATGTTATAAGAATGTTATATGGTAAAAAGTTAACCCCCAACCAATTTTTAGTGTAGCTTCTCAAAATTATCATATTTTGCCCTCTCGATAATAAAGTTTTGACTCCGCCCCTGATGACATATATGTTTAGGCATCTTATTAGACATACGAGTTAGGCGTATCTTCACGTTTTTAAACAAAAAGGAAAAACATTGTAAAAAAGGTAAAAAAAATAAAACCAAGGCGCTGACGTGATGAGTGGTACTTGTATGTAAACAAACATAAACACTTGCATTGACAGTGCAGCAGCCAAACACGACCTCACTTTTCAGTTTTCACACTTGACTTCACATTCACATTCACATTCACATTCAACGCACGTGACCCGTTGACCAACGAACCCTAAATCCCAATTTCAATTCAATCTCAATCCATCAAATTTCACTTCAATTCAATCAGGTATAATAATATCATCTCAATTTCATTACTTATTTCCTCAAATCATTCAATCCAAAATTTATTCAATCATATATATATTTTTTTATTGAGCTTATGTTATTCATTTTATTCATATTTATTTTGATTTAGTAACAGTAATTGTATTAGCTTTGACTTTTAGGGTTTGTTAATTTTACTTCTTGCAGAAAAAAGTCAAACTTAGTCAATGGCTTTAGATTTGGGCTTTTAGTGATGTTAAGATATTGACAAACAAGGATTTTATAATGCCGGTGGTTCGGCGTGTTTCGAGAGTCGATACTTTCGAGCTGAAACTCGAGGTTGAAAAAAGAGTTGGTACTCTAAAAGCCGAGAAGTACTTTACTCTTTTGACTAGGTTTTTAAGTTGTAAGGTTAAGAAACCGGAGTTTGATAAGATGTGTGTCGCTTTATTAGGTCGAGAGAACCTTCGTTTGCATAATGAACTTGTTGTAGCGATTGTGACAAACAGTGCTTTGTGTAGTATACCGCTGCAAAAGCATGTGAAAAGTGACGCGTTTCTAGCGTCTCCTAGGAAAGGAAGAACACCGAATATACGCGAGAGTAAATTTAAGGAAAAGAAACGGAGTGTTGAAGAGCAACAAAGTGCGACTGAGTTGCTTTCGCTGGGAAGTAAGCCGCCTTTGGAAGTTAATTCGGTTGAAGATGGGGAAGAAGTTGAGCAAGGTGTGTTAAGCCCCGGTGTTTATAGTAGATGTCCGGTTAAGGCTCCGCTTGGTGTTAGTCTACACTCGAAAGAGACACGCAAAGTAATTGCTAGTGGTTCGGATTCTGTGTACCAAACCGAGACTTGTCATTATAGTGGTCATTTGCCTGTCACGAGTTTGTTAAAGAATAGGGTGAATCATAAATTGAAAACGGAAGGTTTGGATATTAGTACGGATTGTGTTAGCTTATTGAATAATGGGTTGGATTGTTTTTTGAAAAGGGTTATTAAGCCGAGTTTGGAGTTAGCTCGTTCACGGTCTTCACAAAGGGCGGGACCGTCGTTTTCAGCGTCCATGTTGGATTTTCAGGTGGTGACTGAGATTAATCCCAAGGTTCTTGGAGAATTTGCGCATATGCTAGACGAGAGTTAACATCGCTAATATGTGGTCATGTTTATTAAGTACTAAAAGCAATATGGACAAAGTGATGCATGCAAACAGCAAAACTTTTGGATGTAGAGGGATCAGGTTGCATATACTTGTTTCCAAGATGGGGATGCTGACTCGTTAAGCACAGCGAGAGACACAAATATTAGGTATATTAGCTATTTTCGTAATTTAATATCTATACGTTACTCATTCTTTTTGTGGCTGCGAATCTTATACTTTTGTGTTTATCTGACGGTTATATTTCCTTGCTAATTATTTTCATTATAACAGTTATAACGGAAGTAAATGCTCATTTACGCATCCTCATTATTTAAGAGTCGTATAAAGAATGCAGCAGTTTCCATTGTATGATATCCTATGAAAGCGAGTCTAAAGAGCTTTTTCTGGAAGTTTGGAGATTAAGTTTGTCTCTAGTGACTTGTAAATACAGAAAAGGATTTTGTGATAACGACGCTGGGGTAATACTCACTCTTTAAACCTCTCTTTGTTGGGCCATCTCTTATTTTCTTCATTTAACCTGTATTGGTTTGCTATTTTGCAGGTCAGTGGTTGGTTAATTGTGTTGTTTCTAATGCAAGCTATTCGAAAGCGATAGAGTGAAAACACAATAAAAGTGATATCAGGTAATTAGCCTTGGTTTTAATATTGTCTTTGTGCCATACGCTTATTGTTAGATAAATGGTACGGGTCAAATGTAAGTCGCGGAAACTAAATTAAAATTTCTGTTAAGTAACACCAGAAGAATCCTATGTGTGTTCCTGGTTCTGCCTGTCTATTCTCGATGTCGCATAGCTTAGGCTGCGGTGAACCGTGATTCGTCATCTAGAGGTTTTTAGTGAGATCTGTAGAGAGTTAATGTAAATATGTTGGTTCGAACCATAACCAGTTTTGTTTTGTTCTGTATGCAGCCTGGGTTGTAATATGTATATTTGTTTTTCTGGTAATTGAACATGTTGTCCTTGCTTAAATTTACAAATATAACTGTTTAACCTATATTCTCATATGAACTGTCAAGTGTCAAGTATTTGAGTACTTTTCCTGGCCCAAAAATGGCTTGTTAAACATATTTAGGTAAGATGATTATTTAATACTAAATCTTTTTAGTTGTACATCACTATAAAAACATATCGGGTATGTTTGGCGTAATGGGTTGGGGTGCGGCTAGAGTTGGGCTGGGGCTTATATTATAAGCCGAAAGCTGAAGTTTAATTTTTATAAAGCTTAATTTTTATAAAGCTGTTTGGCAAATTAGTTGAAGTTAGAGCTTATTAATGTAAAATCGCATAAATACACATCAAATTAAAATCACATATATTTCCAGCTTTTGCGTGATAATCCTTATATTTTGAAGAGTATTCAAGTAATTTGACTAGCTATAAGCCCTTTCTATGGGCTTGGGCTTATAGAGGCTTATGGCTTATAAAAGCTTTCATAAGCTCGTGTGACAAACAAATCGTATTTTATAAGCTGGCTTATTTTAAAAGCTAAAGCCGCTATAAGCCTTCAAAAGCCCGTTGCCAAACACAGCAATCATTCATAAATTTATATTTGACGTTTATAAAAGCTTGTTACATTGTTTCAATTTTGGCCGGATTGTTTCACATATATGTGTAATGGCTGAAGTTATAGACAGGTTTAGCTGCTATTTTCAGTCCTCCCAAATTTATTATTTCTGCTGGTTATATCTTGATAAAGTTTGATACTGTAATTCTCTCTTATTAATAATTCAAAAATGTTAATAGCCCATGTCATCCTTCTATGGATGGTTACTTTGGTGGGTGCATCAAGGAATTGATAACTCTGGTTTTCATAGTGTACGATGATTTATGGTTAAAGTTCATTTGAAAGAAATGATAGTATGATATTGATACCCTGTTAGATGTTGGGTCTCCTAAGATGTGTATCAGCTTTGTGATTTAGGTTACTAGGATGGTCTCGTATCTTGCATCCTGATTCAGTAATTCTTATATCTCGTCATTGACTTGATTTTTTGTAATATTTTTACAATCACCCAAAAATTGTATTATCTTCAGATTCCTGTTTGAAAATCTTTAGAATTTTGTTATAACTTTATAATCAATCTGTAATTTATTGTTTTGAAGAGTTTATTGATGATGATTGAATATCATGGCTTTTACAGAACTGGTTGTCTAGTTGGACCAAGTTTATTGTGATGGTTTGATTAGTACTGATTAGTCTCAGTATTGATTAATGATTCAGAAGTATACTTTGGTTCTCTAGTTGGGTAGTTTTCTGTCATTAGCTATGTTATTTAGAGCTTGGAGATTGTCCAATGCCATCTTGTTTTGAGCTTTTGTGTGTAGTTAGGGATGTATCCTAGCTTGTTGATTCACTTTAGCTTATTTGTTTGTAAACATTGCCTTTTGGCTTCCTTTATTAATAAATTTACTTTTAAGAAAAAAAAAGGAACTGGTTGGTAATAAACCATGAGTTGCAGCATATCTTAAAACACAAGTATCCTAAAGCAAGTAGAAATATTAAAATGCAAGAAGTGATTGTTTTTCATAAAAAATACTCCAACTTGTTAATAACAAGTTGTTACTGTATAACAGAAAGACAAGTTAACTCGTATATTGGATCAAGAGGCTGGTTACTTTTTCTTTTTGATAATACAGTAAAAGAAGGGCACCCCAGTATTAACCAGAAAAATAGGTGGTTGTGTTTTCATGCAGTCATTTAAACAACCGGATGGGTCATTTGGCGAATTGGCGATACAGGTAGGGCTGAGCAAACGGACCGGATGGACCGGACCGACCGACAAAACCGACCGGACCGAGACCGACCGGACCGGACCGACCACATTCGGTCCGGTCCTCGGTCTAAGCTTTTTGCCAAATTCGGTCCTCGGTCCGGTCGGTCCGGTCCGGACCGACCAAAAACCCGAAAAAGCTTGCCTAATTGGACCGGACCGACCGAAGACCGACCGGACCGGACCGGACCGACCATATTCGGTCTGGTCTCGGTCTTGGTTTTTCCGGTTCTCGGTCCTCGGTCCGGTCTTGGTCGGTCCGGTCCGGTTTTCGCCCGATGCTCAGCCCTAGATACAGGTGCAAAGTGTGCTTTGATTCGCCTCCTCCAAGGAGCTTCTTTCCCGTTCTTGTATTTTATGTAGAAATAAGAGATTGAAACCATCAAAGTTAGTCCAACAGATCTAGTATTTAAGTTCAGATTTTTTTCCCTACTTTTTTCAAGTAAAACCCATTGTTTAACCATGAGACCAAAAACTCTACTTTTTTGTGATAGAACTTAATTACTAACTAGAAACTCAAGTAAAAAACTGGTAAGTCGGTAGACAGACTATAGTACAAAATATACGAGGTTAGCGGTATCTTAAGAAAGGGTTTGTTGAACGGGGTGCTCATAGGGCACACTGGCATGATCTATTTAACTAAACTCGAACTTTATATATATATATATATATATATATATATATATATATATATATATATATATATATATATATATATATATATATATATATATATATATATCAGAGAATGCATATAATACACATTAGTTAAACATAGAGTAAATTACATGGTTGGTCCCTGTGGTTTGTCCAAAATAACAACTTTCGTCCCTCGAAGTTTAAAGTTGCATTGGTAATCCCTAAGTATGTAAACAAATAACACACCTGGTCCCTACAGGGACCGTTCATGTTATTCTTTGGAGGCGAAAATTTCACCCATAGGGACTATGTGTGTTATTTGTTTACATACTTAAGGACTACCAATGCAACTTTAAACTTCAGGGGACGAAAGTTGTTATTTTGGACAAATCACAGTGACCAAACATGTAATTTACTCTTAAACATATTAATTACCACAATTACATGTGATTTTGAATTAATGAACTCAACATTTCCTTTTTACACAGCTAAACATAGGCACCTATTAGACACACCCATTAAGAAAAACTCATACTCCGTGTTATCTTGCACTTCATAGGCTCACAACGATAGGTAGCATGTGTTACTATCAGTTTCCACTTTATGTATTACATCCTGACTAGATATGTGATGATAGGAAAAAATGTTTTCAAAGCAATGTAGACACATGGATACGAGATACACGGACATTTTATTCCAATTATGTGACCCCTTCACTTTTGTATTTTTGTGTCGTCTTTTTCCCCACTAACCATATCATATCAATGGATTAGATTAGCCTCACTTATTGGCCCTCTTGCTTGTCTTTCCATTCCCGTTCATTAAAAAAACATGACAAAAAGCATCATCTACATATGTATACTTTTTAATCATATAAATCAGATTGTAAGATAATATGTGATTATTTTATTCAACATAGAACCTTTGATATAAGAATTGAGATGTTTATATGATGTACCTAATTGTTCATTTCAATATTTTATTAGTTTAACTTGGCTAAAATCATAGCAAATAGGTTATTGATATACTCATAACCTTATGATACTTATGTTTGATTACATTTGTAAAAACATGAATATCTTATGATTTCTTTATGTCATACAACAATTTTGGTTTGCGTCATTATACTATTTTGATATTGTTTTAACAAGTTAAATAAAAGAAATTTGAGCATGATAGAGGATTACCCCCCCCCCCCCCCCCCCCCCCCCCCCAAGTGTTACAAAGTTGGTATACAAATAAGAAGCAAAATTGTAAGAAACCTTCTAAAAGGCACGCCATGCCGTTGTAAAGGTGCGAGGCATGACATCCACGTTACGCAATAGACCAAGGCATCAGCTCAAGGTATGGTGTAAGATAAGGCGTGAAAATACGTGATAAGGTGCACTAAGATATGAGGCGTGACACCTTTTTTGAATTCAACTACGATGTAAAGTTTTATTTATTTATTTATTTATTTTTTTTTTTAATTTTAAGAAATGAAGAAAATTGAATGAAAGGATATTTTAATAACTTGGTTCCTTATATATAACACTTTTTGTAAACTCGATATATATGAAATATGATAAATAAAGCTCCAAAATTCTGATTATGCTTCGTCCTTTTGAAGGCGTTCAAGACGGGGTGTCGAAGAGTGTCAATGGAATGAGTTATCCCATCTGTTATCCTTGGTTTTTTAGCTCCTGCTATTGATTGTTGGTCATGGTCGTTGGATGGAAATGGTGTTTTCTCAGTGAAGTCAGCTATGGAAGAGATTGATAAGCACTTTTTCATTACCTCTTCATCATCTACGAGATTGTCTAAATTACTCCATATCAAACTTAATGTTTTCACCTAGCGTATGTTTCTAGATAAGCTTCCCACTAGAACCAATTTATCTAATAAAGGTATCGACATTCATTGTGTGTTGTGTCCAGTTTGTGAGAGCGAGGTGAAATCTTGCAATCATCTTTTCTTCATCTTTTCTTCGGGTGTTCGTTGGCCTCAGATTTATTCAGTCTAATGGGGAGGTGGTGGAATATCCACATTCCCTCTTTGCTTGATCCTGTTACTTGGGAGGTTTGGTTCAATGGGTTACGTCTAAATAGCCTTCAAAGGTCGATGTTGGAAGTTTCTTTCTTTCTGTGGTGGCATATTTGGAATATCAAAAACGCGCTCTTGTTTGCAACGAAGAAGCCTAAGAAAAGTTTGATCCTCAAACTTACTAAACAAATTAAATATAAACAAACAACCCACCATAGAAGAAAAGTAGTTTGTTTTCACAAAAGGAAGTCAAGAAAATCCTTTAATATCTTTCATCACTTATTATGCATATCTAACTTACACCGACTGGTAAACCAACGATCGACCAACAAATAGTAAGATCTTGTTGACTGGCTATCACTTGAACCAACGATCGACATCAAACAAACAAACAAGTAAGTTGACTAGTTATCAACACAAAGCCAACGATCAACGAGTAAATGTGGCAACTGGTTATCACAAAACCAACGGTCGACCACAAGCGTCGTTGGCCGAGACCTCGGTGGAGAATGCGCGGCGGATGATGGTGGTTGGGGTGGATCCGGTGAGGAGTTTTCTTTTTCTTTTTCTATTTTTTATTGATTGGGACAGATGTTAAGGTTTAAAAGGAGCCCTCCGAACCTCCGGCGTGTAGCCGGCAGCGAAAGATTAAAGTAGCGGAAGGATTAAGGTTTTATGGATCTTAATGGCCTAATACCATGTAAGTAAGGATAATATTGTTTATTGATTGATTGACCATAACATACAATGAAAGCATACATATATAGCCTAAACAAGAGCTATATTAGGAAACTACTAATTACAAGCTAATCTCCTACTCACGAATTACAACTTGTGATCTTATCATCATATCATAATACACGTTAACATAGTAGATGTAGGAGGTTAATATTTTTTTTGTTAGCGTGGCTTATAGACCCTTCTAACGCTATCACTTCTATGTAATCCTTTTGCCTAGCTTTTCAGTAAAATTCCGCCGTTATATATATATATATATATATATATATATATATATATATATATATATATATATATATATATATTCATATTTTTTGTCGTTAAGTCACGCTTTAATAAAACGCTAAGACTTCGCTATAGCTCCTAAGGCGTGAGGCTTGACCATGCCACCACGCCATGCCTCACGCTATCCAGAACCTTGATCTTCGTGTACAAAAACAACCAGTTGAATGACGTGTTAGGAACATTTTTTTTATGTGCTGGTAATCTGGTTACGACTTTAAGTTAAAATTGCAGAGTTGCAGTGTTTAACGAATCATCAACCAAGTAGAACGTGCACATATAATCTATACTACTATATAATGTATTTGAGACTATTCTATAATTAGAAAAACTTAAAAATTCAGACTTTTACTTACTAATTATAGAAACAACCACCCCTAACGATCACCCCCAACAATTTATAACCAACCCAACAACCACTTTCCACCACCCCACCTCCCTCCTCTTCACCCCTAACAATCCGCCCCCGCATCGCGCGGGCACATTTCTAGTCATAGATAATGTGTTTAACCATACCAATCACACACATATATTGTCTTATATATCTTATACCCGTATTAATCTTCATACCGGCGATAACTTTAGTTCAAAGACGAACCGAGTGACCTACTTGTAACTTGTCTCTAGTAGTCTATTTAAAGTCGAGCTATTGCACTTAAAAAACGTATGGAAAAACCAAAATTATCATTTGAAAAAACAATTTAATATGTAAAAGATGTTACATGGGAAAGATAACATACATCACGCTTGTTACCTCAAACTTAGGTATATACAAAAAAATCACTAATTTATTTGTAGCAAAAAGACCAACATGTCCCTAAAAAGTAATTAGATTCGATGTGCCACCCTTTGTCATCATTATCCAAATTAGTGAAATTAAGTATTAGTTAGTCTCTGTCATTTGTCTCAAGATACATCCCGTGAATCATGCTTATTATTTTTTGATAAAATATATGGAGTATAGAATAATTGAGTACAAGAAGCGATTAGCCTGTGATTTAAGCTTTTTATATGATCAATGATTCAACGCAATAGATTCTAGTTTTATAATTCGGGCTCTTGATCCAACGAATTAAAATAAGCACAAATTTTGGTACCTATATACTCTACAAATCAAACAATCATATATTCTACTAAATCACGGTTATGCATTCCCCGTCACCGTAGAAATATGGTTGTCTTTTAAGTTTTAAACGTTCTCGTTTTCTTGAAAATACAACTTTTTTCTCATAATAATAAGAAGACGCAAATGATAATACGACTTAAGGTAGCTATTTTTGTCAAAGGCAAATGTTTTATAAAAGTGTCATACTTGTAATCATTTTTTTTTATATTGAACAGAATTTTTTGTTTACTAGAACGGTACCCGCGCAATGCGGCGGCGGGTACCTGTGACTATATTTTGCATTATTCAATTATTCGGTTACACATTTAGTTATCTTTATGTTTTATAAGTAGAGGTAGAGATGGTTAAACCAAATAATTTTAGTTTGAACAACCAACCTGCTTCCTAACAAACTTTCTAACCAACCTGCTTCCTAACCAATTAATTTTAAAATCTTTCTATAATAAGCAAGTAAAAATCTGAATTTTAAGCCTTTCTAATTATAGAATAGTCTCAAATGCATTATATAGTAGTATATATACAGGTACTAATCTTTCAAATTAGGTATTTTTGAGGTACTTTGTGACTTTTTTGCCTTCAAATTATTAAAACTCTTATTAGTTGAGAGGGGCAAAAATGACACAAAATACCTCAAGAATACCGAATTTGAATGATTAATACCCGTATAAGAAAAAAAATTTGTTCGATACCTAGAAAAAAATGATGGCTAGTATAATACCTTTATAAAACATTTGCCCTTTTCCAATAACAATGTTTGGTAAAGTATGTGTCGTATTGCAACTCTAGAATGCTTAATGCTTCTATATGCTACTTCATGAAATGTTGGAAAAGAAATATTCCAAAAGAAAAAAACAAATCTACTTAAATAAAGCTACTTGTTTAAATAAAGCTACTTGTTGCTTGTCGAACAAGCACTAAAAATCACAATGCTTAATGTTCACTGCTCATCGCTCCTAAATGCTAATAAACACTCTATGTCGAACACACCTTTCAATCTTCTCTTTTTCTCTTTGCATACAATAGTGAAAGCGTATTTGTAGCATTTATATTGGTCTGTAAATGTAAATCTCTTATGTAACAAGAGAATATACAAAATTAGGAATCAAACTTTTAAGGAGTTTTCAATTATGCTAATGAGAAAGCTCGATTTTTCACATAAGCGAAATTGAGCATTATAATTTAAAGTTAAATTTGAAAAAAATAGTCAAACTTTGAAAAATTTGGTGAAGAAATTTAGTGGAGAAAAAAACATAAAAATATAAATGTCAAATTTGCGAAAACAAAATCTAAAAAGAGAGGGAGTAGTTAATAAAATTTTAGTTGTTAAATTTTAAATAAATTTATACACTTAAGTTAACTTATCATTTTTCATGTTTTTAATAATTTTATAAATTTAACAAATACTCTCTAGACTTTATACCATTTAGACTTTATGTCATTAAAAAAATTAACATATATGTTGTTATTTATGAATATTATTATCATTATAGATTAAATTAATGTATATGCACGGAATTGTGAATATCAAAATAAAATAACGAGTTAATGTCATATGTAAATGAATACACGAGAGTATATATACACTAACGACTCATATTATTATTCTTTATGAGTTTAATAAAGATATCCAGGAATTTATTTATTTATTATTATTTTTTTGGTATTTGTGTTCAATAACAATTCATGTTATTCTTCTTAAGTAATTTAACTCGTGTGTGCACGAGTTTAAATATCAAATACGACTGATATTATTATTGTTGAGAATATAAATATAAAATGAAAGCACATGTTATTGTGATATGAAAATACAAGATATTTACATATAACAACGAGTCATGTAATTTATCTTTAAAGTTGAATTAAGAATATTCTGAAAAATATTATTTTAAAATTTGTGTTTAAGTTCATCAAGTGTCATTACGTGCATTAAAAATACATAATGTCTACAACATGATCCATAGTTAAATTTCATAATAATATCATGGGATTTTGTACGTGGAGGTCACCCAAGTTTTAACTTTCTTTCAATGATGCCGTCCAATTATGAAACTAACTTATAGGTCGTTCAAGTATATTTCCTTATTCATTTATACCAAATCCGTCCAAAATTACACCAAAAAATTGTATATTGATGAATGCCCCATTTGAAAAATTGAAAATTATAACAAATTAAATTATAAATATGTAATGTCTATTTGATATATCAATGATATTTTAGTCAATAAACACTTTATATTGCCGGATTTGGTATAAACGAAAAGGGAAATACACTTGAACGGCCTATAAGATATTTTTCATAAATGAGCGGCCTTAATGAAAAATTGTTAAAAGTTGAGTGACCTTCATGTACAAAATCCCTATCATGAACCTCAATATAGTGCCAGCTAAACAAAGTCAAATATTTCGTTCATCCAAAATTTATATAAAATATTAATTGATGTAAAAAACTATAGTCAAAACAAAATCTAAACGATGGATGAATGAAAATAATTATTGATGAAGATGATCATTATAAATTATTAATAGGTATTTTTAAATTAAAATACACAAACATTCACTAAGTTAAACTGATGCTAAAACTTCAGTGTGATTTATGTCGAAACCCCGTGTGTTAACGCGGTGTAAAACAAGTTGATATAATATATTAGACGATTAGATTATGGCCCAAACCCGGTTGTAGGTTTGAGTCCATTAGGTTTATAGTTAGTTGGCTTATTCTTCAAGATATGTTTTATTTTAAATAGAGATGAGATTCCATTATGTAAAAAAAAAAAAAAAAAAAAAAAAAAAAAAAAAAATCTCTATTTAGTATTTTACATGGTATCACAGCTCTAGGTAAGATCCACCAATAAAAGTTGTTAACCTCCGGTCATCGGCTACTTGTCGGTGATCCGGAGGGATCATGTTTTGTTTCCGCTTTATTGTTTTTTTTATTTAGGATTTTATTTTCGTATTTTATTTATAAACTCTAAACTATAGCCGTAAAAATAAAATAAAATGTTGAGTTGCCATCGATCCACTATATTTCTTCTTCATCATCATCTATTTGTTTTTATTCTCGAAGATCATTGTTCTTGACAACAAAAGTTGATGATCAAATTGCCGCTTTCTTTTAAAAGCAAATCAAACCATGACGTAAATGCAATACACAACTATGCCGCCAAATACAATTATGCTTCCGCTCAAACAAACAAAAAAAGAAGATGAAGAAAAGAAGAAGCGACATTCAACATTCATTGCAGTTTGTTCGTCCACAATGCTGCCGTTCAAACTGCGGAGGAGTATTAGAGGATTATATTATAGCCCAAACATGGTTGTGGGTTTGAGTCAATTAGGTTTAGGGTTAGTTGACTTATTGTCCAAGATAGTTTATTCTCCGAGATATGTTTTATTATAAATAGAGACGAATCCTCAGTTATTTGATAAAGCGAAATTCGAGAATAGAATAAAGAATCGAATCATAGAGTTCAGATCTCTACCGAAAGGGAGAGGAGAACAAATCAAGATCGACTTACTTACAGGAAAGAAGCGAAACTCGACTGCTTGGACATAGTGGGATAGATCTATTGCCAGAGGTGGAGACGGATAGGTAGCTAGACTTCAAAGATGACTTTTGAAGTTTGCCAGCTTGAGTGTTATGCTTAAGGAGCTTAGCTTGCCTAAGAGCTTATTAGAAGGAGTCAAAACTAGCTCGACAGCTAGGTGCTTTCTGGAACTTGGCTAGGTGCTTGCCGGCGAGGGGAACTGCGAAAGGTGTTATGCTTTCCTGGTTCTATTGGGTTAGTGTTAAGTAGGTGATTTAGCCCTCTATCGAGAGGGAAGAGGGAAGCAGGGCGAGAGCTAGTTGCTTTCAGTTGATTCGGGAAGATTGCTTGCCATTGAGTTAGCTGCTACTAAGGGAATATTCCTTAGCTGCTACCGGTCAGTGATCTCAGTTCAGCCATAAAGGTGGTGCTCTCTAGTATACAACTGGTTCTGTCTGGTCTCTTACACAAGAAGGCAGTGATCTCAGTGATAGGCTAGTACTCAAGAAGCAAGATGGGAGTGATCTCAGTGAAAGGCTAGTGCTTCAGGACTATGAATTGAAGAGAAAGAGCTCAACTGTTAAGGAGGTGAGCCTAGAGGAAAGGAGCAAAACCTACGTCTAATCACCAGCTTGGGGACTGATTGGTTCCCCTTAGGTGGATTGATCCATGCAAGGCTATCTGTCTACTTGGCTCTGGTTGTAGGCCTATCTTACTTCCTTTCCTTCACTGTCGAGCTATATCTTTCTCTCTCTGTTTAGGCTGTGTGGGATATACTAACATCATTCAGGCAATAAGAGGATCCTTCATTCAAGGTTCTTCCTAAAGTTCTTTGCTTGTCTTGTAGTACTACAAAATTTCTCGCTATACCACGTGGATTGAAGTTCTCCCTTGGGCCTATTCTTCATAGGAGCTGGAAGAGCCTAAAGCACAAGAGAGATGGGAAAGACTGCAGTCCCTGAGCCTAAAGCCATAGCACAAGAGAGAAGGAGAGGGCAGAAAGCAATCCTTCCGAGTTGAACTATGTCAAATTGGAGCCCTCTTTAGCTATGAGATGATTAGACAGCTAGGGGAGACCTCTTTAGCTATGATATGATTAGACAGCTAGACTCGTATAACTACCACCTTAGACAGAAGAGTGAGGATGACTCCAATTAAGCTTGAAACTACTTAATTCATACACTCTTTGTAGTAAGTTAGGAGAGTACTTACATTCCTTCTACCCAGCTATCCCTGCTCTATAGAAGAAAGACTGCATAGCAGGGTACTAGCTTAGAATAGAGGGTCCCTTACCTAGGATGTATGTGATCGAGTCAATCAAGTTGTGCTGAGAGAGGGTTGAGAGAGGCTATTGAACGGGCTAGCTGCTTCTCTTTTAGTATAGGCTATTTCACGGTATACCTTAATGCTTCTAAGTTCAGTCCTGTAATAGGAGATAAAGGAAGATAGCTTTCAGTTTCTTCGGTTCGTGTTCAGTGTGCCCTTCGCCCTTGATCTCTATTTAGTATTTTATATAAGGGATAAATGAGTATTTGCCCAATGAAATTCACCATGCTTTAAGCCTTACCCTTGCTTTTTTTACATTTCACATTTGCCCCATTGCGACTTATGTTACCTAAGCGAATCTTACAAACCAATACCATGTTGCCAGATGTCCTCGTACCAAGTGTGGGAAACTAGAAGGGGGGTTGAATAGTTTTACGTCTTTTTAATTTGTTATAAAAGATAGTTTTAGAGTTTACTTAGCTTTTGAAAACTTAGATTCGATAATGTGTGATCTCAAGTCTTGTACAATATAAATAAATAATACTACACAATATATAACAATGATAAGTAATGAAATAAGTAAGAGATGGAAAGATCGACCGCGAGACAAGAGATTTATAGTGGTTCGGCTACAAGGACACCTTCCTTGCCCTACTCCACTCCCCGAGCACCTAACTCGAGAGTTTTCTTCACTATATCAACAAGCTCCCTTATGGCGGAGAAAACCGTACACACCAATTTACACACCACTTTTCACACCACAACTTCGTCACAACTTCTACACAACTTCTTCAAATCAATCTACTTCACAACTAACTACTCCACACCTATCTTGTTCACACCAATCTAGTTCCTAACTTTTCTTCTTCACACCAAGCTACTAACTAATCACACAATCTATATCTAGCACAACTATCTACAATCAAATATTCACAACTTCACAAAGAATAATGTAAATGATCTTTGATGATGGACCAACAACTTGGATGTGGAGATCACAACAAGTTGTAATACTTCTTGTCTTGAGGGATAGAAGTATTCTTCTCTTGCACTTGAGAGGATGAAGGTTGGATCACTTTGAAACAAAGAATTATACACTTATGATCAAAGGATAAGAGAATAGAGAATTGGATCTAGATCTGAAAGTTTAGAAGTGCAAAAGGTAAGAAAATTCTGAGGAGAGAACCAGTATTTATAGGGGAGAAAAATACTGTTCTGGAGCGTGGCCGGTCCCCTTAATTAGTGGCCGGTCCCCTTAATGATTAAGGGGGCCGCCCCTTCAGAACGTTGGTTTTTCTTGTCTTTTAGTGGGGAATATTTTTCTGGATAGAATTTGCCATTTTTGGTTGGAAATTTGAAATCATATATTTATAATGAATTAAACATATTCTTTTAATTCCAAAAGTAATTTTGTAAAAGACATAAGATGTTTAATACATTTTATAAAAATTCTAGTGATTAGAAAAATTTCCTTTGATCATGAAATGTAATAAACCCTTTGTTTATTCATACCTTAAGTGATATGGAAGTAAAGACAAATATTAAGCACTAAAACTTGTTTACGTCATAAGTTTTAGATTAATGAGTTTATGCTTTGTAATTATCAAAACATAGAGACATTGTTAATATGCTAACAATGTTTTAAGACATTATTTATGTCAACAATCTCCCCCTTTTTGATGATTACAAAACCTTAAACTCATTAGGTCTAAAAAATATTTTTTAGACAAGAATTTAGAGTTTAACATTCTCTTCTCCCCCTTTTTGTAAAATCAAAAAGGTTATTGCTCCCCCTTGATGTATACTCCCCCTCATTTGAGAGCATCAAGGGAATGAGCTATGGAAATCTTGGCTACACAAAATATTAGAAGAGAGCAAGACAAATATACATGCAAAGCAATAGTTATAAAAATAGATTCATTCAAGCATCATAGAAAGCATTACAACATTTAATATGCTTAAGGCATATTAATCATAATAAAACAAATGAAAAGACATAGTCCTATATTGCCTAGAAAGAGCACTTGGACTTGCTTGCAACTCATGGTTGATTGTTTTATTTGCTTGAAGGATAACATAAGCATAAAGCTTAGTGGTTAGATGGAGAGGGATATGGAGTGAGGTATGGAGCGGAAGAGGTGGCCCTTACGATATTGTATCGTGTTAAGGGTGGAATGGGATGAGGTCGAGTGAGGAGATATTCAATCTAAGAAATATCTCCACTCAAGTAAAGGATTTGTTTTTGGAGAAAGATGCAACAAGGGCAATAGTGAGTGTGGTTTGTAACTTGATCCAAGTTGATAGAGTGAGGAAGGCAATTATTGTAGGGTGATGATGGAGGTTGCCCTTTGTTGCGTTGTGCAAGATGCATGGCATTGAGATCACGAAGATCATTGATTTGTGATATTTCATCACGGAACTTTTGCTTTTCCGTGGTAATGTGGAGAAAGTCATTGTGTTGATATGGATGAATTGGGTTTGTGTAGTTGGAGTTGTAGTGGGATGGTTGATCAAACTTGTATGGATCATTACAAATGATTGGAGGAAGAGGTGAGTGATTTGGCATGAAGGAAGATGTTTGGCCAATGTTGTATGGTTTGTAAGTAGGATCAAATGAATGTCCTTGTGAATTTGGTGGAAAGTTTGGGAAGTAAGTGGTAGGTGGTGTTGAATGACTTCCAACTTCATTTGTTATGATGGATTTGTTTCGAGGGCTTTTTCTTCGCCAAACGGGTTTTTCCATCATTCTTGCAAGCCTTGAGGCTTTTGGTTTGGGTTTGTTTGGAGAAGCCATGAAGGGATGAGTAAAGAGTTTTGAGGATTGGGGGTATTTATAGTGTAAGATTTGTGTGTTTATGGATGGATAAAGTTTGTTTGAGAGATTAGGACAAATTGTGTTGGTGAAAATTAGGAAATGTAGGTTGAAATGGGCTAAAAAGCAGAAAATATTTTGTAAACCCGACCATCAGATGGCCGGTCCCCTTAATTAGGGGGCGGTCCCCTTAATGATTAAGGGGGCCGCCTTACAAAATTAAGGGGGCCGCCCATCTGGTGATTTCCAGGTTGTCAGAATTGGGTTTTTGGCAGAAAATTTGCAGAAAGGTTATGTGTTTAGATTAGAATTCAAGCAAGTTCAATTCTCTTAGGCAATATAGAATCTAATCTAATCAAGTTATGGCATGCATGCAAAAACACATAGGCAAAAGAGCAAATAATCAACACATAATAAGCAATAGGAGGTAAGTAAAGGCAAACACACTTAAGCTTCCTAAGGCACCTATCTTAGATTAAAGGCAAAGGCAATTAGTGAGTGAAAAGCTAGTGATGGATCAAGATGACACCATTATTAGGGAATTTGTCCTAGTGAGTGTCTATATGCAACAAATGTGGAGTTGTGATTGTTTCGACTCATAGATACAAAAAGAAATAACGATCCTAAGAAACAATCCAAATGATCTCCTTGATTCAATTTTTGCTCGATCATGAATGTCAAAGACATATATTAGATTATATACCTTGACAATTTATGTGAGAGTTTATGCATGATTTTGAAAGACAATGTTTTTACAATTAGTCAACAATGTAAGGAAAATGATCTTCATGTGATTCCTAGATTGTGAGAATAATTTTTAGAGAAAATTGATTGAGTTTTACAAAAAGGTTTATGCAAAGAAAATAAATCTTCTCAATCTTTAGTTTTGTGCGAAATAGATTCCTAGACTCAGAAAAGGTGAAATGGAAGAAAAATAAATTTCATGCAAGTATAAATTTGAATTAATTCAATATAATTTAGTCAACTTGTTCCATCATTCCTAATCCTAAACGCAAGTGGTTGAATAATTCACGCTTAAGGGGTTTTGTGAATATATCCGCAATGTTATCTTCCGATGCAACCTTTTCTATAGATATATTTCCTTTTTGTACATTATCCCTAAGAAAATGGTGACGTATTTCTATGTGTTTAGTCCTAGAGTGTTGCACCGGATTTTTACTTAAATCTATCACACCTTTGTTATCGCACATAATGGGGATATTTTCTAACCTAATGCCATAGTCTACGAGAGCTTGTTTCATCCATAGTGCTTGTTGAAATGCCTTTCCGGCGCTTACATATTCGGCTTCGGTGGTAGAAATAGCAAGAGCGGTTTGCTTCTTCGAAAACCAAGACGTTAGACAACATCCCATAAACGTGCAAATACCGCTAGTGCTCTTTCTATCTACGTAGTCTCCCGCATGATCCGAATCCGCATAGACGATGGTTTCTATGCCGGATTCCTTAGGATACCATAATCCTAAGTGTATAGTGCCTTTAACGTATCGGAAGATACGCTTAACCGCTTCTAGGTGAGAGGTTTTGGGATCCTCTTGAAAACGGGCACAAAGGCAGACACTAAACATGATGTCGGATCTACTTGCCGTCAATTATAGTAAACTACCTATCATTCCTCTATACTTGGTGTTATCTACGGACTCACCTTCATCGTCCTTTGTAAGCTTTACCTCCGTAGACATGGGAGTTTTCATGGGTTTTGAGTCTTCTAGGCCAAATTTCTTAAGCATTTCCTTAATGTACTTAGATTGGTTAAAAAATATTCCATCTTCTAATTGTTTTATTTGTAATCCTAGGAAGAAGTTAAGTTCACCCATCATGCTCATCTCAAACTCATCATGCATGATTTTGGCAAATTCATCACACATGTCTTGACAAGTCGATCCAAATATAATGTCATCAACATATATTTGGACAATGATGAGATTTGGGTCTTTCCTTTTAGTGAAAAGAGTGTTATCTACCATTCCCATGGAATAATCATGTTTAATAAGAAAAGCTTTTAATCGATCATACCAAGCTTTGGGAGCTTGTTTGAGTCCATACAAGGCTTTCTTTAACTTATAAACATAATCAGGTTTTGCGAAGTCAATGAATCCTGGAGGTTGTGCCACATATACCTCCTCATTGATAAAACCGTTAAGGAATGCACTTTTCACATCCATTTGGAATAACTTAAAATCTAGGGCGCAAGCATAGGCAAGTAATATCCTAATCGATTCTAGTCTAGCTACGGGGGCATAAGTTTCGTCATAATCAATTCCTTCTTGTTGATTATAACCTTGGGCAACTAACCTAGCTTTATTCCTAGTAACTATTCCATTCTCGTCTAACTTATTCCTATATACCCATTTGGTTCCTATGATGGTCATATCCTTTGGATTTGGGACTAATTCCCAAACATCATTTGCCTTAAATTGATTTAATTCTTCTTGCATAGCTATAACCCAACTTTCATCCTTTAGAGCCTCGCTAATATTCTTAGGTTCTATTGCTGAGAGGAAACAAAAGAAGTTGTTTTTATCTTGGGCTTGTGACCTAAGGGTTCTTTGGTTAAGATGTCCTATTATATTATCTAATGGATGTGATCTAGATTCTTTAATATTAACAGTTTCGTTATTTTCTAAGTGAATGTCTTCATTATCATTTCCTATGGGTTTTGTTTTACTAACCTCAATAGCTTCATCTTCGACTAAATCATCATCTTCTAAAGGTAGTGTTTTAGGAGGTGGTGGTGTTTCATCAAATGTTACATTTAGTGATTCCTCTACTTTCATGGAGTGTTTGTTAAGTATTATATATGCTTTGCTATTTTGTGAGTATCCTAAAAATATTCCTTCATATGATTTTGGATCAAACTTAGTGAGGTAGTCCTTAGTGTTTAAAATATAGCATTTACTTCCAAATACCCTAAAGTAGCTTAAGTTTGGTTTTCTACCTCTTAATAACTCATAGGGAGTTTTTCCTAGAATTCTTCTAATTGATACCCTATTTAAAATATAAGTTGATGTATCTACGGCGTGACACCAAAATTTTTGTGGAATGGATTGTTCATTTAACATAGTTCTACTCATTTCTTGTAGTGACCTATTTTTTCTTTCTACTACCCCATTTGATTGAGGAGTACGAGGAGCGGAGAAATTGTGAGATATTCCATTTAACTCACAATATTTTCCGAATTGTACTTCGTTATCAAATTCCCTACCATGGTCCGTCCTAATGGCAACTATTGAGCATCCTAATTTATTTTGAATCATTTTACTAAATATTTCGAATTTTTCAAAGGCTTGGGTTTTGTCACTTAAAAACCTAGTCCAAGTGTATCGTGAGTAGTCATCTACTATTACTAAGGTATATTTGTTTCCTCCATAGCTCCGCACAGCGGATGAACCAAAAAGATCCATATGTAATAATTCTAGGCACCTAGTAGTGGATACTATATTCTTAGCTTTGTGACTAGCATGAGCTTGTTTTCCAATTTTACATGCATCACAAAAATGCTTGTCATATTTTAGATTAGGCAAATTTCTAACCAATTCCTTAGAGGCCAAAGATTGTATTTGTTGCATGTTAGCATGTCCTAATCTCCTATGCCACAATGTAGAGTTTTCATCTAGGGTCGTTAGACATATCCTATCCTCAGGTTT
This sequence comes from Artemisia argyi, assembly GCA_030686995.1. Lineage (NCBI taxonomy): Eukaryota > Viridiplantae > Streptophyta > Magnoliopsida > Asterales > Asteraceae > Artemisia > Artemisia argyi. The sequence continues at coordinate 63,810,678 of CM060689.1, forward strand.
GTTTCCTAGTTTCATAACATATATGCCACCTTTCCTAATTCCTCTACCTATAATTTTTTCATTCTTAACTATTTCGCTATCCTCTTCGGTAAATGTGACTCTACATTTATTATCACATATTTGTCCTACACTAAGCAAGTTATATGTTAATTTATCTACATGCTCTACATTTTCAATAGTAAGTGAGTCTTGAGAAATCGTACCTTTGCCAATGATTTTTCCACGTAAGTCACTACCGAAAATAACGTTACCTCCATTGTATGCCTTGTATGTAGAGAATAGCTTGCGGTTCCCCGTCATGTGCCTCGAACATCCGCTATCTTTGATCCATTCGTCAGGTTCCAAGTCAATTCCTAAACATATTTTGTCGGTTTCTTTTGCCATAAAACACTTTTCGTCTCTTGGCTTTTCAACCTCTTCTTTGTCACTATCACTCCATGTTCCACTAACAAAAGCACCTTGATTTTCATAACCCGGTGGCTTTAGACATTCGCCAATGAGATGATTTGGACTTCCACATCTAAAGCACTTTCTTTTCCCGTAGTTGTCACTTCTATTCCTTTGGAATGCTTTTCTTTCGTCTCGTGATGATCTAGTGAATCTTCCTCGTCTCTTGAAGAATTTCTTGAATTCTTTTACGGCCATTGCATATTCTTCGTCTTCACTTTCGTCACTTGAATCATCATCATCACTAGGTTCATTTTTGGCTTTTAGAGCAATGGATTTGGTTTTTTCTTTCTTGACTTTGACCGTTTCCGAATCTCTTCTTATGATTTCTTCATGAACCTTCAAGTTGCCAATTAGTTCATCTAGTGATAACGTCATCAAGTTCTTTAATTCTTCAATTGCCGTGACCTTAGCTCGCCATTTTGGATGCAATGCCCTAAGAAATTTCCTAACACAATTTTTACTAGAAAATGTCTCATCAAGTGCTTTTAAACTTGTGATAATGGTGTTAAACTTAGCAAAAGCATTATCAATTGATTCCTCTTCCGGAATCGTAAATTGTTCATATTGTTGTACAAGAAGATCTATTTTATTATCTTTGACTTGGCTATTACCTTGGTGAGTAATTAGTAAAGAATCCCAAATTTCTTTGGCGGTTTTACACATAAAAATTCTTTCATATTATTTGCGTGGTAACGCATTAAAAATTACCATTTTAGCCTCATTATTTTTTGCTAATTTCTTTTTCAAATCATCATTTTGTTCTTCAAAAGATACAATTTCATTCATTTTAGTTTCAACATTATATTGAATAGGAGGAAAATCACAAAAGGTAATAATATGCCAAAGATCAAGATCTTTTGATTTCACATATGTTTCGAATCTATTTTTCCAATATAAAAACCCATCACTTTCAAATAGTGGTGGTCTTTGCATAGATTGCCCTTCAAAATATTTTTCAGATTCCATAGATCGTTACAAGTTTTAAAATACAATATATTTTAAAAATCTTGCTAGACGTGGCTCTTGATACCAATTGTGGAAAACTAGAAGGGGGGTTGAATAGTTTTACGTCTTTTTAATTCGTTATAAAAGATAGTTTTAGAGTTTACTTAGCTTTTGAAAACTTATATTCGATAATGTGTGATCTCAAGTCTTGTACAATATAAATAAATAATACTACACAATATATAACAATGATAAGTAATGAAATAAGTAAGAGATGGAAAGATCGAACCGCGAGACAAGAGATTTATAGTGGTTCGGCTACAAGGACACCTTCCTTGCCCTACTCCACTCCCCGAGCACCTAACTCGAGAGTTTTCTTCACTATATCAACAAGCTCCCTTATGGCGGAGAAAACCGTACACACCAATTTACACACCACTTTTCACACCACAACTTCGTCACACCTAAGTCACAACTTCTACACAACTTCTTCAAATCAATCTACTTCACAACTAACTACTCCACACCTATCTTGTTCACACCAATCTAGTTCCTAACTTTTCTTCTTCACACCAAGCTACTAACTAATCACACAATCTATATCTAGCACAACTATCTACAATCAAATATTCACAACTTCACAAAGAATAATGTAAATGATCTTTGATGATGGACCAACAACTTGGATGTGGAGATCACAACAAGTTGTAATACTTCTTGTCTTAAGGGATAGAAGTATTCTTCTCTTGCACTTGAGAGGATGAAGGTTGGATCACTTTGAAACAAAGAATTATACACTTATGATCAAAGGATAAGAGAATAGAGAATTGGATCTAGATCTGAAAGTTTAGAAGTGCAAAAGGTAAGAAAATTCTGAGGAGAGAACCAATATTTATAGGGGAGAAAAATACTGTTCTGGAGCGTGGCCGGTCCCCTTAATTAGTGGCCGATCCTCTTAATGATTAAGGGGGCCGCCTAAGGAATTAAGGGGGCCGCCCCTTCAGAACGTTGGTTTTTCTTGTCTTTTAGTGGGGAATATTTTTCTGGATAGAATTTGCCATTTTTGGTTGGAAATTTGAAATCATATATTTATAATGAATTAAACATATTCTTTTAATTCCAAAAGTAATTTTGTAAAAGATATAAGATGTTTAATACATTTTATAAAAATTCTAGTGATTAGAAAAATTTCCTTTGATTATGAAATGTAATAAACCCTTTGTTTATTCATACCTTAAGTGATATAGAAGCCAAGACAAATATTAAGCACTAAAACTTGTTTACGTCATAAGTTTTAGATTAATGAGTTTATGCTTTGTAATTATCAAAACATAGAGACATTGTTAATATGCTAACAATGTTTTAAGACATTATTTATGTCAACACCAAGTACACTTTTTCAAGTGTGTGTAAGACACAAGTACATGTGTGTAAGTGTCATTTTTCTTACAACTAGTACTATGTGTAAGTGTACTATTATGCAACTTGTACAATTTTTGCAAATAAAATATACATTATTTTTTTATGCAACTTGTACAATTTATTTCGATTTGACATTTGTAATAGTATTTGTACCTTTTATGCGAACTGTACAAAAGTTTATTCGATTTGACATGTGCAATAGTATTAGTACTTTTTATGCGCTTTGTACAATTTTTGTTTGATTAGATAGGTGTACTTTTTATTTATGCAACCTGTACAATTTTTTAAGTGACTTGATTTGTGAAATAGTATTAGTACTTTTTATGCGCTTTGTACAAATTTTGTTTGATTAAATAGGTGTACTTTTTATGCGCTTTGTACTTGTAATGAATTTTTTAATTTATGCAATTTGTTTTTTTAAGTAGACTTGATAGTTTTATTACTTTTTATGCGATTTGTACTTTTAATTAGTTTTTTTATATATGCAAGTTGTAAAAAAATCTACAATATGCGACTTTGTGTTTAAAAAAATATAAAATTTAAAATACAAACTAACACAATCTAAGTCAAACACACACACTATAAACCTTATACTATTAGAAAAATTTGTAGCAGTTTCCCAAACACAAAACAAAAGAGCGAACCACAAAAACAAGAACATATACCCGATCAAACTTCCCTCAACACAATCAAACACATATTGCATTTCAATTTTTTTTTCAGAAACCCTAACTGTAGCTGTTCCAGATATGTCAATTGCAACCGAGGTATTTGATGCAAAAGTGAGTGTCCGGTCTAAGATGCATTACCTGGTAAAAATTAAAGCTAAGTTGGCAGCCCACCCAAATCGTGATATTATGTTTAGGAATAGTGTCTTTGGGCGTTGGTTAGATATCCCCCATAGCCCTAATGATAATCATTTGTTAAATTATGTTCTTCAACATCAAGTTTTTGTGCCACAAGTAAGTATTTCTTCCCCAGATTTAATTTACAAAATAGGTAATCAGGAACTTCATTTTGGTCGTCGTGAGTTTTGTTTAATTACTGGTTTTAGATGTGGCAATCTTCCTCCTGAAGATAGTAGGCAAAGTTGTTTTACTTACCGTGTGTTTCCTGAGAAGAAATCCAAAAAAACAAAGAGTGTAAAGGCCAGCGAGCTATGGGATGTTGTTCAGGATGAACAACGCTGGGTTGCATTGAACGATGAAGATGCCGTAAGGGGATGTCTTTTGGTTGTGTGCGAGCTTATATTTATGGGCCGTGAAGAGTTTTTAAACGTGCCTCACCATCTATTGACACTAGCTGATGATTTCTTTGCTTGGAATGCATATCCATGGGGAGAATACATGTGGACATATTTTTACAAAAGAACAGTGAATGTGGTTCCTAAGCATGCCAATATGCATTTGGAGTTAGAAGCAAGAATCGAAGAAACATGCGACATATAATCTGAATGGTTTTGTTTGGGCATTAAAGGTCAGTAGTATGTGAAGACCTGTTTTTTGTCTGTCTAATAATGTTTTTTTATATTAATATTCCAATTTTTACATAGATTAACTAATTTTGTTGTTATTTTCATGATAAAATTAGATATGGATTCTTGAAACATACCCTAACAGCAAAAACTGGTGGTCGAAAGACACGGATGTAATTCCGCGGGGACTAGGTTGGTCGAACTTTAGGAGATTTGAAAAAACAGATTATGAGCGGTTGTTTGTGCAGGTAATCATACTCACATTTTTTCCCTCTTGTTATAACATGTGCTGTTATACAAATAGTAAATGTTTAATCTTGAATTAATTAATAGGATCCAAAACCCATCATTGACCTTGTTCCAACTAAGAGAGAGCTGCAGCAACCATGGTTCATTCGAAGTCTTGCCTTTTTTAGAGGAGAGGATGTTCCTTTTATCCAAGCCATTCGACCAGTTGTTGTTGGATTGGCTAAGGATAAAGAGGGTTCACCTTTGATAGGAAGCGAGATTGTTTTAAAGGATGCATCTCCCAAAGAAATTGTTGCTGGAAAAGAGGGTTTACATGATGTGGCCCTACCAGATTTTGGTGTCCGACAGGATATTGTTCACGAACCTTTTGTTCGGGATGATGGTCAGTATGTTGTTACAGAATCACGTCAGCTAATGGACGTGTTTGAAGCGCTGTGTAAAGAAGTCCTGGATGTGCAACCGGAACTTGTTTCTAAGGTTGATGAATTAAGGAAACTGTATGGTGCTTCTTACGAATACCGGTTGAGCCTATTAAAGTCAAAGAAAAGGAATGTTTTGAGAAAAATCATGAAGAAGTTACCGAAAAGCTGAATGATGTAAACTCACAACCACGTATTGGAACGGCTGGTGCAGTAGATAATATTACTTATGAGGCATATACACAGCCATCCACACTTACTCAGTTGATTGATGCAATGGCTTATGTGACCGATCCACCTTCATTCACTGGTGTTAATTGCCACGTACCCGATAAAGTAAGATAATTTTGTTGGTTAATTAAATTTAATTTGTTTTTTTTTTTGTATCAAATTTGTCTGGTTATGCATTTATAGTAACGTTATTTGTTATAGCCCAATCATGAGACGGGTGATAAGCTGGATGTTGAGAGACAAGACCCAAAGCATTGTCTTGTAACAGATCCACCATCTGCGCCTGTGGTTGATTGCAAGATGCCCGACAAAGTAATATATTGTTAACAGTTAATTTTTTCCTAATTTGTTTGGTTATATGTTTACAGTAATGATAAATTTTACAGGGGAACGATCCCTTGAGTGATTACATGGATGTTGAGAGACAATTACCAAATTATTCTTTGGATAATATGTCGGCTGGTTTTGAAGACGATAATGTCTCCAATACCGATGTCTCTGGAACGGCAAATGAAGAACAAAAACAAAACGCGGTTGGTGCAGACGTTCGGTCAGAAGATAAGACACGGGTGAACCAAACTATGGATTGTGCTACATCGTTGGAGGCGAATACTAGTGACTTGATTGGTTTTAACCAAAAAAAGAATGATCTTGATAAGTTCATTGGAGAATTAACGAACAATGAAATGATGAAGCAATTGATGGCATCCCTACCCCCAAATGGTTTTAAAGAGAATGTGTACGGATGTACGCGGAGGCGCCGAAAACCAGGTCCTGCCTGCTTAACACCATACCAAAAGCAACCCGAAACAACTCCACAACCAAGAAAAAGGGCTAAGATAGCCACAAAGGTTACTAAGCCTTTGGAACCAGTAGAATGCCCAATCAATGATACCAGCGATGGTCGTAGAACGTTAACTACAGACGACATTGATTGGGGAAAACTACATGTGGAACCTTTTAGAGAGGTACAATATTCGAATACATTGCTTGCTACTTTATTAATCTTTTATGCACAAAATATGTAACGTCTGGCCTGTTTTCTTCCAGGATCTTAAGCGACACAAAAAAGCAAACCCATGGAAAGTGAGTGTGCCTGGATATTTGAAATACTTCTTAAAAAAAGGTGACAGTGAAGAGTCCATGAAAATGTACAAGTTTCCTTGGGGCGGATGTGATATTGTTGTTGATGATGAATTCTGGATTGCATTATTGGGATTGGACAAGACAAAAAAGGTTGGCTAACAGACATGGTAAGTTACTAGTTTATTTTGAATTACAACAATCTTGCAATTGATGTTTTGTTGAATCCCTTTTTATTAACTTGTGTCTGAATCGCTATATTGAGTTCCATATTAGGTTTTTTTAATGGGGTTGTTTATTGGTTGTTAAGTATGACTAGAATGGTATACAAATTGATGTATGTTTCTTCTTAATTGACAGTTTCTGTTCTAAAGACCTTTTGTCAATCGTAATTCCAAGTTTTGTATTTATGGCTTGTAAATATTCATATGCTTAAGTTATAAAATAGGATATCTTATACCATTTTTTGTTTGTCACAACAGCATATGGAAGTTTGGGTAGACGTAATATGGCGATTTAGGTAACCCGCTGCAGACTGGTCACTTTTTAGCTCTTTTTTTGCTTCAACTCTACTAGATGGTGGCATGCCTCTCTCGTATGCAACTTCCAATAGATACCATGTGCCATTGACGAGTGTAGAGAAGGTGTGTATATCAAATCATATATGAGGTTGTGTATTTATAGAATCCATAATATTAATGGGTTATTTTACTTAATTTGCAGTTATATTTCCCTACGAATGAACCGGGCACTCACTGGGCGCTTGCGGAGGTGCAAATCAGTACAGGGAGTATCACAATTTATGATTCGTCGGCCCCGCGTAAGAGACAAAAGAATTTGCCAATACAGGAGAACAGAAGGTGGTGGTTAACTATGAGGGAAAAGTTGTCGCGTCAACTTCCGTTGTTCCTGAATGAGAGTGGAGTTTTAGAAAGTAAGGTATTAGCGTTGGGGTCGTACCAAATTACATTTGAGTTTTCAGAATGTGTTCCATGTCAAGCTGGTGGGTATGGAGACTGTGGTGTTTGGGTTTGTCTATTGTTACACAGGTTGACGAACAACATACCACTAGTGTTTGGTGACCCTCGCGAAGTTGCCCTTGTGTTCCGTGAGCGTATGGTTGCTTACTTCTGGAAACACAAGGTGCTTTATGTCCATCATGAAATTGATGAGGGAGAGGAGGTGGAGTATATGTAACTGTTGGGAGTATTTCCATAGATGTTGTAAACAACAATTGTATTAATAGTGTATCTTTAGGAATTTTTATGTTTGTAAACTTTAATCATCCTTTGTAGTAATTTGAACGTAAGCGTATGTCCTTTCATAAAGCTTGACACTTTCAACGTTTGAATTAAAAAACTAACCGGGATACTTTCAAAATTTGAATTCAAAATGAAAGCGGGATAAACTTTTAAATTTCAAATCTAAAAATCATCCTATAAATACCTATTCTTATCTGCTGAAATACACACACACAATTCACACACAAATTACCAAGAATTCATTTTTCTTCTTCATACGTAACAATGTCGCACAACACATCACTTGATAACGAATCGGTTTATAAGACACCACCGGAAGACAATTTTCCACAAAACACTCCACCAGAAGATTTATTTCCAGTATTCCGATATGACAAACCACCACCTGCCACTCCAGCAGAAGTTTTGTTTCCACCGGAAAACAATCAACCACCAAAATCAACCACCAAACTTTCCACCAGAAAACCAACCCAATACCGTTGGGTTGACTGAAGAAGAACAGTATGAGCTGTATATGGTAGTCTTATTGGAGTTTGAAGCTGAACAAGAACATCAGTTAAGGGAGCGTGAGGCGTATTTAAAAGGTAAAGAGGATTGGAGAAACCAAAGAGCAGAACGGCGATGGAAAATGGGACTTCCACCTGTGCCATCGAGTGAGGACGATTCAAGTGCCTCCTATTCGAGTCACGAGGGCTATGTGTCGGATGATTCATTTAATTGAATCGTAGTTTTATGTTTCATGTTTACTGTAGTTCGTGTTCTAGGTTTAATGCGTGTTAAAATTTTAAGTAACTTTTAAGTTTAATGCGTGTTTAAAGTTTACGTAGTAATGTAAGTTGTATTCACTGTGCCGGGTTTGGCTTTCCTGATTGTCCAAAAAGTGTGGGCTTGCCTCGTTGAAAAGTCAAATACTTCGAGAAAAAGGGTTTTTTTTTTTTTTTTTTTTTTTTTTTTTTTTTTTTTTTTTTTTTTTTTTTTTAATTGATTTGTTCCAATAAACCCTAAAATTTCCATTGAACACATTCACAAAAATAATCTGTCACAATCAATCCAGTAAGAATGTCAAACAATAAAAAGGGCAACTCACTGTCCTTTAGATCAGATGAAGAGGAGTGGGATACAGTTTTGTCAAACCTGCATTTGTTTGACAAAATACTTGATGCGCTAAAGAAAATACCTAACGATCTAAGATCAAGTATCCTTAAATGGCTTAGGGAAAACGATTACTACTATGATGAGCTGGAGGGTGTTGGAAAGGGGAAGACAACACCTGTTGATGGAATGAGTGAGGATTTAGAAAACAGAATAACAAAACTTGAAACTATGTTCGCATACCTAAGAGCAAGGAATGGGTTGGAAGGTTGTGGTTCTAGCAAAGGAGAATGAACACCGGGCACATTTGAATTACATTGCAGTAATATAATTATATGTATGTCTTCTTTTTATCGATGTTATTTCTGGTATTAACTTTATTTTGTAATCCTACCTTATGTATTTTAACTTTGTTTGGTTAAACAAGTGAAAAATTTGTTATTCATGTATGTTTATGTTGTATATCAAGCCTAACCAATTCAAGGAAGCCATTCATGAGTTAGGATAGAATGTTATGTCCTTATTGAGAGGGAGCATGACATTTAAGCAACACATAAATATTCAACCCAGACATTCCCCATACATAGACACACCCATAGACATACATTAAATCAAAAACACGTCGGTTAAGCAGCGCATAAATACTTAACAATTATAGCATATAAAACTGTGGAAAACTAGAAGGGGGGGGGGGGTTGAATAGTTTTACGTCAATTTGTATTTTAAAAACTTAGTTTTATAAAAACTTCGATACAAGATTTATTGTAAAAATCTACTCAATCTAAATAATCAAGTTCACTAGTTTATTTGTATATATATATTGTATCTTTTTCAGATTATTTATAAAACTTTATTTTGTGAATGAACTTTTTATTTGAACTTTGTGTGAAATCAATTTTAGCACAATATCACAATCTACAACTAGATGCAAAATATATATGCGTATGTAAATAATAAAGATGTAAATGGAATAATGAGCAAGAGATGGAAAGATCAAACCAAGACACGACGGATTTATAGTGGTTCGGCTACAAGGTCTCCTTCCTTGCCCTACTCCACTCCTCGAGTCTCCTACTCGAGAGTTTTATTCACTAACACAACGAACTCCCTTTTGGCGGAGAAACCTTACACAACTTTTGCTTACACCGATTAATGACACTAAGCTAAATGTCGAGTCCTAATAGTAGCTAGAACCAATCTCACACCTTCTTCACAACTTATACACACCACTACTACTACACTACTTCTCACACCTTCACAACTTCTTCTTCACAACACACCTATTTCTTCACTACATCTATTCACGACTACTAACTCACCTAGATCTATCAATTACACACCTTCTACACCTTTACAAATAATTTACACAACACCTAACAATATACACAACTCTTCAATACTTCTAAACAAGATGTTGAAGAAGTATTCTTCTCTTGCACTTTGAATGAGGATGGATTGTTTCACTTGAAAACAAGAACTAATATGTTTATGATCAAAGGTTATAGGAAGATGATTTGAGAGAATTAGAACAGAAAGTTTTTGAACAAAAGGTGAGAAAAAAATTCAGATTTGAACCAGTATTTATAGGCAAAGAAATCTGACACAGGAGCGTATGCCGGCCCCCTTAATTGTGTGCCGCCCCCCTTAAATTTAAGGGGGCCGCCCCTTATAATTTAACTGAATTTGGTTAAAAATTTATTTGGTGAAAGTTTATTTGGTGAAAATTTATTTGGTGAAAATTTAACTGAATTTGGTTAAAAATTTGAATTCATATATTTATTATGAAATAAACATTTTCCTTTAATTACCAAAAGTGTTTTTCCTAAATATATAAAATGTTTATACCATTTTATATAATTTGTAATTAGTAAATAAACCTTCCTTTGATCATAAAATGTATTAGGCACTTGTTTATTCATACCTTAAGTGAATTAGTTGAATATAATGATATTTTGTTACTAAATACTTATTTACGTAATGATTTTACGTTTAATGATTTTAGATTTTGTGATCGTCAAAACATAGGGATATCGAAAAATATTAATAACGTTTTTACGCATTATTTATATCAACAATCTCTCCCTTTTTGATGATTACAAAATCTAAACTCATTAAATCAAAAATTATTATATATGCAAGTATTTAGTGAGTTTATATCACTTCTCCCCCTTTTTGTAAACATCAAAAAGGTTGTCCCGAAGACGGATGAGCTCCCCCTTGATGTGTAATCCCCCTCGTTTTAAGGTTACAAGACAATTCGAGATATGGAATGCTTGCAAAAATATTTAGAACATACAATATATATGCATGCAACAATTATATATAAAAAGATAAGGCAAGCAATATAAGCATGGAAGAAACACTTCATTAAATAGATAAAAATACAAACATCATACATCCAAGATGCATGAACAATACAACTAATAAACTAAAGCCTTAAGGGCTCACATTTAACCAAAACTCTAATAGAAATGTTTTTCCTAGAGCTTGTCATCAAAATGGTTTAAACAAATTTATTTTCCAAGCATGAGTCATGCTTAATTTGGGAGGAGCAATGTTGTAGGTGGAGATGATGGAGTTGATGGAGGAGTGTTTGATGGAGGTGGAGGTGTGGTTGATGTTGGTGGTGGAGGAGTGGATGTTGTTGGTTGAGGTTGAGGAAGCAAGCTTTCAATATATGAAAACATGTAACGGATTTCATCTCTTAATCCAAAGATGATGGTGCGGTTATGGATGCAACAAAGACAAGTATCACCATGAGCTTCAAGCAAGCTCCATGGGATGGGATTGTAGTTTGGTGGATTGAGTGGTGATGGTGAAAATTGTGCATCAAGAGGTGTGATGGGTGATAATGAAAGGGTGATGTCTAAGGTTGTATTTTCAAGAGGTGGTGGTGGTGGAATTCTTGGTGGAGGTGATAGGTGAGTATTGATGTAGTCATTGATGGATGATGATGATGGTATGGAAGAGGTGGAGGTTCCATGTGTTGATGGTGTTTTGGATGGTGCATTTGGAGTACTAGGAGATGAGCATTGAGGTGGTGGTGATGAATTGGTATTGTCTTCATTAGTAAGATCAATAAAGAGTTGTTTTGGTGGGATGATAACAATTTTTTGTTTCTTGGCTTTGTTGGAGGTGGTGGTTTTTGGTGATGACATGATGAATTTGTTGAGGTTGATGATGATAATGGAGCGTGGATGAAGGTGGAAAGGGTTATATAGCATGAAATCATATTTAGAAATGGTATTAATTTGAAATTGCATTGTTAGATTCCAAAATCAGTTTAGGTTTTAAGGGAAATGGTAGCTGGGACTAGCAAAAGAAGTCACAAGTTGCAAAAGAAAACAGTGTAAAAACTGTTCCAGATGGCCGGTCCCCTTAATTCATGGCCACCCCCCTTAAAATTAAAGGGTCCGCCCGTATTAATTATGGGGGCCACCCATCTGGTAAATTCCCATACGACCAAATTTCAAATTTTTTCTAAAAATGGTTTATTTTGGTTTTGTGTTTGCAGCAAGCTCTATTGGAACATTTTATTTTAGTTTTGGTCTATTAGAGAAACATGTATATAATCATAAACTAATCATGCAAACATGTATCTATACTAAAGAGAAAATCATGCATAATAGTCAAGCAAATAATATTAAAAGAACACAAGACACATTCATTGATTGTTTAAATAGATTATGTTGAGAGCATAATCATTAGTACATAAGCATAGAAATATATGCTTTTCAAGCTAACTACACTAGGTAATACAAAGTTGCCAACTTGAGGTCTCTTGGACTTCCTTGGGATACAAAAGGTTTGTGACGATTTTATTTGGTGATGTGAAACGTAAACATAAAGTTTAGTTGTTTAATGGAGAAGGATATGGTGTAGGATATGGAGCGGAAGAGGTGGACCTCATAATGTTGTATCGTGTCAAAGGTGGTATTGGATGAGGACGAGTGAGAAGATACTCAATCCAAGAGATATCTTTGCTCAAGAGGAGGATTTGTTTTTGGAGGAAGATGCAACAAGGGCAAAAATGAGTGTGGTTTGTAACTTGGTCCAAGTTGAGAGAGTGGGGTAAGCAGTTTGCATAGGGTGATGATGGGGGTTGCCCTTTGTTGCGTTGTGCAAGATGCATAGCAAGGAGATCACTGAGATCATGGATTTGGTTAATTTCTTCACGGAACTTTTGCTTTTCCGTGGCAATGTGGAGTGAATCATTTGGAGGAGGTGGATGAATTGGTGTTGTGTAGTTGGTGTTGTAGTTTGATGATTGATCAAAGTGATATGGATCATTGTAGTTGGATGGAAATTAAGATGTATGGTTTGGTATGAAATTGGATGTTTGGCCAATGTGGTAAGGTTTGTTGAGTGGTTCAAAGGAGTGTCCTTGTGGGTTTGGAGTGTAGTTTGGAAAGTAAGTGTTTGGGGGTGTTGATTGATTACCAAATCCACTTGTTGAGATGGATTTGTTTCTAGGGCTTTGTTTCTTTCTCTATGTGGGCTTTTCAGTCATCCTTGCTAGCTTAGAGGATTTTGATTTTGATTTGTTGGGAGAGGTCATGATGGAATGGTTAAGTAAGGATATGTGATGAGGAGAGGTATTTATAGTGTGATGATGATGTGTTTATGGAATGATAAAGTAGTGGAGGATTTACTAGACAAAATGTGTTTGTGATTTTAGGGAAGTGAGGAATCAAAATAGGGTGAAATGGGCTAAAAAGCATAAAGCAAACAGGAAACCTTGACCATCAGGTGTCCGGCCCCCTTAATTGATGGCCGGCCCCCTTAAAATTAAAGGGGCCGCCTTTGATAATTATGGGGGCCTCCCAGAGTCTGGTTCTCAGATTGCCAGAAATGGTTTTTGACAGAAATTTTTCCAGAAAGATCTTTGTTTGGAGGTTTGGTTTTGGGAAAGTCCATCTCTTTAGGCAACTTAATCAAGTATTATCTTAATGGAGTTATGCAAGAAAAGTATGCATGTAGGCAACTAAGCATATAAAATAATTTCATGCAAAGAAAATCATGTAAAGGGGCAATTAAGCAAGTCCTATATCTTAAGGTAATTATCTTAATAAAAGAGGTCAAGGCAACTAGTGTGTGAGAAGCTAATGATGGAACAAATGTGACAAAATGACTTATGTCATAGTAATAATTTGTGTCAAGACTTAATATATGTGAAGATGCGATTGCTTCAACTCCTAATGAAAAAAGAAAATCCAAAGAAGCAATCCAAAATCTTCCTGATTTAATTTGTTAAACTTGCGTTTGTCAAAAATATATTCGATTTAATAATATGATAATTACATGTGTAGTATCAAGCATGATTTATGAGAAAACGTTTTTAGCATTATTCAACAAATGTGTTTTAAGAATAGTTTTTGAAAAGTAGTGTATAATTAAAGAGAAATTTCATAAAGAGGATTTGTAGTAAAGGAGTTTTAATGTTAATAAGGCATTTTAATCTTATGGAAAGTATTTAGTTATGAAAATTCTAAACTCGATTTGAAAGAGCCAAAATAATGTTGAAGAAATAGAAGTAGAATACTTAATGATGATTATGACCAAAATTTGATGAAATCTGTTATGAATGACTTACAATATTTGAGGTTAAAAATATGAATAGTTTAGATAGATTGAGTTTTAAAAAGAATCATGAAATGTAAAGTTCTCAATCTTCAATTTTTGTGTGAAGTAGATACCTAGACTCAAGAATGAAGAAGATAAAATAAAACAATTTTATGCAATAATTTATTTATGAAAAATCAATAGAATTTTGTAAATTTGCTCCATTATTCCTAATCCTAAACGCTAGTGATAAAGTCATACATGCTAAAAGGGTTCAGTGACTATATCCGCAGTGTAAATAATACAATAAGCAAAATTATCACACTAACATGCAATTAAAAATCTTGAAAATTTACGTTATAATAAAAGAGAGAACGTACCTTGCGTCTTAAAGTGAATAAATTCAATAAGACAAATGAGAAGATGAAAAGATGAAGCAACGAGTACCAAGAATATCGAAGAGAGAAGGCAATGCAATAGAGAACCCGTAACAAGAAAACATCAAAGTATCGCAAGCAAGTTCTTGAAGCATAAACACGTGAAGGTTCAAATACATGTCTTAATAGATCGTCAAACTTCAAGCATATGCAAGTGTGCCAATCCACATGATTAAGATACCTATCATGTAAAACAACTTGGTACCCAAAGTCTTATGGGTCCTAGATGGTTAGTCACAACATCCATTGCATTTAAAATGCATATGGTATAGATGTTGTTAACAAGTACAAGAATTTCTTATCAATATGTTTCCATACAATGATAATGTCCTTCTTGTCTCAAGGGATGAACAATTGTTATGATTAGAGTAATTTTCTAAATTTCTCCACTAGGTTTTACAAACTCTATTTGCTTTGATTTATTTGTCAACGTATTATTAGCATTGAATCCTAATCCGATTTTGTCACCAAAAGCTTTTTGAGTATTAAGTAAGTATATTAATGATTTGGAGCTATTTTCAAATTTAGCAAGTATTTTTCCTTTTTCAAAATTTTCTTCGGTAGATGTTAAAGATTCATTTTTAAACGTGATATTTGATTTTATGTTGCAAAAGCTGTTGAAGTTACTTTCTAATTTTGAAAATTCTAATACGAATTGATCATAGCAAAAATGTTTGGTTCCGGATTGTACCTCATTTGGGGCTTTATATGCTTCACCATCTTCACATGCTATAAATCGATCCTCTTCATCTTCCATGTCGCTCCAAGTTTCATTTATAATCTTTCTTCGGATTTGGCTCATGTAATCTTCGTCATTAATACCTTCAATGATCATGTTTGAACTAGTAGCACTTGTATTTACATCAACTAAATGTTTGTTTATTAAATTTTCTAGAACAATTAATTCTTGTGCAACATCAAGTTTATCATCTTTGGCTCGACATTTCCATTGGTGAAAGTTTAAAATACATTTCCAAATATCATTTGCCGTTTTACAAAAGAATACCCTTTCATATTCAATTCCACGTAGGGTTTTATAAATCATTAGTTTGGCTTTGGTATTTTTATCAATCTTTGTTTGAGGTTAATTGTATTGTTTTTCAAAATTCGTTTTTGTTTGAATATCACTAATTGAAATGATGTGCCAAAGATCTTGATCTATTGATTTCACATAATTTTCAAATATATTTTTTCATTCACTAAAATTCTCATTTTCAAAATATGGTGGTTTAAATGTCATTTTTCCTTCTAAATATTTTTCCGATTCCATAGATCGATTACAAGTTTTAAAATACAATTTATTTTAAAAATCTTGTTTAACCTGGCTCTGATGCCAATTGTGGAAAACTAGAAGGGGGGGGGGATTGAATAGTTTTATGTCAATTTGTATTTTAAAAACTTAGTTTTATAAAAACTTCGATACAAGATTTATTGTAAAAATCTACTCAATCTAAATGATCAAGTTCACTAGTTTATGTGTATATATATATTGTATCTTTTTCAGATTATTTATAAAACTTTATTTTGTGAATGAACCTTTTATTTGAACTTTGTGTGAAATCAATTTTAGCACAATATCACAATCTACAACTAGATGCAAAATATATACGAGTATGTAAATAATAAAGATGTAAATGGAATAATTAGCAAGAGATGGAAAGATCAAACCAAGACACGACGGATTTATAGTGGTTCAGTTACAAGGTCTCCTTCCTTGCCCTACTCCACTCCTCGAGTCTCCTACTCGAGAGTTTTCTTCACTAACACAACGAACTCTCTTTTGGCGGAGAAACCTTACACAACTTTTGCTTACACCGATTAACGACACTAAGCTAAATGTCGAGTCCTAATAGTAGCTAGAACCAATCTCACACCACTACACACCTTCTTCACAACTTATACACACCACCACTACTACACTACTTCTCACACCTTCACAACTTCTTCTTCACAACACAACTATTTCTTCACTACATCTATTCACGACTACTAACTCACCTAGATCTATCAATTACACACCTTCTATACCTTTACAAATAATTTACACAACACCTAACAATATACACAACTCTTCAATACTTCTAAACAAGATGTTGAAGAAGTATTCTTCTCTTGCACTTTGAATGAGGATGGATTGTATCACTTGAAAACAAGAACTAATATGTTTATGATCAAAGGTTTTAGGAAGATGATTTGAGAGAATTAGAACAGAAAGTTTTTGTACAAAAGGTGAGAAAAAAATTCAGATTTGAACCAGTATTTATAGGCAAAGAAATCTGACACAGGAGCGTATGCCGGCCCCCTTAAAATTAAGGGGGCCGCCCATATGAAACGGCCAGATTCTTTGCCTTTTTATGGGGAAAGTTTATTTGGTGAAAATTTAACTGAATTTGGTTAAAAATTTGAATTCATATATTTATTATGAAATAAACATTTTCCTTTAATTACCAAAAGTGTTTTTCTTAAATATATAAAATGTTTATACCATTTTATATAATTTGTAATTAGTAAATAAATCTTCCTTTGATCATAAAATGTATTAGGCACTTGTTTATTCATACCTTAAGTGAATTAGTTGGATATAATGATATTTTGTTACTAAATACTTATTTACGTAATGATTTTACGTTTAATGATTTTAGATTTTGTTATCGTCAAAAAATAGGGATATCGAAAAATATTAATAACGTTTTTACGCATTATTTATATCAACAATCTCCCCCTTTTTGATGACTACAAAATCTAAACTCATTAAATCAAAAATTATTATATATGCAAGTATTTAGTGAGTTTATATCACTTCTTCCTCTTTTTGTAAACATCAAAAAGGTTGTCCAAAAGTGTAAATAAGTGTGACCATATGCTGTTTAAAGTGAAGAAATGTGTATTTTGTGTGACTATAGATCATCCAATGGCCACGTGAATTTTATGTTTGTGTGGCCTTTTATACTATTTAGTCACACAAAGCATGTTTGTTTTGGGTATTTAGTCACATACCATTAATCAAACAGTGGCCAAAAGTGTTAATAAGTGTGACCATATGCTGTTTAAAGTGAAGAAATGCGTATTTTGTGTGACTATTGATCATCCAATGACCACATGAATTTTATGTTTGTGTGGCCTTTTGTAATATTTAGTCACACAAAGCATGTTTGTTTTGGGTATTTAGTCACATACCATTAATCAAACAGTGGCCAAAAGTGTAAATAAGTGTGACCATATGCTGTTTAAAGTGAAGAAATGCGTATTTTGTGTGACTATAGATCATCCAATGGCCACGTGAATTTTATGTTTGTGTGGCCTTCAGTAATATTTAATCACACAACGACTAAAGCAAACAGTGACCAAAAATGTTAATAAGTGTGACTATATGTATCTTTTAGTCACATTTAAAAAATCAATATATATCAAAACAATTCAAATATATATCAAAACAAATTCAAATACAATAAAATTGGAATGTATAACTGAACAAAATGTAAAATTGGACATCCTTTTATACACCAAGGAGTCCTAGTCGGCTTAAAATAGTTTCTTTATAAGTATCTATAATCTTTTCTATAAGCAAGTAGCAACTTCGAGCGGTCTTAATATATGAGCAGTACCAACTTTAACTAGCAGTAGTAACTTTTGTACTAGCAGTAGTAAATACTTGGCCACATTTTCTTTGAAGTTCATGAGCTGCACTAAATCCATCTAAGCAATATTAACACAAACATGATCAACAGTAATTCAAACAACATCATGAAGACTTTTAATCCAAAACAATGAACATACTAATAAAATTTGCAGTTAAACTTACAAGTTTTTCTCCCATTGGTCTAATTTCATCATCTGAATATAAAAGCCTTGAAAATGTAGGCTATTGCATATCAACATATCAGGATGAGAGCAGGACTAGAACATGTCAAAGCTCACAACATAACAGAACTAGATGAGCCACTGGTTCAACTATCTGTACAAACATGATAGGAAAGTTAATACTAGTACCACGTTAGTACTGCTGGAGCAGAGTTACTACTGCTAGTATATATATATATATATATATATATATATATATATATATATATATATATATATATATATATATATATATATATATATATATATAAAACAGAATGTATATATAAATGAAGCAAATATATATATAATTGTAATGTCGTATATAATCAAATTCTCAACTATCATAAGTTAAAACCTGTTGACTCTTCGCCGCCTTAGCTTGCTTTTGCAAGGTTTCACTAGAGACCAAATGTTTTCGCTTTGTTGGTACTAATTTTAGTCCTGTATTTTGTTCACTAATATTTGGTATCATAGTTGGTGGTGTAACCTGTAGAACCGATTTGTTGTGGCTTAAGCGTTTTCGTATGTCCGATAGTTTTAACAGGTTCCTATATGTATATATAAAACACGGTACATTAGTCATGTACGTAAAACTAAAAAAATCAAAGGTGGATGTTTTATTACTTACCACTGTTTCCATTACTGGTACGTTTTCCAAAGTTTCAATGGCCATTGGAGTGGTCACCTGCAATATAAATTAAGAAATACAATGGTGTTATCATTAGAAAATGAAATTGTTAACAACATAAAAAGTGGCTTACTTCTGAGTCTAATGCCAGTTTCTTTCTGCAAAAAAAAAATGGGAAATGTAAGAAACTAAGGCACTAATAACGCTGCATAATATAGCATCTGCCAACCATGAAACCGTAAAAATATACATGGGTTGGCTTTGGTAACTGAGATGGAGCATACCCACGCCTCGAAAATGAAGTCTGCCAGAAAATCCATCTGAGGAAATTTTTAGCCAGGCATCTCATGTATCATCCTCACCCGTGAAAATAGCATGTAGCCCCTGCAAGAAACAAGTAACGTGATTAATGCTAACATAAAAGACGACAACATTAGATGTCCCAAATATAAGTTTAGCCTAAAAAACAAACATACGGGTTGCATATCGAATCGGGCAACAAATAATATACAATTGGTTGCAATTTTATGCAGCGCCAAACGTGGAACGAATAAACGTCAAACACATTACCAAGCAAGCAAATCACTAACATTTGGTACAAATGAAACAGTTTGACAAAAAGCAACCATATTTGAGTTAATTTCCTATATAACAGATGTTATGTTAATCTTTTGATAGATAACTTACGCAACTGCGATAAGCAAACTCCAACTGTTCAGCAACATCCTCCCGGAATGGAAACCAATCAAGACTCCCTTTACGAGCAAAAAAGTGGCCTCTTAGAATACGTCGATTGTCTCCATTCCAATAAACAGGAAAACTATTTCGTCTTAATAAGTCTACCTGCAACGATTACCACAACACGAATTTATAATCAAAAACATGTTTTAGGCTAGTTTAATCCACGTAAATAAATTTAAATCGTTTTATATTCGATTACACATTTAAGAAAATATAAATTAAATATGTGTTTGAGCATACCCATGAACAGAGTAGGATAGGTGAGATGAGGGTGATGGTGGCTCGACTGTGATGCTGGTGGTTATCTCGAACCAAACAACCGAAGCAAACAAAGTTTCCCATACAGTTCCCTTGTCTTGATGACGGTGATGGCGTGGAGGAGCGATGGTTGGTGGAACCACGGCGAGATAAGGCGGTGAAGTGTGGCGGTGGTGTGAGTCGGTTCTAGAGAGAAGGA
The DNA here is from genome assembly GCA_030686995.1 of Artemisia argyi. Taxonomy (NCBI): domain Eukaryota; kingdom Viridiplantae; phylum Streptophyta; class Magnoliopsida; order Asterales; family Asteraceae; genus Artemisia; species Artemisia argyi. The sequence goes on from CM060689.1 coordinate 63,830,973, forward strand.
GAAGAGATGAATAGAGAGAAGATAGATTTGACTAAGCTAGTAGTGTTAATGTTTTGATTTTGGGTAAAAAAGGGGCGCCATATGAGCGGAGCGGGAGATTGAAATTTTGGGGAAAATTTAGGGGCGGGATGTTGAGCGCTATACTAAAATTTTGGAGATTGAAAGCCTATCAAATGAGCTCAAAATGTTTAATGAGTGAGCTCAACCTTATATAAGTTGGACTCGAGTTATTGTTGAGTTCTCGAGCTTGTAAGTGATATATATATATATATATATATATATATATATATATATATATATATATATATATATATATATATATATATATATATATATATATATATATATATATATATTTAATATGTAAGTGTACTAAGTGTAAATACTTATTTATGAATGTATCAAGCTTTTCGAGCTGAAGTCGAACCAAATTCAATTCTTAGGTTATATTTCAAATTTAATTTTTGTAATAAAACACATCTTTACAGATAAATCGAGCTTTTCGAGTCAAGCTCAATCCGAGTTCAAACTTTCTCGATCCCGGATAACATATGATCGGGAAGGTCCCTGGATACTTGCTTCTTAGTGTCTGTGACAAATGGTATACACCTACCAAGCCAGTGCAACCCATGCATGACCAGTGATAATGGCTAATTCATATGGGTCATGGGTCATGTGCAGTAATTAGGTTAGCACTGGTCACATTCATTAATTAATGGGTATTTGATATCGATCTAGGGATGAGCATTTTGACCCGAATCCCGGAACCGAACCGGAACCATACCGGTACCGTACCGAAACGGTACCGTTCCCGATATACGGTACGGTACCGGGACTACGAAATAAGGTGAAAAAAAAATCGGGACACTAATTCGGTACGGGACCGATACCAAATCGGGAAATTCCCGAATAAAAACGGGGAAAAACCCGATTTCCCGGTACCGGTACCGAAACCGGTACCGGTACCGATATCCGAATCCCGTCCGGTACCCCCTTTCATGCTCGGGAAAAAAACGGTACCACCAATTCGGTACGGGTTCGGTACCATTCTGGTACCGTGCTCATCCCTACATCGATCATATAGGTCATATGCATTGGATGAATAGTTGCTTAAAGTGTCATGTTACGACACATCCATGATTGTTGACAATTGGTAATTAACATGCATGGGTCATGGGTCATTGATGTGCTAATTAGCAACCATGTTTTAAATTTATAGAAACAAGAATTACCGATTAACTAGGAACACATTCGGGCAAGTATACCCTAGTCAATTGTAGTATAGTAGTGGTAAGTCAAGGTCGTCCCAAGAGACTTGGTTGCACTCAAGTGTCGTTTGTTTGTTTAAGCAAGTAACAAGTTAGTGGTTATGATTGTCACGGATCAAACCACAAGAAAAATAATAAGAGAACAAGCACACAAAGAACATTCATCACAAGAATCACATCAATATCCAAACAAGTATTCAAAACAAAACCAAATTGTATTCAACCAAACATAAGTCTTCAACCAACATAGTAATCATAAGCATCATGAAATATAAAAGTAACAAGGTTTACCCAAAGTATGAATTACAAATAGGTAAAGGTGAAAGGTTATAGCTACCTTTAAGCCCCATCAACGTAACAAAGTTTCCAATCAACTACAACTTCTAACCAAACTAGAGAATCGCTCCAATATTTGGTGATACGTCCTCCATGAACGGCAGACGTTTGTGGTAAGGTGGCGATAAATCTTCCTTTAGAAATGCACCTTTGTTTTGGTGACAATCCTTCATTTAGGAATGCACACTTAGAACTAAGCCTAAGCACTCATATTTGTAGTAGAAATCAACCTTAGCCTCCAAGCAAGTTTCTTGGGCACTAAGTTGTCGTAAAATGCCAGGTTTAGGAGTTATTATGGAGACATGATCGGACTTGGGGCTTAATGACAATTAATTATGCATTAAAAATGACTTCGGGAGGTCAGATTAGTCCATCCGATCGGTTGGATTCCATCCGATCCGGATGGATGAAAAGGTCAGTTTCCAACCGAATCGGTTGCGGGCTCCTACCGATCGGATGGATGATTTTGGTAGAAAATAATAAAGACCAAAGTTGTAGATCTTTCTCTTAGTTTTCCGTGGCCGCGAACGGGGGGTCAAACGGAGTCCGTATGCTCAAGTTATGGCCAAAATGGTGAAGGTGTGTCGGGAACAACGAGTTTTTCATTATTTCTTCATTTTATCTTCTTTCCTTCATTTCACTTCTCGTTTTCCTTCTTGTGCTTTATTCTTGAGTCCTTGGAGTGACAATCTTCATGACTTTATCTTCTCGAATATACTCCAAGAGACTTTCATTTGTCGGGAATTCCTCCGCACATTTATAAATCTTCGATTATTGATCATTTTTACGTTTTTTCCTTCATTTTCCTTCCATGAACCTAAAATAGAGAATATACTTCATTAAGTACCATAGGTTCATAAAAGTGACCAAAATATATGCATAAAATCCACAATAATGCTCCTAAAAACATGTTAATTTTGAGCGTTATCAAATCCTTCACACTTAAACTTTGCTTGCCCTCAAGCAAATCTTGAAAAAGAAAAATCGAAACCATACCTAAATGAAAAAAAAAAACGAAAAGAAAATTTTGAAAACTATAAAAATTTGAAAAATATAAAAATTTGAAAAATATTTTTGGTTTTTTTTTTTTTTTTTTTTTGAACATAAACAAGCTAAAATGAGATAAATAAATGAAAATGAGCGCAAACTCCCCCACACTTAAGGGTTTGCTTGTCCTCAAGCAAAAATTAAGTAAAATAGATCCACATGGTGCACAAGTATGTTTAGAAAAATGTTATGCAAATCTACCAAGCACAAGTACTAGATACGATTCATCGTTTTAAGCTTTAGTGGTGAAAAATCGAGATGTTTGACAATACCCAATGATTTTCTTGCTTTATTAACATTTCTAAACACCTCACGAAAAAGGAACTAAGTATAATTCACTCTATCACTCATTTATTTAGGTAGTGGAGTATATATAAGAGAAATCACACTCATTGCTCAGTCATGATTCGTTTATTACCATAGGCTTGTACAAGAAACAAAACTCCACCGTTATGGCGTAAGCACCAAGTGTAAACATCTAAAGAGGTCTTTTATTCGGGTTGTAATGTAAGGCTAAAGGGTTTATACCAGACTTATATTCAAACATCTCATACAAAAACATAATAGATCACTGGCGCGTCATTTGCATAACGGATGGTCACTAAAATTTTCATGCACTTGATATTTTCACTAAGCCATTACCATATCCGGATAGATAGGGTAATTTGGTAAGGGTAGGGATAAGGCATGAGAATATTTATGAAATTGATTTTAAAAGAAAAATAAAGTCAAGTTTAATACCCATTGTTGCTAGTTACCGAACAAACCACGAACCTATAAATGATTATAGTTACAATCATCTCTTCTTCAAATATCGATACATCGATTCGCCATAACAATATTCTTCATACTTAGCACATTGGCTAACAACATATCACAAGGTTTCCTTTATTCACATATATAGCACAGTTGCTATATTTGTCACCTTATAGTTACGATGATTTTTTTTCCCTAACATCTCCCCCACACTTCGTATAAGCATACACCACAAAAATACAAATAAGAAGGTGCACTCTTCGTCTTTGTCGGAATGGAACACATGAATCACAAAGTGTGGCTAACTAATAATCATAAAAAATAATCCAACATACCAAGCAACTAGCAACCCACCATTTAGACTTTGACAAGGGTTAGGCTAAGGTTTAAAGTGTAAAATATTTTTGTATTTTTCTGGATTTATCAAAAACGAAAAGGATGGCTTGAAGGGTGTAACTAAGGGTATCTAGCGCTAAAGATGAACGCTAACAAATGGGTTCCAAATACGAGGATAACTAACCGATGTGGTTAGAAAACATTATTTTGTAAATGGATGGCCATTTGGTTTCATTCCTAAGGTGCCTCTTTATCACACGAATACACTTATATCACACGAATGCAATCTTACAGCGGTCTGGTAATGATTTACAAGTACAAGTTTTAGAATAAATAAAATCACCGGCACACTCATAACAAAAGATCCAAGAATAAAAGATGTATGCTATCTATGAAACAGGTTTAAATCCTCACAATTTAGTGGAAAGGGTTATAATATGCGCTATCAAATGTTATCGATCCTAGAATGGATTGCAATATTAATCGGGACACATCTCAAGTTTTTCAAAAATTACCGATTTCACCAGTGGATTGATCCAGTTATTCTAATATATTTTCCTAAAAGCGTGAAAACAACTAGATCATAAGGGCAAACAAGTATACAAAAATTATTTTCAAATTGTTGACCCAAAAATTATAAATTTAAAAATTGGTTTTGTTTTTCCTATTTTACTTTCCCCCCACACTTAAGTTATGCATTATACTCATGAAAAATAAACTTCAAAGCATGTAAAATAGGGAAAAATAAATAAGTAAATAAATAGTCCAAGAGAAACGAAACTTCCCGGGCCGTAGAAATTGCGATCAAACTCCAAATGATAAGATGCTAAGCATGTGAGATCAATCGATTTCGCTTCCAACAAAACATCAACACACCAAGTACAATGTCACCAATAATCCAATCTCCAAGAGCTTATTAAATCTGCAAAAACAAACTAAACTACAAAAACGCGTAAAATCCTAAAACTCACTTTCGTAGGCATCACGGTTGCATTTAGCGTATGCAACAAGCCTTTTAAACCCCTCGGTGGCCCGAGTGGACGAGTGAAGTCTCGTGAGGGTTTCCAGTGAACATACCCACAAAGTTCAAAACTTTTTTTATTTTAAAAAACAAGTACTTATTTATTCACAATGTACTAAAAATTAAAAATGGAAAAACCGAGTTTAAGTAGAATAAAAGAAATGACACTCTTGCAAAAACAAAAAGACATTTAAACTTATACGATATAAACACAAACACAAAAGAACAAAATAAGAAAAATATATATATATTTTTTTTACCGATTGGTCCAACCGATCGGTCAAGGGTTCCAACCGATCGGTTGAAAATTGACACAATTTAAATTTTTTAACGAGAGCACCAACCGATTGGTTGGACATCCAACCGGTTCGGTTGGAATGAAAAATATTTTTCCGAGAGCTCCAACCGTTCGGCATGGATTCCATCCGATTCGGTTGGCACTTAGTGACACATTTTTTTTTCGAAAACAAGTTTTACTCAAAAACTTTTATTGACAAAATAAAACAAGAACGCTTAACATAACAAACACGAAAATAAACACAAGTAAATAAAACACATAAACACAAAATGACACTAAAAACAAAAATAATAGCATAAACAAATAAAAGCACAATCACATAAAATGAAAATCACATAGACGCAAACAAACACAATTAGTCACGTAACACAAATGAAAACAAGATGATCTAAAACAAGATAGTCTTATTCTAAATTAACACGAAACTAATCCGAACAAGAATAACTCTAACAAATAACACAAACACATGCAAGAGATCACATAAATATAAAACTCAAAACTCACATAACAAGAAAAACACAAAAGAAAAATGGAACAAATGATTTGGTGTGTTTTTTTTTTTTTTTTTTTTTTTTTTTTTTTTTTTTTGTTTTTTTTGTTTTTTTTTTTCCACAAACAATTTCGAGCAAACTTTGGGTAGCAAATATTGAAATGAGATTTTTTTTTTAAAACACATGAAACACAAAACTCCGGCAACGGCGCCAATAATTTGTTGCGGCGGTTCCGAAATTATGATCAAGCAAGGAATCAATATAATAAGCAAACGAGCAATTTATCAAACAAGAAGACAATTAAACAAATGCAAGTCCCCGACAGCGGCGCCAAAAACTTGATGTGCTAATTAGCAACCATGTTTTAAATTTATAGAAACAAGAATTACCGATTAACTAGGAACACATTCGGGCAAGTATACCCTAGTCAATTGTAGTATAGTAGTGGTAAGTCAAGGTCGTCCCAAGAGACTTGGTTGCACTCAAGTGTCGTTTGTTTGTTTAAGCAAGTAACAAGTTAGTGGTTATGATTGTCACGGATCAAACCACAAAAAAAATAATAAGAGAACAAGCACACAAAGAACATTCATCACAAGAATCACATCAATATCCAAACAAGTATTCAAAACAAAACCAAATTGTATTCAACCAAACATAAGTCTTCAACCAACATAGTAATCATAAGCATCATGAAATATAAAAGTAACAAGGTTTACCCAAAGTATGAATTACAAATAGGTAAAGGTGAAAGGTTATAGCTACCTTCAAGCCCCATCAACGTAACAAAGTTTCCAATCAACTACAACTTCTAATCAAACTAGAGAATCGCTCCAATATTTGGTGATACGTCCTCCATGAATGGCAGACGTTTGTGGTAAGGTGGCGATAAATCTTCCTTTAGAAATGCACCTTTGTTTTGGTGACAATCCTTCCTTTAGGAATGCACACTTAGAACTAAGCCTAAGCACTCATATTTGTAGTAGAAATCAACCTTAACCTCCAAGCAAGTTTCTTGGGCACTAAGTTGTCATAAAATGCCAGGTTTAGGAGTTATTATGGAGACATGATCGGACTTGGGGCTTAATGACACTTAATTATGCATTAAAAATGACTTCGGGAGGTCAGATTAGTCCATCCGATCGGTTGGATTCCATCCGATCCGGATGGATGAAAAGGTCAGTTTCCAACCGAATCGGTTGCGGGCTCCTATCGATCGGATGGATGATTTTGGCAGAAAATGATAAAGACCAAAGTTGTAGATCTTTCTCTTAGCTTTCCGTGGCCGTGAACGGGGGGGTCAAACGGAGTCCGTATGCTCAAGTTATGGCCAAAATGGTGAAGGTGTGTCAGGAACAACGAGTCTTCCATTATTTCTTCATTTTATCTTCTTTCCTTCATTTCACTTCTCGTTTTCCTTCTTGTGCTTTATTCTTGAGTCCTTGGAGTGACAATCTTCATGACTTTATCTTCTCGAATATACTCCAAGAGACTTTCATTTGTCGGGAATTCCTCCGCACATTTATAAATCTTCGATTATTGATCATTTTTACGTTTTTTCCTTCATTTTCCTTCCATGAACCTAAAATAGAGAATATACTTCATTAAGTACCATAAGTTCATAAAAGTGACCAAAATATATGCATAAAATCCACAATAACGCTCCTAAAAACATATTAATTTTGAGCGTTATCAGTCATGTACATTGGGTTAGAGTGGCTTTTAGTGTAATGGAAACCATGCATTACCGGTGATAATGGCTAATTCACATGGGTCATGGGTCATGTGCATTAGGTTATCACTGGTCACATTCACTAATTAATGGGTATTTGACATCGATCATATGGGTCATATGCATTAGGTGAATAGTTGTTTAGAGTGTCATGTTACGACACATCCATGGCTGTTGACAATTGGTAATTAACATGGGTCATGGGTCATGTGCATTGGGTTATAGTGTCTTTTAGTGTAATGGAAACCATGCATTAGCGGTGATAATGGCTAATTCACATGGGTCATGGGTCATGTGCATTAGGTTATCACTGGTCACATTCATTAATTAATGGGTATTTGACATCGATCATATGGGTCATATGCATTGGGTGGATAGTTGCTTAGAGTGTCATGTTACGACACATCCATGACTGTTGACAATTGGTAATTAATATGGGTAATGGGTCATATGTATTGGGTTGTAGTGGCTTATAGTGTCATGTTATCAACCAATACATTCATGGTGATCGACAATACAATGGGTAATTAACATGGGTCGTGGGTCATGTGCATTGGGTTGTAGTCGCTTATAGTGTAATGGAAACCATGCATGACCGGTGATAATGGCTAATTCACATGGGCGACTTTTTAAATACAAAATACACTAAAGGCCAGGTGCGCTTGGTTCAAACTTGGGAAATGGAAAGGGAAAATGTAAGCTAATGGTCGGGAAAGGGAAATGTAAAGAAGATCAATCCCCCCAATTTATTGGGTAATGATCCATTACCCACTATTGGGTAATGGGTTATTGCATTATGCTTTGCCAAGCATATTTTTTCGCTACCTTTCCCACTCTTCACCCCCTATAACCCCCTACCAAGCATTAAGGGTGTTCAAAAAACCCGAGAAACTGACAAACCAACCATTCGGTTTTGGTTTTTACTTTTAGATATCCGTGGTTAACCGAACCGAACCGTATATAATATAAATAAATTACCCGACCCGCGATGGATAGTTAAAATCTTCCAACTAACTGAACCGAACCGAACCGAACCGCCCCGTGAACACCCCTAGCAAGAGTATCAAACACACTTCATTTACACTTCTACAGTAATATATATATATATATATATATATATATATATATATATATATATATATATATATATATATATATATATATATATATATATATATATACAAACTTATCAAACACACTTCACACATTTCCATAATCATCTCGTTATCTCTCACACTCACAGTTACAACTCACTCGGATCTAGGTTTTGATCCCAAATCTCAAAAAGATGATAAGATCACAAATGAATATAATCCAAATACCCCCTTAGAGCTATTTATTCTTAGGCTTAGGTTGATTATCTGTTATAAGAATTGCGTTGCATTTGTGTTGATAGAATAAGGAAGAACATGCTGTGTTGTTTTTGTGAATAATTAGAGCAAAAGAGATATTAAGGTTTGCTTGGATTAGCTTATTTTATCTTAGGATTAGGTTGAAGTACAATAAACATATCAAGAACTTAAAGAGTTTTTTCATGTATTTAGTTACAATGAAAATATTTTCATTGCATTGTTGATATAAATTTAATATGATTTCATTGATTCATGATTAGCTCTCTAATGTCATAGGACCTACATAACTAATATGTATGTTCGTCACATTTAAGTGAGCAATATAAATTATAGTAAGAATTTGGTTGCTAAGAACTTAAAGCTCAATTATCAGGGCCCATCTATCTAACGATGTAGATGGGTTCCATCGCTTTGATTGGACCCCATTTTCTAACGATTTTTAATGGTTCTTTCAATAATCAAGATTAAACATCGTTAGAAAACGGGGTCCAATTAACCATCTACATCGTTAGATAGATGGGCCCTGATAATTGAGACGTCTTCAATGCGATAATGATATAGTGTGTATTGTTCATGACAGGCCACACTCCTTCATTATCGCATTCAAGATGAGTGATGTTACTTAGACTCTATTTTTTACTCAACATTTGTAGATTGTTTATATCACTCTGTTTGCTTTATATATATGTATGATGTATTTTTGATATAAGAATTATGTTGCATTTGTATTGAGAGAATAAGGAAAAAAAGTGGCGGATGTGTGTGCGAATATTTAGGCTAAAACAGCCAAGTATCAAAGATGGAAGAAGTATCAGCGATGGATGAAAAGCCACCACTTTCAAGTATGAACATAAACTTGTTCTGGTGTTTCATCCATTACTGATTCATCTTTGCTCTTTGCCAAAATACATAAACAATTATCAAGTATATGTTCAACTTTCCAAAATACAGAAACAATTATCAAGTATTAGTTCCAAGAACAAAGGTTGTTTCAAACACACCCTGAATTGCAACATTATCTTTTATTTCATTTACACTATATTTTTTAAAATTTTAATATATTTTTTATTTTTTTTGCAGCAAATCCTTGGTTAGACTACTTTCCAAAGGGATATTTGGATCAGGTCAATCATGAAATTTTGCAGATTTCTTCACGTTAATCATGTTCCATTGTGACTAGTCTTTGTTGGCGACTAATATGTATATAGTTCTGTGAAGAGTTATATATAAGCATTGATCCCTGGCAAACGCTCGTCCCAATGGATCATGGTTGGCCGAAGATGTTGAAAAGGTTCAAGCTACCTGTGGGAAACATCAATCCTTTCCTGCATTAAACAAAGCAACAAAAAAACCATATCTCAAACAACATCCCAAGGCGTACAAGACATTGGATGATGATGATTTGTCTGATGTGGAGTTTGATGGGTTGGATTACGAAGATGCACATGTGGCATTTGACCCGGAGAAATCTCCAAAATTAGATTAGTAGATTTTTAGAATGTGTAACTTTTATTTCAAGTATTTTGTAATTTTTCATTTCAAGTTATACGGAAGAAATGTTTAATCTTAATTCCAGTACTTTTGTCATTGCTCAATTTTCTCATTACTTGTTGATATTAATATAATGATTCACCCTTTGCACTAAAAAAGATTCTGATGCTAAGAAAATGTTACTGCAGCTGGTTTTGTACATGATTTTGTAATTTTTCATTTCAAGTTTTATTGGAAAATGTTTAATCTTAATTCCAGTACTTTTGTCATTGCTCAATTTTCTCATTACTTGTTGATATTAATATAATGATTCACCCTTTGCACTAAAAAAAAAAAAAAAAAAAAAACTGTTGCAAAGAAAACGTTATTTCAGGTGGGTTTGTACTGCTAGAACTGAGAGTGCAGGGGTGGATTGGTAACATTTACACTTAACGGTTTAAATCCCCAATCAAATCGATAATTCAGTTTCACGCACACATAATTTCTCTATAATCACAAACACTAACATCTTTTATCAATCATTTTCAAAATCCCCAAATCACAAAACCCTAATTCAAGATGGTGTTGCCAATTGAATCAAAACGCACATTTGTTGACAGACACAACATGGTCGCTTTTTTGAAGAAACCAGATGGTTCTGAAGGATTCACACAGATAATCGATTTCTTGAAGGCTACCCCTATTAGGTATGCATTAACTGTAAATCCTCCTATATGCATTTCTTTTATTAAGCAGTTTTGGGCTACTGCTAAGGTCATAACTTTTAATGGAGAAAAATAGATTAAGGCTAAGGTAGATGGCCAACATATACTCATAACTGAGGCATCTATTAGGGAATCTCTTAACCTGCCAGATAATGAAGTGATTGTGTGTCTTGAAAATGCCGCCATTTTCAAAGGTTTGAAAAAAATGGGGTATGAGAAGAAGAATGATAGATTAAAATTTTACAAAGGTCTCTTCTCATCTCAGTGGAAATTCTTGATTCATACTCTCTTAAATTGTTTGAGTCCTAAAACAACAGGTTGGAATGAGTTTGGTACCACCATGGCATCAGCAGTGATATGCCTTAGTAAAGGAAAACCTGTTAATTTTTCAAAAATGATTTTGGATGGTATGATCAAGACCTTGGATGATGATGGTAACTTGTGGAAAACTAGAAGGGGGGGTTGAATAGTTTTACGTCCTTTTTAAATTTATTATCAAAATATTTTGTAGCTTATTAAAAACTTTTGATTCGATCTCAAGTGAATTCAAGTAACAACCAATATAAGCAATACTAATCTAATAATGAAACTATTGAAATATAATGAAGAAAAGATAGAGTTAGAAAGATCAAACCACAACACGCGAATTTATAGTGGTTCGGCTACAAGGACACCTTCCTTGCCCTACTCCACTCCCCGAGTACCACACTCGAGAGTTTTCTTCACTATGTCAACAAACTCCTTATGGTGGAGAAACCTTACACACCTTGGCTTACACGAGTTAACGACACTAAGCTAAATGTCAAGTTCTAATCGTAGCTAGAACCAATCTCACAACTTCTTCAAGACTTCACACCTTCTTCACACCTTGTCAACTTCACACCTTCTTCTATGCACAACTAAGTCACAACTACTAAACTACTTTACAACACACCTAGTTTCTACAATCAACAAATTTACACAACACCTTTACAAATATCTAGCACTACTACAATATGAAAATAGCTAATCACAACACTACTACAATTAGATGGATGTAGAGGAGTGTTCTTCTTCTTGCACTTGAATGGATGAAGCTTTGGATCACTTGGAAACAAAGACTTATGAGTTATATGATCAAAGGATTTTTGATATAGAAATGGAGGTTGGATAAGAAAGTTTTTAGTGCAAAAAGGTGACAAAAATATGTGAAATGATCCAGTATTTAAAGGGTCAGAAAATACTGGTCTGGAGCGTGCCGGTCCCCTTAATTAGTGGGCAGTCCCCTTAATGATTAAGGGGGCCGCCTAGTAAAATTAAGGGGGCCGCCCTACTGAACGTTTGAAAAGTTTTTCTGGATAAAATTTGCCCTTTTTGGTTGGAAATTTGAAATCATATCTTTGTAGTTTAATATAACAATACCAAAAATGATTTACAAATATATATAAAATGTTAATATCATTTTATAAAATGTTATGTCTTAAGACAAGGTTTCCTTTGATCATATAATGCATAAGATGCTTAGTTTATGCATACCTTAAGTGATATTTGATGTGGAGGTAAATATTTGTTACTAAATACTTGTTTACGTCTTAATCTTGACTTAATTTGATTTGAGATTTGTGATTATCAAAACATAGGTTTATTGAGAAATATTAATAACATTTTTAAACATTATTTATATCAACAATCTCCCCCTTTTTGATGATTACAAAACTTAAACTCATTAACTCAAAAATTAGTTTTTAAACAAGTATTTTAGTGAGTTTATATTTACTTCTCCCCATTTTTGTAGAATAAAAAAGGTTATGCCAACAATTTTCAAACGTGAAAATTTGACGGGAAGATATCTCCCCCTTGATGTGTACTCCCCCTCGTTTGGGGGCACCAAGAGAACGAGCTATGGAATGCTTTGCAAAACAAAAATATTAGAAGCACAAGTATATACATGCAAACATACATAAGGTGACAAGAAAATAATTAAGCATGTTTGAAAAGAAGCATTCATATTAAAGCAATGGTTGTGTCAAGACACAACAATACAAGTAGTACTAATAAGGATTACAAGTAGGAAAGCTAGTACATAATCTAACAACTAGAAAAATACATCATCATGCAAAGAGTACATGGATTTCATAGAGCTTGCAAGCAAAAGGGTGGTAAAGGCTTTATTTATTAAGCATATCATATGCTTAATTTGGAGAGCATGATGGTGATGGTGGAGGAATGGGTGAGAATTGTCTTCATTTCGTTTAACTTGATGTTTTAACTTTATTTCGTTTGTAAATACAAGAATTTTAATTAGATTATAACTTTTACATTATAGTTTTAAATGATTGTTACAAACATTTAAAACTACAATATTAAAACAACAAATCTTTTTAAATTTTTAAAAAATAAAACAGTCCTATCTAAATTCATTTTACAACTAACTAAATCTATTTTTAGGTAATGAGTAACATAATTTAAGTAGACTACAACAACTTCATTTATGTTACAAGGATAAATGTGTACATGGTTAATGGTCACATATAATACCCTTATAACATGGCCATAATCATGATTTAGATACACATTTGTGATATGGTGTGACTATTGTAAAGCCTATAGTCACATGATCGTGCTACAAATATATGTGACTATACACATTAGGATTTGGAAAGCAAACGCACACTAAACTTTAGACACACATATTAACTTACGTGACCATATGTATCGAACTTTCGTTATGCTTAATCATGTTTGTATGGTTTAGTGTGACCATATATGACATTTGGTCATACTCTTCAAGTGTGTGACATATATTTGTCACTCTTAAATGCATATCGTGACTAACGTTTCAAACTGAATTTTTAGTTGTCACACATTTCAAATTCATATGTGGCTAACTATTCAGCAAAGAATAGCAGTCACGTTTATATAATGTGTGACAAACTTGACTAAATAATTTAGCCACATACGCAAGTACTTCATGTGACCATATATCTTTTTTAGTCACACTGTTCAATTGTGTGACATATATTTGTCACATATGTATATCTATAGTGTGACTAATGTTTCGAGCTCATTTGTATCTGTCACACGTCCCGAATTAAAAGTGACTAAATAATCCATTTTTTTCCAGTTACCTCTAGTCACATAAATATTCAAATGTGTGACAATAGAATTCCGAAATGGTCACACAAGTCGGATCAAGTGTGGCTATTTATTTTATTCTGGTACATTTAGTCACGTATAAATGTTACAGTGTGACATTTCAAAATCGACCATGCGTGACCAATAGAACTTTTTGTACTAGTGTTATAATTAAGGGGGCCGCCTATATGAAACGACCAGATTCTTTGTCTTTTTCTGGGGAAAGTTTATTTGGTGAAAATTTAACTGAATTTGGTTAAAAATTTGAATTCATATATTTATTATGAAATAAACATTTTCCTTTAATTACCAAAAGTGTTTTTCTTAAATATATAAAATGTTTATACCATTTTATATAATTTGTAATTAGTAAATAAACCTTCCTTTGATCATAAAATGTATTAGGCACTTGTTTATTCATACCTTAAGTGAATTAGTTGGATATAATGATATTTTGTTACTAAATACTTATTTACGTAATGATTTTACGTTTAATGATTTTAGATTTTGTGATCGTCAAAACATAGGGATATCGAAAAATATTAATAACGTTTTTACGCATTATTTATATCAACAAAAACATAAAACATTGACAGGCAATCGAATACAAATTTGAGTCATTTCGCCTATGTAGCTGACTCTCATGCTAGGTTTCATCTAACTTATGTTGCATACTTAAAAAATCTGCAACTCCACTGCACCCTTGTGTTTGTTGTGTACCACTGCCACTATCAGGAACCGTATCCTTATTGAAAACCTTAACTATGTTTCTTTTAGTAATGTTAAGGTAATTCAAAGACTCTTTTGGAGTAAAAACTGAAACATTAGCAAGTACCAAAGCTGTCCCTTCGGTAAAATGTTTCCTTCCATAACCCCCTCGTCATTAAGGACTTTGTGGTGTACTGCACCACTAACTGAGCCTGTAGGATCCTTCAAAGTAACTGTTAGATCTCCAATTTCATTTGGAGAAACAGAAATCACTATTGCAATAACTTGCTCAAGTTTACCTTTCTTCATAAATTTATCGATGTTTCCCAGACAGCCGTAGATAATCCCCCCATTATTATGAACATAATCAACCGCTCCAACCCACGGTCCACGTATAAAACACTCATTCTGATATAATTCTTCATCTGCTTTCATGATGAAGGCTTGTGTTGGTGTTTGGGAGTCCTCGACTCCGTCCCGAATAAGCTGTGTTTTAAGCAGCTTTGCTGATTGAACAATACCCGCAGGGCCCGGTATTATCCTAACCGGTTGAGAATCATTTTTTTCAACAACAAAGCTTTTATTTGACACATTTTTTTGGCTTCTTGTATTCTCCACACGTGCTTCCTGGTTGTTGATGGTGCGTTTGGTGGAGGTTAGGAATAGATCAGAATCGTCTACATCAAGCGATAGCTGCCAATCTTCACTTTCATTTGGGTCCATCTTTTCAAACTGCTGCGTATGTAGACTACAAATTAAAATTTTTGTATTATTTACCAATTCACAAACTTTACCTTTAATAGTCCTATGATGCCAGTGTTAAGGATTGTTCACATTATTATGTGACTGTACATATGATGCTGTAATTATGATTTTGTGGACTGTGTAGTTGAACCAATTAAATGTATGATTGGTGGTTGGTGGTTAGGGAAGTTATTAGATTGTACTATGTTTATGCGACTTCAATTACTTAACTTCATATGGTTGTTAAGTCAATTTACTACTATATCCATTACTATGTACTTCCCTTATTCGTCCTGTATATGCTGCATAACAATACTCCAAATTAATAAACACTAACACCAGGTGCAACACAATGAGTTATCAGAATTCCACCAATAAATTTAAATGTTTTCTCGTGTGTCAGCCATCAACACGGAAAGTGTTACTCGCACACAACATCAAGTACCTGAATCTAGTTAATTATTGAAGAGAAAAGTTTACCATCAGCGTAGATCGTATGATATCGCTGTCCTACAAAATAGGTTCTGAAGTAATTGATGTTAATGATGATGAAGACGTTGAAAGCTTTGTGTGTGATTTTTCACATGTTACCGACCAAATACCAAAACTGTTTATCAAGTTGCACGAGGCGAAAACGTATTGTTCTTGTAAGTCTGCTGATTTTGATTTAAATAAGCCTTATATACCTTATGCATCATCACAAAATAATCCCAACAAATTGTTTACACATGTGCCTGACCCTCCACTTGCACCTGAAATTGATATTAAAGATAATTACAGATGTAACTTGGAAAATAGAGTTCCATGTAGCATTAAAATGGGTGATAGATTTAATGATAAGGCAGTGTGTATAATTGCAATAGCAAAGAAAGCTATAATAGAAGGATTTGAATTTTACGTTATTAAATCTTGTTCGGAAAGGTATAGTGTAAGATGTGCTGTTCCAGGATGCAGTTGGAACATTTACACACGAAAGTTTTCAGATTCCAATTTTTTTAGGGCCACCAACCTTCACCCTTCACACATATGCGAAAAAACACAATTACTCCCTAACCATAGGAATGCTTCAAAGGTTATAATTGGTCACATGATCATGGAAAAAATGAGGGACAACAGACGGGTGTATACAGGTAAGGACATAAAGACAGATTTTAAAATAGAATGGAAAATAGACATTTCTTACCTTCCGGCATGGATTGGGAAAAATTATGCCCTAAAATTACTGTACGGATCCCATGATGAATCGTTTTCCCTCTTACCCAAATATTGTTACAACCTTAAGTTGGCAAATCCGGGTATTGTGACACACATTGAGACAGATGCAGAAGGACAATTCAAGATGTGTTTTGTAGGCTTTGGTGTTTTGGTAAGCATAATTAACGAATTATATCAAATTTATATATCATAGTATTTTTATTACATTTATTTTTAAACTCACTTATATGTTATTAACTACATAGATCCGGAGTTTCTTAAAGTATATGCGACCGCTTATAAAGATAGATGCCGTGCACCTAAAAGGAAAGTACCTTGGAACCAACTTGCTTGCTGTCGGAATGGATGCTAACAATCAGATAATACCACTTGCAACGGGTGTAGCTCAAGGAGAGACTGTTGAAACATGGCCCTGGTTCCTGTCGAAGCTGAAAAAATGTATCGGTGAACATGATGGTTTTGCTATTATATCTGATAGGCATTACGCTATTACCATTGCATGTCAAACTATTTTTCCCCGAGCCTTTCATGGGTACTACTGTCGGCATTTGATGATGAATTGCAGATTGAAAAGTAAAAAGCATAAGGCCCTATTTTGGAAGACATGTAAAGCGTACCTGGAGTCTGATTTTCAAAACGCAATCTCTAAGATTAGAAGGTTAAGACCTGAAGCGTACAGAAAACTTGAAGACGCTGGTTTTGATAGGTGGTCAAGAGCATACTGTCCAGCAAAAAGATACAACTACATGACATCAAACAGCGCCGAGTCAATAAATTCGTTAACCAAGTTTGTACGCAATGTTCCAATAACAATGGTAATAGAGTATTACCGAGAGCTTATTCAACGGTGGTTCTGTAAGCGTAGATACAACGGTGAAGGTAATGCTGTGAAAGGCACTGATTCATTGTGTTTTGGTGTGTGTAAACAACAATTTATCAAAATATCAACAAACGTGAGGTTTAGTTTGTCGTGAGACAAATAAACGTGAAGTAGTACGAGTAAACCGTTTAGGAAAACGATTACCTCACAAAACTTGTGAAAGTGATATTCAAATTGTGAGACCGGGAAGTGATTTCCCGGGTCGTACCCCAACGAGGTGTGAATGTAAAGCTTCGAATGAAATTTGGATTAAAATCTTGTATGATTGGAAAGGTTATTTGGTTTTGCGATATGTTAAACTAACGAATTTTTAAAAAATTAACTAACGAAAGTAAATTAACCTAAGGAAACTACAATCCAAGAAATACCTAAAAACTACGGGAAACCATAATTAGGTATCGGGAATCCTAAAACGTTAACTAAATTAAAAACGCAACGTTTAATTAAAAGTTACGCGAGAACGCAAAATAAAACGCGAGTTTTAAGTTACGAAGGTCCTACGGGTATAAAAATAATTTTCCAACGATTCTAAAAGTAAAAGAAAATTTTAGAAAAAAGAAAATTTATTTTTTAACAAAAACTCTATTTATTGCAATTTAAAAACTAATTAACACTAATTAATTCGAATTAAATGCTAAGACTAATGTGAAAAATCTGAAAATTTTTTAGAAAATAAATCAAGGCAAAATAAACATGAGAAAAATAAACCTAGGGAATAAGCAGTTCGTATAAGCAGAAATAAGCACTTAATAATCAAACAAGCTAAAACCAAACAATTGACACTTAAAACACTTAGGCTGTATGGAAATTATGAAAAAGACCCAAGGGCATAGTGGTTGTGGTGTTGTGTGTTACGTTTGTGGACTGAATGGGTTGGGTTCGAACCCCACCCATGTCAGTTTTTGATACTTTGCTTTTTTTTTTTCTTTCTCTTCAGGTACAGTAAACACAAAGATTTCAATTTCTTTCTTTTTGTCTTTTCTTTTCTAAACAGCCAATTGGCTCAACTTCAGGTCACAACCAAACCTTTTTACAAATCTAACTTCAAACAAACCCAATCAAAATTAAAAATTTAAACAGTTCGAAATTCATGATTGTGTTCAAATGTTTTCTTAACTTTTTGTTACTGCCAAACTAATAAGCTCAAGTAACTAATTTACTTGTATAACCTACTCAAACAATGGATTCAATAACAATGACAAGAGACATCAAACAGATCTATCAATAACTTCGCTTGTTCATAGTAGCAGCAGTGGTGAAAAGAGACCCAATGAGTGCTTATTTACGAGCACTTAATAAGCAATAGGGCCAAAACTAAAATTATTTTCTTAAACTATACCTAGGTGGCTTCTAATAATAATCAAAATCAATCCTAAATTCCAACTAATGAACACCCTACACTAATCCTAAGTTGGTCCAAAGACTGATGAAGCAGGGTATTAATTTGGTCGAACACCCAACTTTTCGCCTACTTTGCACTAAGCGAATCCACTCCAAATTCAGATTTTCTTTTTTAAGATTGACAACAGGCTAGTATACTTCTCAAATCAACAAGCAAATTTTATTTCCCATCATTTACCAACTCTAGAAACTGTCTTGAAGTCTGCTAAACAAAACTCGGTATGCAGTTTTTACCTTTAAAATATTTTTTTTAAAGCGTTAATTTATGTGGATGTAAACTGATGACAAATGGTTGATTGATGTTTATAAGGCCTAAGTGATCTCTCTAAACCCAACTTAAGTACAAATAACAACAACGACTTGGCATAATAAGCTAAACCAAACACAAGCAGACCACTAAAGTAGCAGTCCTAAACACTTAATTAACTAAGAGTATGCTAAAACAGATTGAAAGTAACAACGATCAACACTTAATAACAACAATGTGCAAGATTCACAACATATGGATCAAAGACCTACTTGGCGTATAAGCTTGTGAGAATTCTGAACATCAGGAACCAAGAACAGCCTATATACCTCCCATGAGGTTCTAAACCAAATTTCCCATCCATTCTTTTGCTACTCCTTTTTTTTTTTGCTTATTTTCTTGCTGCTTCTTTTTTTCTGCTTCTTTTTTTTCTTTTTGTTTCAACTTTCAATAACTTTAAAACACCAAAAACTAAAGTAACATGATTTCAAAGGGACAACAATAAATGAATTTAGATTTTAACTGAAAAGAGATTTAATCAAACTCATAACTTTCATTAAACTCAGAAACTTTTAAATTACAATAAGACTTTTTTGAAACTAAAAACTAGAACTGAAAATAGATGATATATTAAGATGCGGATGCCCTAAGGCTTACAATTGACAACCTATTTATACTAGAACCTTAAGAGTGGTAGGTATGACTTTGCTTCAATTCTTTGTCTTCTCCCTTGTGTGCTTCTCCACTGAGAGGGAGGCTGAGCTGGACACTTTGTGTTTCCTTGAGATGAATCTCAACCCTTGGATTAATCTTGAATCATCCCAGCCTTCAAGTCAAATCTTGGCGCCCAATAGTGAGAGGTGGATTGCCACCATGTCTTCTCTTGACTGGTTGAGGGTGTTAGGTATAACTTTGAGGGGATTAGTGGGATTGGGAGAGGGTTTTGAGGGTGATGGGAAGGGATAGTGATGGTTGGGTTGGCTGCTTATAGTCACGAGGGGAGGGTATGGTGATTTGGGGAAGAAGACACACTGAGTACATGTTTTGACCGCTGACTTTTTACCTCTTAGGTTTTAATAATAAACAGATCGTGTATTGTGGGGAAGAAAAGGGACATACGTTTAATTAGGGTT
This sequence comes from Artemisia argyi, assembly GCA_030686995.1. NCBI lineage: Eukaryota > Viridiplantae > Streptophyta > Magnoliopsida > Asterales > Asteraceae > Artemisia > Artemisia argyi. The sequence goes on from CM060689.1 coordinate 63,851,244, forward strand.
AGGGGATTGGGCTTGAGTTATGTTTTGGGCCAAGTGGGGATTTATTAGAGTGGGCTGATGGTTCTTATGGGTTTAATAATACCTTTTGGTCCATTTGGTTTGTGACAAGTGACAACAAGGACCATTTTTGCAATTGTCCAAAAATTAAGGGATCATTCATGTCGTTTTCCCAAACTCATTCCAAGGACTAAACTTGCCATATTTGAGTTACCCAAGGTCCTCATTTGTTTGTTTTCCAAATTTAAACTTCAAGGACCAAAATTGTCAATTTACCAAAGTATAAGAACCAATTGTGTAATTTTCCAAATTGTTTTACCTAAAGATCATTTGTGATTCGTTTTGACTTTAAAGGAGCAAGGGTTGACTTTTCTTTGAAAATGATTGACCAGGGACTAGTTTTGTAAAACTTTGAAAGTTGGGGGACTGAAACTGCCAAATATGTAAATTTTGTTCGTTTTTCATTTGTTTTCACTCGTTTTGTATCAGAAACATATAAAACACGATCTTTGGGATTTTCTTCGTATTTTGATGCGTTTTTGAGTGTTTTTAATCATTTTGCAGTTCATATTTGACTAAAAATGATGAGTATTTACATACTCATCAATCCCTCACACTAAACTATTGTTAGTCCCTAGCAATCTTTTTGAGAAAAATTAATGGATTTGAAGTCTCTTTACCAAAAGCCATCACTTCTGGAGTAGCCAGGTGTAAGAACTGTGGCACACCTGATAGCCGTGTGATTTTGAGCAAACCACCAGCTGTCAACGGATTTGATTTGTCTTTACCAGGAGCCGTTTGCTCCTGGACTAGCCAACTCTTGATGGAACAGTCAACATCTTGGTGAGTTGATTACCAATTATGGTTTTTTCCACCGCCTTTACCACAAGCCATAATCTTGCGGGCTAGCCAACTCATTAGCTTTTGAGGATGATGGGGAGTTGAGGAACCATACAATTTTTGGCAAATTGCAAGCCATCAACGGGTTTGAGTTATCTTTACCAAGAGCCATTTGCTCCTGGATTAGCCAATCCCTTTTGTCGTTTAGACACGGCGAATTGATAACCACAAAAATTTTGAAATAAAGTGAATTTTTTTTTTAAATTTTGGCCAAAAACGGGGGTACTAGGCGGTATATTATGATAAAATTCGCTAGAATTTTCCCCTCCCCTACACTTAGAGTTGAATATTGTCCTCAATATTCAAAGTCCCGGCGATTATGCCGAAATTTTGAATGAAAGACGAGAATATTAAAAGCTAACTGTGGGAATGTCATTTGTATTTTTCACTTTATTTATTCAAACGCACATTTTTTTTTTGGAAAGATATATACAACTCAAGTAGCTGCGGGGGGTGGCCATTCCCCCACACTAGGGTATTAGAAAATAGAAGGAAATCAGATACACGGGTGAAAGCCCATGTTTGTTGTTACTTGTTTTTGTTTATCGAGTCGCTAGCTTGACTCGATCCCCGAATTCATTGGTCCATGGGGAAAGTTTGGAGGTCCGGGACAATAGGTGGTATGTCCCCTCCAAAATAGTGTTTCAACCGATGCCCATTTACTTAGAAATTGGGACCGTCGTCTTGAGATAACTCGACGGTACCATAAGGATAAACTTTGGCAACGGTGAAAGGTCCGGTCCAGCGGGTTTTAAGCTTACCCGAAAAGATCTTTAATCGAGAGTTAAAAAGAAGGACTCGGTCACCAACGTTGAAAACGCGGTTCTTAATTTTGGAGTCATGGATCTTTTTGGTTTTCTCTTTATAGATTAAAGAGTTTTCGTAAGCTTGATCACGAAGTTCATTGAGTTGAACTTTCCTGTGATCACCCGCAGACTTAAGATCAAAATTTGCATTCTTCAAAGCCCAATAAGCTTTGTGCTCGAGCTCAATCGGTAGATGACAAGCCTTTCCATACACGAGCTTATAAGGAGTACACCCGATGGGTGTTTTATAAGCCGTACGAAAAGCCCATAGAGCGTTGTCTAACTTATCCGACCAAGAGGCACGGTTTTCGCCTACGGTTCTTTCAAGAATTCTTTTCAAACCTCGGTTTGAAACCTCCACTTGCCCACTCGTTTGTGGGTGATAGGCGGTAGCAAGTCGGTGAGTGACACCATACTTGAGCACGACTTTTGCAAATTGTTCGTTGAAAAAGTGAGTACCGTGGTCGCTTATGATAGCGCGGGGAGTTCCAAACCTTGAGAATAATGATTTCAAAAATTTTACAACTACTCGGGCAACGTTGGTTGGGAGAGCTTTTGCTTCGACCCATTTTGACAAGTAGTCAACGGCCACGAGTATGTACTTGTTCCCTCGTGAAGACGGGAACGGCCCCATAAAGTCTATGCCCCAAACATCAAAGATTTCACACACTTGGATGACGTTTTGAGGCATTTCATCCCGTTGTGTGATCTTTCCTTGACGTTGACACGAGTCACAAGATTTGACTAGGTCATGGGCGTCTTTATAAATGGAGGGCCAATAAAAACCGGACTCAAATACTTTTCGAGCGGTGTAGTTCGGGCCATGATGTCCCCCGGTGGGCCCATTATGACAAGCCTTTAGGATTTCCATGGCTTCTTGGCCATGAACACACCTTCGAATAACCTGATCCGCACAAATTTTAAACAGATAGGGATTGTCCCAAAAGTAGTGATTAACATCTTTGAAAACTTGCTCTTTTGGTGGGACGACATCCCTTTAACAACGAAGTTCCCCGCATGGTAGTTTGCAAAGTCGGCAAACCATGGGGTACTAGAATCACCACGAGAGGAAATCACATTGAGTGTCTCGAGAGGAAATGTTTCGTTTATTTCCTTTTTCTCGAGAACTCCTTGATGAGGATTCTCCAATCGGGAAAGATGGTCAGCAGCGAGGTTCTCGGCTCCTTTTTTTATCACGAATGATGATATCAAATTCTTGTAGGAGGAGAACCCAACGGAGCAATCTCGGCTTTGCGTCTTGCTTGGCAAAGAGATATTTTAGAGCCGAGTGATCCGTGTACACTATGCATTTAGTCAAGATCAAATATGGCCGAAACTTCTCAAACGCATACACCACGGCTAGTATTTCTTTTTCCGTTGTGGTGTAATGAGCTTGAGCTTCGGTTAAGGTCTTGTTTGCATAATGAATCGGCTGAAAATGTTTGGTTTTTTGTTGCCCCAAGACCGCACCTATTGCAAAGTCACTTGCATCACACATGAGTTCGAAAGGTAGGTCCTAATCGGGGGCAACTAGAATGGGTGCCTCGGTAAGCTTTTTCTTGAGAATTTGAAAAGCCTCGATGCACTCATCAGAAAATACAAATGGAGTCTCTTTTTCAAGAAGTCGAGTCATAGGCCTAGCTATCTTTGAGAAATCTTGAATGAATCTACGATAGAAGCCGACATGACCCAGGAAACTCCGAACACCCTTGACAGTAGTGGGAGGAGGAAGCTTAGCAATGACGTCGATTTTAGCTTTATCAACCTCAATCCCACTCTTGGAAATCTTATGGCCAAGGACAATTCCTTCCTTGACCATGAAATGACTTTTCTCCCAATTTAGACTAAGATTGGTGTCTTCACACCTTTGAAGCATTTTGTCTAAATTGGCGAGACATGATTCGAATGAATTCCCAACGACTGAAAAATCATCCATGAAGACCTCCATTGTTTTCTCGATCATGTCGTGAAAAATGGCCATCATGCATCTTTGAAACGTGCCCGGAGCATTGCACAAGCCAAAAGGCATGCTTCGATAAGCAAATGTTCCGTATGGGCACGTAAAAGTTGTTTTTTCTTGATCTTGAGGATCGATGGGAATTTGGAAATAACCCGAAAAACCGTCAAGGAAACAATAGTATTCGTTTCCCGCCAATCTTTCGAGCATTTGATCCATGAAAGGTAATGGAAAGTGGTCTTTACGGGTGGCGTCGTTTAATTTTCGATAATCAATGCAAATGCGCCAACCCGTTACCAATCGAGTCGGAATTAACTCGTTATCATCATTTTTGACAACCGTTATGCCACCCTTTTTGGGCACACAATGAACGAGACTCACCCAAGGACTATCCGAAATAGGGTAAATCAAACCGGCATCAAGAAGTTTTATGACCTCTTGCTTGATAACCTCATGAATCTTAGGATTTACCCATCTTTGTTATTGAACCGCCGGTTTATAGTCATCCTCTATCAAAATTTTGTGCATACAAAATTCTGGGTTAATACCCTTGATGTCGGAAAGTTTCCAAGCAATGGCTCGCTTGTGTGACTTTAAAACCTTGAGAAGAGCGGTTTTGTTTTCCTCATTCAAGTCTTTAGCGATTATGACGGGAAACTTATCGTCACCCTCCAAAAACGCGTACTCGAGATGAGGCGGAAGTTCCTTGAGTTTGACATCAGGAAAGTCATCAGTTTTTTCAACATCTTTGACTTCCCCATTATGAAGTTCTTTTGGAGGAAGAGATGATGGATCATCATTAAGCAACTTCTCAAGGAGAAGTATGTCTTCCTCGGGATTGATAGAATCATAATCAACATGAGAATCACACGACAAACAAGCTTCGATTTCTTCCAAAATGAAGTCACCTCCCAAAAATGGAGTAAGAGAGGGGGGAGAGACATCATCGGAAGGATTGATTGATCCTTGCACATTTAACACTTCTTCAATATGGTCATCGCATGCAAAATCGATGACATCAAGTCGGTTGATTTCTTCTCGTTCAAGATCGAGAAGATCCTTAGAAGTGTTTTCAATGTTTATGATCAATTTCTCATCGCCAACTCTAAGAGTCATTTCTCCTTCGAAGATGTCGATTAATGCACGAGCCGTTTTTAAGAATGGTCTTCCCAAAATAAGGGGGACTCGAGGATCGGCATCAAAATCAACGACTACGAAGTCGGCAGGAAAATGGAACTTGCCAACCTTCACAAAGACATCTTCAGCGATACCCTTCGGAATCGTAACCGGACGGGTTGCTAATTCGAGAGTCATTCGTGTTGGTGTAAGCTCGGGAAGTGAAAGTTTTTGCCAAATAGAGAAAGGCATGAGGTTTATGCTAGCGCCAAGATCGGCCAAGGCAAAGCATTCCTCAAGCTTTTGGAAATCACATGGAATGAGAAATTTTCCGGGGTCTCCTAATTTTTCGGGAAGTTTCTTTAGAAGAACCGCCGAACAATTTTCGTTCAAACGAGTTTTGGTGAGTTCAAATAGTTTCTCTTTGTTGCTTAGAAGACTCTTGAAAGTGGAAGCAAACTTGGGCATATAAAGAAGAGCATCCGCGAAACTAATGTCGAAGTGTAATTTTTGAAAAATTTCAAGAAACTTTTTCATTTGATCATTAGTTTGCTCGCGGAGTCTTTGATCATTTAACCATGAAGGATATCGTATTGAAGCCTTTTGTTGAACGGGATTTTCCGAGGGTTCAAAAACAATTCCCGGTTTAGATTTGGTTTTTGGGACAACATGAGGTTGGACGTGTGCGGTACTTCGTGTACTTGTGTTTTGCACCTTATCCTTTGTAGCCTCGTGTTCACGTTCCACTACCTCGGGAGGAGAGGTAGATGAGGTAGTGGGAATCGTGGGTCCATCATAAGAAACACCACTACGGGTTGTGATCGCCTTTACTTCGCCCTTCAGGTTGGCGATCGTGTTGCTAGGTAGCGTTCCCGATCCCGAAGGTCGATCATTTAAAGACTTCTTTAGTTCAGAAATCTGACCGATCAACAACCTGTTTGTTTCTTCTTGAGCTTTCATAAATTGTTTCAATAACTCATTGGTGGGTGATGGAGTTTGAACAACGGCTTGATTTTGAGACAAATTTTGAGCTCGGTTGTTTTGATTGAAACCTTGATTTTGAAAATTTCCATGGTTTTGATTACCATGAAAATTGTTTCCTTGATTGAAATTACCATAAGCTTGGTTTCTATTCAAGTTTCCTTGATTGTGAGAACCTTGGTTGTAATTTCCCCCTTAATTTTGATATTGGTTCATAGGGGCTTGAAATTGGTTTTGAACATTCATGTTTCTTTGTTGATTTTGATTGAATCTATTTGGATTATTGGGTTGAGAAAAACCGGGTGGACAACTTTGATTGTTAGCACGGTAATTTGGCTCCATTTGAGGACGGTATTGGTTACCTCCTTGATTGGAATTACCGACTATAGCATTAACTTCAAATGGATTGCCATCGGTGGCAGTACAATTGTAGTAAGCGTGTGGACCACCACAAGTAACACAAGTTTCAACCTTTTTGAATTCAGCAGGTTGAGAAGAAACTTTCTTTGTTTTGGTGAGAACCAAAGCATGAATAGCTTCCGTGAGCTTGTCAAGTCTAGCATCGGTGCTAGATTGAGCCACGGGTGATGAGGAAGAAGGACCAACATTAATTTTTGAAACAACCGATTTGCTGCGTGGAATGCGGACCTTAGATTTGTTTTCAATGATCATCAAAGCATCTTTGGTGGAGCGATTCAAGAAATTACCTCCCGCGGAGTGATGAGTGCTCAAACACTCATCATTTTTGGTCTAATCTGAACTGCAAAACATACAAAAACACTCAGAAATGCATCAAAATACTAAAAATATTTCAAAATTGTGTTTTATATGCAAAATGAGCAAAAACAGATGAAAAACGTACAAAGTTTGCATAATTGGCAGTTTCAGTCCCCCGACTTTCAAAAATTAACAAAACTAGTCCCTGTGCATTTATTTTGCAAGAAAAGTCAACCCAAGTCCTTTTAAAATAAAAAGTTATCAAAAATAACACTTGGGTAAAATAGTTTTGAGAATTTACACTTTTGGTCCCCGGAGTTTGGAAATTTGCAAAATTGGTCCCTGGGAATTTATATTTTGGAAAATATCACTTTTGGTCCTTTCGTTATTTATACTTGGCAGGAATTACCCCTTTTGAGCACTTTGGAGTTGTACATCATCAGCCCCCTAACTTTCACCAAACTACATAAATGGTCCTTGTGGTATTTCAAAGTTACAAACAAACGGACCCTTGGTTTAAATACCCAAAATACAAATCCAATAGCACCCCTTATTACTCCAATCCCAAGCCCACCACACAACTTCCCAGCCCAACACCAAATTCAGCCCACCACTCAAAAATTAATATTACCCCGTTTTCCCACCCCAGTCAAACCCAACCATTGACCCTTCCACCTCCTCCCCCACTTGGTTGCTTGCAACCTGCTACAACCAAACCAACACTCCATCCCTCCTCCTCCACATCATTCTCCCCATCCTTTGTCCCTCCACCTCACCACAATACTCCAAGGGCTCTTAATCTCACAAAATATCACAAGCAAACCCCACATGCCAATTGGACTTTTCCCGCCAATAAAAATTAAACGGCCATGATCATTACAAACTCATCCAACGGCCTTGAATCAGTGTGGGAAAGTCAAGAATTAACTCCAGGACCTTTATAAGTGAAGAAAAGATGGAAGAAATGGCAGTTAGCTAGCTAGAGTAGTTTTTAGTTTAAATTTACAATGTCAAATTAGCAATTAATAGTTTTTAGTTCAAATTAGCTTAAGCAACCTGTAATCTCAGCTTTCTAAGTGTATTTCTCAAGTTTATTTTATAAAAGTTTCAGTTTCTTTTGCTTAATCTCAGATTTTCCTTGTTCAAGTAAAAATCTCCATTTAGCTTAAACAATGTTAAAGGCTTCCATTAAATGTTCCTATAAGCTATATTAATTGTTGTGAACTTATTTAAATCTTGAAACCTCAGTGTTATTCATTTTAATTAAGAAAACTCACAAAAGAGAAAATATAAAAAAAATAAATAAAATAAAAAGTGGTTGCTAATGCTGTTGAAGCAGAAAGAAAACATGGAAAGGGACTTGGTTTAGAGCTCTTGGGAGCTTTAGGTTTGTGGCATTGGGTCCTGGTACTTCACTTATGTGCTTGGAAAAATGTGTAAGACTCTTCCAATTTTTTTGGCATAATCTGTGATCATCTGTTGTTGCTATTTAATATTGTTTGAAATTGCCTTGTTGTGTTTAATTTAGCCTATCATAAGTTAAGTTATCAGTTTCATGGGTTAAATTTACTAGTTGCTTATAGAGAACTAAAATCTGCTAGTTATAGGTGTGTTTGGGTCAGCTTGTTATTCTGTGTTGTGGTGATTATTTAGAGTCAAGTTCAGTTTAGTCATACTCCCTAGGTCATATTAGAGTAAACAGAAGCATAATAATGGCACCTCACTAGTTTAAAAGTCAAAATTCACTTTTGATTGAGCTTATGAGTTAACTGTCATACAGTTAATACTCAAAACCTTGCACAATAGCTCATAAGTGACCCATGTAGCTCATTTTAGCTTTACATTAGCTTATCGTAACATTGTAAGCTTATTAGAAGCTTTGGAAATCCATATAAGTCAAACTAGGTCACAAAACTAAAAAGTCAAATATACATTCTCAGTTTTTTCCAAAAGTTCAAGCATTTAATTTGATTTTTGTGTTATAGATTAGGCAGTGGAACTTGTTCCTAGTTAGAGTCCACCAGCTCTTCTTCAAAGTCCCATAGGTCCCTTAATTTTAGGAATTTATTTGTGGGCCCCACAACCACCCAAAGTGGGCTGCAGGGTTGCAATCTCCCCTGTTCACAGCAGCTGCACACCCACCACCACCACTTGGTGGTGGTTTTCTGGCCACCATGGTGGTCCACAGACCTCAACCTTTGTTCCTTCCAACCCTCCTCCTACCAGGGTTGAGATATTGACCCTTGGTTTGACCTTGGAAGCCCTGGGCCCCACCTGAATTGGCCACACAAATCTGTCCCCATTTTCAGTCCCCAAGAGTTTTGCAAGTGCTTATTTGTGGCTTTTCTGCTTATTTTGTGATCCCATTTTGCTTTTTATGGCTCAATTATGTCCACACAATTAGTTTAGATCAGATTTCACCTTAGTGAGTCCCACCTAAGCTGATTTGAGCTTTATTTCCATTTTGGTCAACAAAAGTCAACTGTTGACCCAATAAGCACTTCAAGTGCTTATTTCTGATTTCCTAGAAAGTTGTTTTTGTAAAAAGTTTTTGTTTTTAGTTATAAAATAGTTTTCTAAAATAAAAATCCAGAAAAAACAAAGTAATTTTAAGAGATAGTTTCTATTTAATTTTATTTAAATTTTATTTTTCATTTTTAGATTTTTATTAAGTACTTGTCATTTTTATATTTTTATTAATTACTTCTTATATTAAAGTATTTATAATAATTTTCTCAGATTTTTATTTTATTATTTAGTGTTTATTAGAATTAATCTTAGATTTATTAATAATTAAATAATACTCCCTCCGTCCCATAAAAACTGTCCAGTTTGACTTTTCAGTGTCAAACTGGTTCAACTTTGACCTCAAATATTTTTTATGTGTTATATAATACTTGATGAAAAATTATACCAATGAAAAACACACTTAAAACTCAATCCATTCATATATTTTTCATTAAGTATTATATAATACTCAAAAAAATAGATAAGGTCAAAGTTGAACCAGTTTGACTCTGAAAAGTCAAACTGGACAGTTTTTATGGGACGGAGGTAGTATTAAGTTTAAAATAGCATAATTAGTTTTAATTAAGCAAAACCTAGTTTTTATATTTTTTATAGCTTTTATATGTTATAAAACATTTTTACAAATTTTATTAGAATTTTAACTATTCATTTACTATTTTTCTTAATTTAAAATAGTTTAATTAGGTAATTAATGTTTAATTAGTAATTAATTAATATAAAAATCACTAAAAGACAAAAATACTTATTTTTAATTTTAAAACTTATTTTTAGTCATTTTATAATTATTAGGAATTTTATTTTCTCCTTTTTAGTATTTAATCAATATTGTATTATATTTAAGTTGTTTAAATATTAATAATTAGTATTAATTAGTATTTAATTAATAATAAATAATTAATTAGTGTTAAAATTTATTTTCTTTTTCTAAAAATTTTCTTTTACCTTTTAGTTTGTAAAAAAGTCATTTTCACCCCCTGGGTGTTTTCAGATTTCAGTTTTCACTTTTTATTTTGTACGTTTACGTTTTATTTAAACGTAACGTACGCGTTTTTAGGTTTTAAACATTTCTGGTTTTTCTTATCTTCTAGTCTTATTCATATAGCCTGTTTAAGCTATTTCCTTGTAGATTCTTTAGCTTAATCAATCTCAAAACCTTTTTCCATCCAAATTCACCCGATTACGAAATCGTTGTTAGCCATCCACACCTCGTCGGGACATAACGACCCGGGGAAACACTATCTTCCGCGGAGCATTGACTCTAGGCAGTTTGACCTTGTTGACCATCACCTGGTCAGTTTAGGTTGACCGTTTGGAGCCAATCAAAATTTGGCGCCGCTGCCGGGGAGGTTGTGTGCGTTTTCTAAACGGTTTTTCTGATTAGTGACTTTGGAATTCGTTCCATTGTACATTTATCCATCCTTTGTTCATATTTTCTTATTATCAAAACAAAACCGTTCCCGAAAACATTTTAAAATCAGTTTTCAACGAACACAAAAAACACAAAAACATTTTCTTTCCTATTTGTACAAAATGTTTATTCAAAAACCCAAAAACATTCACCTTTACCCTCTCACATCTTTGATTCTTCATCCCTACCCCTCTGTAAACCTTTGATTCTTTCTATGTCTCATCCACACTTTCTGGTTTGCCAATGGTGTGGTAATCCTCATAATGGTGGCAATTGCCCCAGCTGTGGCATGGTAGAGTCAGGAAACGGGTCTGTCTATAACCAAGATCCCTATTCCTACCATGACACGACTGATTTATTCCACCAGCTACCACACCATGATTCTCAGCAGTTTTACTGTTGTGAGTACTGTGGTGGTTCACACTACAGTTCTGATTGTCAATCGGGAAACACGCTTGTCTATGAGCAGTTTCCTGATAACAATTTAGACTTTAGCACATACGACTCACAACCACATCAGTTTTATTGTTGTGATTACTGTGGAGGTCCACACTTCAGCTCAGATTGTCAAACGGGAAATCCATATCCTTGTGACAATTTTGACAAACCTTATTACGACCAACCTCCACAGTACGATATGAATCAAGCATTTCTTCTAGAAATGCAAAATATGATGAAAATCGTTGATGAGCTTAAGGGTTTAGTTCAAGACTTTGCCCAAAGACACACTCATCAAAAATCCATGGAAGAATTGCTTGCTGAAGAGCAGGTTGCTAGAATAAATGCCCAAGATGCCTATGAAAAATCTATTCGGGAATCAATTGCAAGAGAAAAAGCAGCCAAATCTAGCTCTTTGTTCCGTTTTATTCCTGATGATAGTGATGATGAGGATACACTTGACATCCTTGAATTTTATAAAACTTCATCAAGTTCATCAGATGAGATTCCATCAGTTGAGATTCCATCTCAACCCACTCTTATCACACCCAAGGTTTCCACTCACTCTCTGAACATGGGGGATGAGCATCTTAGCACTGTTCCTAATAAGGAATCGGACGAATTAATAAAGTCTAGTGTTGAGATCCTTGTCCCAATCCCGAGAGAGTCACAGGGAGCTTTGGATCATGTATGTGATATTCCTTCACCTCTTGAGTTTTCAAACGATCATTTTGAGACTTTCTCAGATTTTAATGATGATTGTACATCTCATGGAGACATTGAGTATATCGAGGCATCACTCCCTCAGTCTGATGTTGACCCTCTTCTTGAGGAGTTCGCTGATGAATTTGCTCACATCAATCCACTTTCATTGGAAGGTGATGATGGTCTCCTCGATTTCCAAGCCGATCTGGGAGAAATTGAAAGTCTCCTATATCATGATCCGTCACTCACTTCTTATCCCAATAGTCCAATAGATAATAATAATCATTTTGTTCCCGAAACATTTAATACGACTCTCACCAATCCTCTATTTGAATTCGAATATGAATTCACTATGATTTCTAACAATCCAATCTTTGACGAGGATTGTGATGAGTCCACAATGGAACATGAGTTCACAGATTCATATCTTGTGAATAATTCTCTTCATGAGGAGTTCTCCGGTGAACTCACTCATCATATCACGACTCCTACGGAGTTTGATAGCCCGGGGGGAGATGCACTCAATCTTGAGGATTTGCAAATTCCTACCCTCCCGGGTTGTTTACGAGCTTACCCTTTGAAATCCAAACTCATGCTATTGAGCTTCCTCTTGAGGAAGAAGATCAAATCATGCTTTTTATCATGGTTTTCTTCCTTTTCTTCACCTACAGGGTGACTTCTTCTCTTCTTCACTCCTTCGGGAGTGAGGACACTATCTTTGATCCCGGCATTTTCATGTATCATTATCTTGAGCCGGGTACTTATCTCATCGGTGTGGAACTTTCACGTGCTTCATATGTTTGTCCAAACATTTTGAATGAAAGTCCGATTGAGATTGTTTCTTCCACATCATGCTTCCCTAAGGACAAATAAATTCGGGGTCGAGTCAAGCTAGCGACTCGGTAAACAAAAACAGTAGCATGCTTATAGGGTTTTCACCCTAAGTGTGGGGGAGTCCCCCATGCTATGGTTACTTATGAAATGAAAATACAAAATGGTGTTTTCCACGCTTAGCTTGTAATGTTGCCCTTTTACGTTTAAAATGTCGGCATAATAGCCGGGATTTTGAATATTAAGGACAATATTCATGCTAAGTGTGGGGGGGGGGGGGTATTCGCTATTCTAGCGAATTTTATCACATTTTACTATATAATACCCCCGTTTTTAGCCAAAATTTCAAAAATTTTAAAATTTTTTCACTGGTGCTTCAAAATTTTTGTGGTAATCAGTCCGCCTTGTCTAACCGACAAAAGGGATTGGCTAGTCCAGGAGCAAACGGCTCTTGGTAAAGACAACTCAAATCCGTTTACGGCTTGCAATTTGCCCAAAATTGTATGGTTCATCAACTCCCCATATCCCATAAAGCGAATGAGTTAGCTAGCCCGCAAGATTATGGCTTGTGGTAAAGGCAGTGGAAAATCCATAATTGGTAATCAGCTCACCAAGATGTTGACTATTCCATCAAGAGCTGGCTAGTCCAGAAGCAAACGGCTTCTGGTAAAGACTAATCAAATCCGTTGACAGCTGGTGGTTTGCTCAAAATCACACGGTTATCAGGTGTGCCACAGTTCTTACACCTGGCTACTCCAGAAGTGATGGCTTTTGGTAAAGAGTTTAAAATCCATCAAGTTTTCAAAACAGTTATTGCTAGGGACTAGCAATAGTTTAGTGTGGTGGATTGATGAGTGCTCAAACACTCATCATTTTTGGTCTAACCTGAACTGCAAAACATACAAAAACACTCAGAAATGCATCAAAATACTAAAAATATTTCAAAATTGTGTTTTATATGTTTTAGATGCAAAATGAGCAAAAACAGATGAAAAACGTACAAAGTTTGCATAATTGGCAGTTTCAGTCCCCCGACTTTCAAAAATTAACAAAACTAGTCCCTGTGCATTTATTTTGCAAGAAAAGTCAACCCAAGTCCTTTTAAAATAAAAAGTTATCAAAAATAACACTTGGCTAAAAAAGTTTTGAGAATTTACACTTTTGGTCCCCGGAGTTTGGAAATTTGCAAAATTGGTCCCTGGGAATTTATATTTTGGAAAATAACACTTTTGGTCCTTTCATTATTTATACTTGGCAGGAATTACCCCTTTTGAGCACTTTGGAGTTGTACATCATCAGCCCCCTAACTTTCACCAAACTACATAAATGGTCCTTGTGGTATTTCAAAGTTACAAACAAACAGACCCTTGGTTTAAATACCCAAAATACAAATCCAATAGCACCCCTTATTACTCCAATCCCAAGCCCACCACACAACTTCCCAGCCCAACACCAAATTCAGCCCACCACTCAAAAATTAATATTACCCTGTTTTCCCACCCCAGTCAAACCCAACCATTGACCCTTCCACCTCCTCCCCCACTTGGCTGCTTGCAACCTGCTACAACCAAACCAACACTCCATCCCCCCTCCTCCACATCATTCTCCCCATCCTTTGTCCCTCCACCTCACCACAATACTCCAAGGGCTATTAATTGCTCACAAAATATCACAAGCAAACCCCACATGCCAATTGGACTTTTCCCGCCAATAAAAATTAAACGGCCATGATCATTACAAACTCATCCAACGGCCTTGAATCAGTGTGGGAAAGTCAAGAATTAACTCCAGGACCTTTATAAGTGAAGAAAAGATGGAAGAAATGGCAGTTAGCTAGCTAGAGTAGTTTTTAGTTTAAATTTACAATGTCAAATTAGCAATTAATAGTTTTTAGTTCAAATTAGCTTAAGCAACCTGTAATCTCAGCTTTCTAAGTGTATTTCTCAAGTTTATTTTATAAAAGTTTCAGTTTCTTTTGCTTAATCTCAGATTTTCCTTGTTCAAGTAAAAATCTCCATTTAGCTTAAACAATGTTAAAGGCTTCCATTAAATGTTCCTATAAGCTATATTAATTGTTGTGAACTTATTTAAATCTTGAAACCTCAGTGTTATTCATTTTAATTAAGAAAACTCACAAAAGAGAAAATATAAAAAAAATAAATAAAATAAAAAGTGGTTGCTAATGCTGTTGAAGCAGAAAGAAAACATGGAAAGGGACTTGGTTTAGAGCTCTAGGGAGCTTTAGGTTTGTGGCATTGGGTCCTGGTACTTCACTTCTGTGCTTGGAAAAATGTGTAAGACTCTTCCAATTTTTTTGGCATAATCTGTGATCATCTGTTGTTGCTATTTAATATTGTTTGAAATTGCCTTGTTGTGTTTAATTTAGCCTATCATAAGTTAAGTTATCAGTTTCATGGGTTAAATTTACTAGTTGCTTATAGAGAACTAAAATCTGCTAGTTATAGGTGTGTTTGGGTCAGCTTGTTATTCTGTGTTGTGGTGATTATTTAGAGTCAAGTTCAGTTTAGTCATACTCCCTAGGTCATATTAGAGTAAACAGAAGCATAATAATGGCACCTCACTAGTTTAAAAGTCAAAATTCACTTTTGATTAAGCTTATGAGTTAACTGTCATACAGTTAATACTCAAAACCTTGCACAATAGCTCATAAGTGACCCATGTAGCTCATTTTAGCTTTACATTATCTTATCATAACATTGTAAGCTTATTAGAAGCTTTGGAAATCCATATAAGTCAAACTAGGTCACAAAACTAAAAAGTCAAATATACATTCTCAGTTTTTTCCAAAAGTTCAAGCATTTAATTTGATTTTTGTGTTATAGATTAGGCAGTGGAACTTGTTCCTAGTTAGAGTCCACCAGCTCTTCTTCAAAGTCCCATAGGTCCCTTAATTTTAGGAATTTATTTGTGGGCCCCACAACCACCCAAAGTGGGCTGCAGGGTTGCAATCTCCCCTGTTCACAGCAGCTGCACACCCACCACCACCACTTGGTGGTGGTTTTCTGGCCACCATGGTGGTCCACAGACCTCAACCTTTGTTCCTTCCAACCCTCCTCCTACCAGGGTTGAGATATTGACCCTTGGTTTGACCTTGGAAGCCCTGGGCCCCACCTGAATTGGCCACACAAATCTGTCCCCATTTTCAGTCCCCAAGAGTTTTGCAAGTGCTTATTTGTGGCTTTTCTGCTTATTTTGTGATCCCATTTTGCTTTTTATGGCTCAATTATGTCCACACAATTAGTTTAGATCAGATTTCACCTTAGTGAGTCCCACCTAAGCTGATTTGAGCTTTATTTCCATTTTGGTCAACAGAAGTCAACTGTTGATCCAATAAGCACTTCAAGTGCTTATTTCTGATTTCCTAGAAAGTTGTTTTTGTAAAAAGTTTTTGTTTTTAGTTATAAAATAGTTTTCTAAAATAAAAATCCAGAAAAAACAAAGTAATTTTAAGAGATAGTTTCTATTTAATTTTATTTAAATTTTATTTTTCATTTTTAGATTTTTATTAAGTACTTGTCATTTTTATATTTTTATTAATTACTTCTTATATTAAAGTATTTATAATAATTTTCTCAGATTTTTATTTTATTATTTAGTGTTTATTAGAATTAATCTTAGATTTATTAATAATTAAATAATATTAAGTTTAAAATAGCATAATTAGTTTTAATTAAGCAAAACCTAGTTTTTATATTTTTTATAGCTTTTATATGTTATAAAACATTTTTACAAATTTTATTAGAATTTTAACTATTCATTTACTATTTTTCTTAATTTAAAATAGTTTAATTAGGTAATTAATGTTTAATTAGTAATTAATTAATATAAAAATCACAAAAAGACAAAAATACTTATTTTTAATTTTAAAACTTATTTTTAGTCATTTTATAATTATTAGGAATTTTATTTTCTCCTTTTTAGTATTTAATCAATATTGTATTATATTTAAGTTGTTTAAATATTAATAATTAGTATTAATTAGTATTTAATTAATAATAAATAATTAATTAGTGTTAAAATTTATTTTCTTTTTTAAAAATTTTCTTTTACCTTTTAGTTTGTAAAAAAGTCATTTTCACCCCCTAGGTGTTTTCAGATTTCAGTTTTCACTTTTTATTTTGTACGTTTACGTTTTATTTAAACGTAACGTACGCATTTTTAGGTTTTAAACGTTTCTGGTTTTTCTTCTCTTCCAGTCTTATTCATATAGTCTGTTTAAGCTATTTCCTTGTAGATTCCTTAGCTTAATCAATCTCAAAACCTTTTTCCATCCAAATTCACCCGATTACGAAATCGTTTGTTAGCCATCCACACCTCGTCGGGACATAACGACCCGGGGAAACACTATCTTCCGCAGAGCATTGACTCTAGGCAGTTTGACCTTGTTGACCATCACCTGGTCAGTTTAGGTTGACCGTTTGGAGCCAATCACGTAGGCATTAAGAGAGTCTTGATCGACTTGGCTCACACCATTATAGAAAGTGTCGAGTTGCATTAACTCAGAGAAACCGTGATGAGGACATTTACGAAGCATGTCCTTGTAACGATCCCATGCCTCACCGAATGATTCATCAAATTTTTGAGTGAATTTCATGATCTCATTCTTGAGGGCGGTGGTTTTCGATGGAGGAAAGAATTCGTTCACAAACTTCTTGACCAAATCTTCACACGTTTCAATCGATCGAGGGGGTTGTTTGTCTAGCCAATTTTTGGCAGCCCCATCGAGGGAGAACGGGAAGAGAAGAAGTTTGATAGCCTCCTCAGGGACATTTTTGCATTTGATGGTAGACGTGATTTTGTTGAACCATCGAATGTGATCTTGAGGATCGTCCCTCTCGAAACCATAGAATTGACGCGAGGTGACTAAGTTAATCAACCCCGTCTTAAGTTCGAAATTGTCAGCCACGATGGCTGGAATGATGATAGCATCTCCGTAACCCTCGATGGGTGCTTGGATAAGCTCATTCATAGTGGGCTCGGCCGCCATGATGGGAATAGTACGAAGCTCGGGTTCGACTATTCGATTGGTGCGTCGTCGATTACGCCTTCTTGGAATGTTATTTAGCGATTGCAAAGGACTTGTTGACGTAGACGAACGTGTGCGCATGCACCACAAAAAAAAATATTAATTAAAACAATGCGACTTTAAAGACAAGGGAACTTAAACCTATAATCAAGAACGCAAGGTTAACTTCTAAAGAAAAACGCACAAAGGAGCGGGAGAGAAGAATGGATCTCTCACTGGGCGAAGTTCGTTGGATCGCCACATACCGTTTCGACTCCTCTTAAAGTGTGTTTCTCGTTTAAAAGTTTTCCAAAACGCAAGTGATACAAAGACAAGTTTTGATCTTTTGTTTGGGAACTTATTATGGTCACACCCCCAGTTGGTAGGTGTTCTGTCTTGGTTTGCGGTGGTAAGATTTTAACGTTGTATGTATTAAACAATGAAACGGGAAAATCTTTTTGTGTTTTTCTTTATCTTATATAATACATATACTAGAAACAAAAGAAAAATATTTTTTGGTTTTTTATACGTTTTATAAAAGCGTAACTTCTTGCGAAGGTTCTACAAGACTAATCATCTAAACCTTATCGAGATTTTCAACACACAGCCTCCCTGGCAGCGGCGCCATTTGATTCATTGTGTTTTGGTGTGTATAAACAACAATTTATCAAAATATCAACAAACGTGAGGTTTAGTTTGTCGTGAGACAAATAAACGTGAAGTAGTACGAGTAAACCGTTTAGGAAAACGATTACCTCGCAAAACTTGTGAAAGTGATATTCAAATTGAAAGACCGGGAAGTGATTTCCCGGGTCGTACCCCAATGAGGTGTGAATGGAAAGCTTCGAATGAGATTTGGATTAAAATCTTGTATGATTGGAAAGGTTATTTGGTTTTGCGATATGTTAAACTAACGAATTTTTAAAAAATTAACTAACGAAAGTAAATTAACCTAAGGCAACTACAATCTAAGAACTACCTAAAAACTACGGGAAACCATAATTACGTATCGGGAATCCTAAAACGTTAACTAAATTAAAAACGCAACGTTTAATTAAAAGTTACGCGAGAGCGCAAAATAAAACGCGAGTTTTAAGTTACGAAGGCCCTACGGGTATAAAAATAATTTTCCTACGATTCTAAAAGTAAAAGAAAATTTTAGAAAAAAGAAATTTTATTTTTTTAACAAAAACTCTATTTATTGCAATTTAAAAACTAATTAACACTAATTAATTCGAATTAAATGCTAAGACTAATGTGAAAAATCTGAAAATTTTTTAGAAAATAAATCAAGGCAAAATAAACATGAGAAAAATAAACCAAGGGAATAAGCAGTTCGTATAAGCAGAAATAAGCACTTAATAACCAAACAAGCCAAAACCAAACAATTGACACTTAAAACACTTAGGCTGTATGGAAATTATGAAAAAGACCCAAGGGCATAGTGGTTGTGGTGTTGTGTGTTACGTTTGTTGACTGAATGGGTTGGGTTCGAACCCCACCCATGTCAGTTTTTGATACTTTGCTTTTTTTTTCTCTTTCTCTTCGAGTACAGTAAACACAAAGATTTCAATTTCTTTCTTTTTGTCTTTTCTTTTCTAAACAGCCAATTGGCTCAACTTCAGGTCACAACCAAACCTTTTTACAAATCTAACTTCAAACAAACCCAATCAAAATTAAAAATTTAAACAGTTCGAAACTCATGGTTGTGTTCAAAAGTTTTCTTAACTTTTTGTTACTGCCAAACTAATAAGCTCAAGTAACTAATTTACTTGTATAACCTACTCAAACAATGGATTCAATAACAATGACAAGAGACATCAAACAGATCTATCAATAACTTCGCTTGTTCATAGTAGCAGCAGTGGTGAAAAGAGACCCAATGAGTGCTTATTTACGAGCACTTAATAAGCAATAGGGCCAAAACTAAAATTATTTTCTTAAACTATACCTAGGTGGCTTCTAATAATAATCAAAATCAATCCTAAATTCCAACTAATGAACACCCTACACTAATCCTAAGTTGGTCCAAAGACTGATGAAGCAGGGTATTAATTTGGTCGAACACCCAACTTTTCGCCTACTTTGCACTAAGCGAATCCACTCCAAATTCAGATTTTCTTTTTTAAGATTGACAACAGGCTAGTATACTTCTCAAATCAACAAGCAAATTTTATTTCCCATCATTTACCAACTCTAGAAACTGTCTTGAAGTCTGCTAAACAAAACTCGGTATGCAATTTTTACCTTTAAAATATTTTTTTTGAAAGCTTTAACTTATGTGGATGTAGACTGATGACAAATGGTTGATTGATGTTTATAAGGCCTAAGTGATCTCTCTAAACCCAACTTAAGAACAAATAACAACAACGACTTGGCATAATAAGCTAAACCAAACACAAGCAGACCACTAAAGTAGCAGTCCTAAACACTTAATTAACTAAGAGTATGCTAAACAGATTGAAAGTAACAACGATAAACTCTTAATAACAACAATGTGCAAGATTCACAACATATGGATCAAAGACCTACTTGGCGTATAAGCTTGTGAGAATTCTGAACATCAGGAACCAAGAACAGCCTATATACCTCCCATGAGGTTCTAAACCAAATTTCCCATCCATTCTTTTGCTACTTTTTTTTTTTTTTTTGCTTCTTTTCTTGCTGCTTCTTTCTTTCTGCTTTTTTTTTCTTTTTGTTTCAAATTTCAATAACTTTAAAACACCAAAAACTAAAGTAACATGATTTCAAAGGGACAACAATAAACGAATTTAGATTTTAACTGAAAAGAGATTTAATCAAACTCATAACTTTCATTAAACTCAGAAACTTTTAAATTACAATAAGACTTTTTTGAAACTAAAAACTAAAACTGAAAATAGATGATATATTAAGATGCGGATGCCCTAAGGCTTACAATTGACAACCTATTTATACTAGAACCTTAAGCGTGGTAGGTATGACTTTGCTTCAATTCTTTGTCTTCTCCCTTGTGTGCTTCTCTACTGAGAGGGAGGCTGAGCTGGACACTTTGTGTTTCCTTGAGATGAATCTCAACCCTTGGATTAATCTTGAATCATCCCAGCCTTCAAGTCAAATCTTGGCGCCCAATAGTGAGAGGTGGATTGCCACCATGTCTTCTCTTGACTGGTTGAGGGTGTTAGGTATAACTTTGAGGGGATTAGTGGGATTGGGAGAGGGTTTTGAGGGTGATGGGAAGGGATAGTGATGGTTGGGTTGGCTGCTTATAGTCACGAGGGGAGGGTATGGTGATTTGGGGAAGAAGACACACTGAGTACATGTTTTGACCACTGACTTTTTACCTCTTAGGTTTTAATAATAAACAGATCGTGTATTGTGGGGAAGAAAAGGGACATACGTTTAATTAGGGTTAGGGGATTGGGCTTGAGTTATGTTTTGGGCCAAGTGGGGATTTATTAGAGTGGGCTGATGGTTCTTATGGGTTTAATAATACCTTTTGGTCCGTTTGGTTTGTGACAAGTGACAACAAGGACCATTTTTGCAATTGTCCGAAAATTAAGGGATCATTCATGTCGTTTTCCCAAACTCATTTCAAGGACTAAACTTGCCATATTTGAGTTACCCAAGGTCCTCATTTGTTTGTTTTCCAAATTTAAACTTCAAGGACCAAAATTGTCAATTTACCAAAGTATAAGAACCAATTGTGTAATTTTCCAAATTGTTTTACCCAAAGATCATTTGTGATTTGTTTTGACTTTAAAGGAGCAAGGGTTGACTTCTCTTTGAAAATGATTGACTAGGGACTAGTTTTGTAAAACTTTGAAAGTTGGGGGACTGAAACTGCCAAATATGTAAATTTTGTTCGTTTTTCGTTTGTTTTCACTCGTTTTGCATCAGAAACATATAAAACACGATCTTTAGGATTTTCTTCGTATTTTGATGCGTTTTTGAGTGTTTTTAATCGTTTTGCAGTTCAGATTTGACTAAAAATGATGAGTATTTACATACTCATCAGGCACACATGTGTAATTGTTATTTTAATCTTTGTTTATTTCATTTTAATTTTTATTTTTTTATTTGTGATTTGTCATGTATGTTTTAACAATGATTAATATGAATACCATTTCATAGGTGAACCGCCTGCAGTTGCGCTGACAACTTGGGCTAGTGGTAAAGTTAACGACAGGATGATAAAAAGCAGTACATGGGTTGTCCTTGGTATTCAGCATGCAAAAATTTATCAGGTTAGGGACCCCAGATCCGTATACACAGTTAATTTGACAGAGGGTGATTGTAGTTGCCGCAAATGGAAACTTTCCGGGTTACCGTGCGGGCACGTTTGTGCTGTGGCTAGATTTTGTCACATGAGTAACTGTAATCATTGGGCCAAGGGTTGGTTTTCCCAAACAACTCTGAAACGTACATATGAACATTTGGTGCATCCTCTTAGAGACACGTGGGAAACTCCAGTTGACTTGCAAGTTGTTTTACCTCCTGCTCTTGTTAAGCGACAACCTGGACGACCAAAGGCAAATCAGCATATCAGATCACAAGGGGAGGAGCCTAGGATCGTACATTGTGGAAGATGTGGTGCGGGGGGACACTATCGAGACTCTTGTCGTGAACCATTGCCAAGTGAAAACATAAGTTTTTCAGTTAATTTATCTCTACTTAGTTTGTGTGTATTTCATGATATTCATAACATACCATATGCACTCGTCCATCTACAGCTGCGGTGTACACAAAATACGAACGACGACCGAGAATTTGCTGATGAAATGGATTACGAGCAAGATGATGATGCCCCAGTGGAAGATGCGATGGAATCTGAACACTATAATTCGCCTGCAGCTTACAACGAGTCATCAATGGGTAACGCCACGGGGTTATCGCAACATTTGTCGGATGATACTTACTACTATCCTCAGTTTGAGGTTTAGCAGTATGTGTCCATGTAGTATAAACAATCAAGGATGGACTTCGAAAAAGTCATTGTAATGCATGTCGAACAATTTATGCGGATATTTCTATTAATTCTGTATTAATTCTAGTTTTAACGAGCAATATAGTCCGGTTAAATTAAAGTATCATAGTATAACTAATGAATGTAATCACGAAACCTTATTTCGTGGGTTAATGACTAAAAGTTACACCGGTACATACTAGAAATACATAAACTTGACTAGAAAACTTTCATTCACATTAGGTATCACACTTGGTCTAGTTATTTACGTGTTCCTTTAAAAACAATTTTTTCAAACACGTCTATGATATTTCTGCATGGGAAACTATACATAAGGTGTGAATTAATTACAATTAAATACCTGCATTGAATATTCACCTGTTCACTTTCCATTAAACTTCTTTATATAAAGTTGCATCATGTCCTTAGTAATCCATATACCCTAACTTATCTACACCCTCTAAAAAACCCTAACTCTCATAAGAATAAAATCAATGGCTTCAGAAACTCCTATGATCTATCAACTGAAACAGATTTTTGGCACACAGAAACTTCACGAATGCTTCAAGCTTCTGACTGTTCATGAGAAACTCGAAGACGAAGCCTTTATTAGGTACCTAGGCGAACAACGCAATGAGTTGGAAGCCAAGATAAAAATAAGAACAGCTAGAATGGCAAAACTCTAGTCGATCGACCACGATGATGAAGTAGCTGGCTGGGTTATATATGAAAACTTGCGTAAGGTTCAGATCAGGGAGCGAATAAGGTTGGAGGCGTTAACTGCTATCATGTCTGAAGTACGTGATGGGTTGAACGAGAAGGATGAGCAAATCGGCAGTTATGACTCATTTGAAGAATAGTTCATGTTTGATTTGGTTATTTTCGTTGTTTTGTATGGTCTATTGTTGGGTTTGTAAGCGTTTAGGATGGGCATGGTGTTGGTACTGATATATCAACAGCTTGGTAACCATCAACTAACTGTATCTTACAACTAATATATCTAAAGTGATCACTAATCGGTCACTATATTATATTATATTATATAATATATGTTATGTTTAACACTATGAAGATGTTATGTTTGTAGATTTATTGTTGTCATAGTATTTAAATTGATACATATTACCTTATATTAGTTATAATAAGTTGTCCATTACATTATCCATAACTTGGTTAAAGTGTTAAAATACTACTGTTATCCATTACATTATGCATTGGGTGAATCATAAACACCTTAATTATCATTTGGGTTTCACGCAAATTGACTATTAGCCTGGTTCCAACTACCCTCTTACCGGAACAAATGGCAACAATCCTGCAATAAATATGGTTACAAATTAGTTAGTAGACATCCAAACAATGCAACCTTACACAAAGAGGTTTTTAACAAACTAAACTAGCACAAGGTATGCCTACTATATATTTAATCAGGATAAACTAAATATATATACCTAATAAATATTCATTTAACATCCTTTTTAACAGATAATCAACATAAAGAGACAACTTTACAACACCAAAAAGCTTCTTAAACATCTAAAGCCAAAAAGACCCATTCAAAACGACATAAAAAAAAGGAAAAAAAATAAAGGCTTAGAGCTCCATAACCTGTAGCTTTTCAATCAAAGTCAAGAGATCAGCCGACATATTTCGTTTCTTCCTGGCATTCTCAAGCAGCATTGAGATCTCTGTTAGGTCTTCTGTTTGCAGGCGGTTCAAATGATCAAGGCTTTGAAGGGTGGAATCAAAACCAAACAAGAGCTCTAGCTCCCGAATAACGGACTCCCTACCGGTCACCCTGGACCTTATTTCATTGGCTATTTTGCGCAGATCAGCTTCCTCAAGTATGATAACATCAACTTCTCTCTTAAATTTAACGATCATCATGTCTCGCAAGCCTTGAACCCGCAGCTCTAGCCAACTCATCGATCAAAGGCATTGGAGTGGTCATTTTTTTTTGTTTAGAGAAATGTGTGTAATTTTTTACTCAAAGATAGGGAATTGATTTGATAGAAGACCTTGAGACACCCCTTTATAACAGTAAGCCATGATTACATACACTTCCCATACATCCAAAAACAATTAATGCCCAACCTTTCATATACTTAAGTAGTTTGACCAAAAACTAAAAGAAATAGCTAGTAATATTCTTTATTTAATAAACCAATATAACCAAATAAGATTTAATCAATTTAAGAATTGGTGAACACATTATATTCAATGTGGTGTTATTAAAGTAAGGTGTACTTTTTCTTGTACTTCACCATTAAATAAATAGACCTAACACAACCATCCCCAAACCCCATTACAAAATATCTACACCTTATTTGATCCCCAACCTAAATCTTTCTACAATTGCAAAGAATAAGTATGTACATACCAAGGATCTGTCAATGTGGGTTGCCTACAGTATTGCGAACATCCTGGACACCAACTAACCCTGGACGCAGATTTCATTGTTGTCCAAAAACAGTAAGTATTGACAGTTTAGACATGTCTAGTTGCATTTCATGAATCTATAATGTAGATATGTTTACTTTTAACAGGGACAAGACAGTTGCGGGTTTAATGGGTTTTTTGATCCACCAATGTGCCAAAGATCTGTGCAGATTATTCCAGGACTGCTGAGGAGTATCAATCAGGCTCAACAGATGGCAACCACATATGAAAAAAGAGCCACAACATTCAAGAACATTTTATTAATCAGTCGGTTGTTATTTGCTATGTATTTCATGTTAAGCTAGACCTCATATTAATTGTTTTCCATTGTTATGCTAGACCTATTATATCTACCAGTTTATGGGATGGCATACTAAATGTATTCGGTTATGGTTATCAATAAATATAATGTTTTCAAACATGCGATAGTGAGTCAAGAACATAACACTTACTTGTTTATACCGACAGTTGACCATGGTTGTGAACGCATTGTGAAATCTGTCTTACAAGCTACCAGGTAACGACTTTATGTTTTAGATAAAACCTAGCCAGTTGTTCACGATATGAAAGGGCAGCCTGAATAGGATCTTCCACATCCAACGATTTGCAATGCGACAGCCGGTATAAAAAAATACAGGCCCATATACCACAATCTCCGAAAACCCCACCTTGCTTAGGAACTCGCTCAGCGTTCTTAAATGAAATTGTATATTTTTCGGGATCGATTCCCTTTTTATGGAAGACATTTGTCTTTTCAAGCACATATGGAAGTTTAACCTATTTAAAAATGTAACAACCAAATATGATTGATGTATCGACCCTGAAGCATAAACTAATAATGAAAATAACTGATATATTTTAACAAAACACAAATCATAGAACACATTAACTAGGAAGTGACCATAACTTTTATATTGTCGCAGTTGCTACCATACAACTCTAATTATAACATACATACGTACTACTCGTACTAACTAGTATATAGAACCATCTTGTTCAGTCAACAGAATCAACGACTCCTTGTAGGGCCCCATGTAGAAAGTACCAGCATCTCCTTCAACACAAACATTATGAAACTGTTGTGACCAATGTTGGTAGACTTCTAGTGTGTGTTCAGATTGGAACGGCGTCTCCACCTCAATTATAGGTTCTTCGAAAATGGTAAATCCCAGTAACTTTAGGCAACAATGGCTCACATTGGTGAAGTTTAATAAAATCCTTCCTGTAAGAGAAGCACCCTCCAACTCTAACATCCTAACACAAAACACGTTGTTGACATCTGAGAGGATGTTTCCATGAATAACAACATCGCCTCTATGAGCAAGTATTGTGAAAGGGGTTGGTAGATGGACTCTTATACATTCAGGAATCTGGACTTCTAGAAATGTTTGAGTAATCATATCGAACGACATCAGCATGTAACGTTTGTAGGAATCACCATCGGATTCATCTTGAACAATGTTTTCACTAGCGACCCAGAAAATATGTCTACCGATTACTGCTTGCGAGGACCTTTTCAGACGTATCGATTCACGGGGAGTATTTTGCGGTTCTATAGGCCTCCAATGTTTTGTGGCAAATGAAAACACGGTAACAAACCATTTTCCGTGTCCGGTTTTAGGTAAAGAAATATGTAGAACGGTAGGATCCAGATTTTCAGGAGAAACACCAAAGCCAATAAAAGATTTACGACCACTTTTATTTCTTAGCCAGTTTGGGACCATTAACCCAACAGATTTCCTTAATGATGGGTTCAAAATCACAATGCTCTTATAATAAGAATGAAAACACCAAACTCCTTTACTTGTACCGACTGGTGTAAGGTCAATGTAAGGGAAGTTCATAAAGTCAAAAGATCGGGGGAAAGAAGGAACAATTAAATTTAGTGGGTGTAAGGAAAGATCGTCATCAACCAGATACAAGTAACCAAAGTGACCTTGGTCATAGGTTAAAGTAAAATGATAGGTATCACTCGCACGAGCTCCGTAGCCAATAACGAAGTTTTGACTATCTATGCAATTCTTCCAACTTTTAGAGACGGTTCGGAACTGAAGTAAAGCCTTTACGGGAAGTCTGTTCATGATGGAAACTTGTATTTCGAAAGGTATGTAGTCGGACATTTTTGGAGTTTAAGTTAGTTATGTGAGAGTTGGGTTTTGGAATAAGATTTTATTGTCAAAGAAAAGAAAAAAATGTTTGAAATCAGGTTTTATTACAACAAAGAGTGACAGGAAAGCTTAAGGGTCGCATAACAAGAATAGTTTAAAATAGGAGATCAATTATTTCAGTCACCCACCTTCATAGGTTAGCCCTAGTTCTATTTATGGCAACTTTGCAGTTCATTAAATAACTTTTTGTTCACAGAATAACTAATTTATTAACACATAATATAACTAGTTAAACAAGTTAGTATTACCTTTAAGCAATCCCGCAGCTTGATATACCATGAACGCCATTCGGTTTTGTGTGTCTCACCGCTGTAATAAAATGTAACCATACCAGTGCGAATATCAAACTGTGCAACAAGCCAGTGGCTAAA
Organism: Artemisia argyi; assembly: GCA_030686995.1. Lineage (NCBI taxonomy): Eukaryota > Viridiplantae > Streptophyta > Magnoliopsida > Asterales > Asteraceae > Artemisia > Artemisia argyi. The sequence continues at coordinate 63,878,578 of CM060689.1, forward strand.
CAGTTCGTTAATAGGAATTAAAACCTACACCGATCCAAATAGTACAATGGGGTGTGTTAATATGTGAGATCATTCTGGTAAAATACAGACTAGCATCGTAAAGTTAGTATAATGAAAATTGTAACAATCACACATGGTACATAGGTGTAAGCATCAAACATTCACCTGCTCAACATCAGCCCATGGAATACTATATGTTTTCCCGTTAGCATACCAAAGTGGCATGGAGTTTTTGAGGAGTAGTTGAACAAAGTAGCTGCTAACCATTGCCCAGTTAGCATTTCCCGGTCTTATGTGCCACATGTACCTCACCCAGAGTTCTATGTGCTGTTCAAAACACAAACACAATTAGGTGGGTTAAAAGAACAACAACACATACATTACAGTAATGTTACTTTATTTTGTTATTAATACAGTTAAATAAATAGTTTATGTATGTTTAATAACCTCATCCCTGATCCAACCTGTTCTAGGTGGATCTAAGCAAACTAAACTTTCCTAGAACCTACGATCAACATGAACATCTTCACACCATGGAAACTTACAATAAAGCGGTCCAGGCTGTCCAAGAAAGAAATCATAATCCTTACTTAAATGAACTGTGTTCATAGTAGAGTTACATCAAGTAAGGTCCTGAATAAAATAAATAATTATGTGAGTGTACAACACATCAACTTAAAACATGCATCGTCTGAAGGACATAAATTGGAATGCAAATGTAAATATAAGAAACTACTGTTTTATACCTCTTCCCAAGGTTCAACATCTTTGAGTAAACCCGTCATATCTGGATCTACGATGCCGTATGCTCTTTTCCTATCAGACTTAAGATATTTTTCTGACCAATAATAAGATGATACGTCCCGTGAACCGTCCGTCCACTTTGTAGGACCTAACCGCTGCCTATACATTCTCATATGAGCTGAATTCATAAACACCCTTGAATTCTTCATCTTCTCAGCTTCAATAGTCGTCTTCCTTTCTTGTTCGGCTCTAATCTTTTTTTCCTCCTCAAAGCGCAATCTATTCTCCTCTTGCAATATCTTTTCTTCTTCGACACGCCATTTTTCTTCATCATCCAATATCAACCTTAATTCATCTTGGAGAAAACATTCCTGTCAACAATGTAGATATATGCATAATAAGAATGGGAAAGTGGTATGCTAATTGTTTAGAGATTGGTTGTGTAAATTGTCTGAACAACAACGTCATCAGGGTCAACTTCATTGGTGGACGAAATCAATTCAAGGAAGTCATGATTTAGTTCGTCACATAACTCAGCACTTAGGTTGCGGAAAACGTCATTAAACTCCAAATTATCCTGTGCAAATGAATATACTTAAAGATTTAAGCCATATGTGAATGAATGGTAGTGGTAGCAATTAAAAGTGTATGCAAAATTATATTAATTGTTACCGAAACACCCCCAATTTTCTCATGTCCGAGAACCTGCAAATTAATTAGTAAAATGGTTATACATACTTAACACAAACTAGAGGATTACGATTCGTATCCTGCTATTTACTTATGGACATTACCTGAATAATAGCTTCAAGTTTGAAGACACGGACATTCAATTGGCTAATCACATGATCCTTAAGCCTGATCTCATTCTTAATACTAGTCTCAGTCCTTTCAACAATTGGCAAGTCACTACAGCGGATACGACCACGCTTGCTTGCTGCAACACACTTTTGTAGATACACATCGTAAGGATGTGACGCTCTATTTGGGGGTGCCCTAGGTACGTATTCCACTGAAAATTCCTGAAAAATTATATACCAATCAGATTGCTGCTCGGATATAGTAGGTTTGAGATCATAAATAACCTTCGAGTCCTTGACAATATAAGCCATTAATAAGATTTGTAGATATGAAAATATATGACAATACAAGCAAAAGATACAAAATGAATACCTTTCCGAATAAGAAACCATAATCTGATCGTTTGAAAATGTGGTTCTGGGACCACGCTAATCCCCTTGGTGTCACATCTGGAACCTTATTCCACCATTGTTTGCTGATTTCAAAAGACTCCAAAATCCATATCTATGCATAACATAACGTTCCATAAAAGTAAGTAAACTAAAATTACAAACATTCACCTTGATTACATGTATATTGATTCACTAACCTTGAAAGCGCAAACAAAACCAGACAGCGTATACGAGGGAATATATTTCCTAGAACTGTTTAGGCCATGTAGGTGAGACCATTTTTGCTTGTGTACTACATTTAGCATTTGGTCATACAAATGACGCCAGATATGCTCACCCCATGGAAAAGCATTCCACTCTTCCAGGTTTTCAACCAACCTTAGCAATGTGTCTACAACATGATCCATCAACAGACGACCCATAAAAACCACCTCTAACAACAAAAGCAGACATACACGAACTGCGTCATCATCAGAAAGCTTACTAAACAACTCTTCATCCTCAATGACACTTAAAAGATCTAAGTTGGAAACTTTTACACCTGCCCTGTTTGGAAATACTCTTGATAGAATTTTAACCTCCCCAGAAGTAAATAACCCAAATGAGACAGTTCCAAAACGAAATCCTATTATAAGTGAAAACTCGGGCCGACCAAAATGTAGACTGTGACCTTCAACAGAGTATACAAGCGGCATATCATAATGATGATCATCTACATGTGCTTGTTTTTGTAGTATATAATCAATCATATGCGGTTCATGCTCAAAAAACTTAAGATCCAACCATTTTCCAAAGCACGTCATCATAAACATTTTCCTTCTCTTTTTATTCAATTTTTCTTTAACTAAACACAAGTATTTCAACTTGCTTCTGATTAGGACCTTTGCTTCATATTCCTATCGGATAAAAAAATAAATGACGTGTTAATAAAAGCTAATAAAACTAGAAAACAAACACCATATAACACATATAATTGATTCAGAGTATTGGACATTCGTAATCTAATTACCACACAACTCTAATTGATTACGAGTAGTCCTATAACTGATTAGTACACAATTGTACTTTGAAACGTCACTCGCTACCTCATTCACATGACAAGGCTTTTTTTTTTGCATAACGGCTGCACAAAACAAACACTATGCACAAACGTTGTCATGAGAATGAGTTAGCGAGGGACAGTTCAAAGTTCAAATGTATACCAGTATAGTAACGTAAGGTTAACAATAGAAAGGATGAAGGAGTGTGGAATGTCAACAACAATACCCACTATATAATCAATTACTGTTGGTGCGCTTGATACTGGTCAATTTTTTGGCCTACGAACATACCTAAGGTGTTATGTATCATCTTTGTAAGCATTCGATTAAGGTGTTATGTATCATCGTAGTAAAGATTAAATTAACAATAAATAGCGTAGATAGTTAACAAAGCATAAGAAACATTGCATTAACGTATGTACAAGCATGTTACAAAATGGGCTGATAACACAGCCTAACTTGAAAACCTACGCTAATACAACCATACACAAACCAAACTTAAAGCTTCACCCTAGAAACAAAGACCAAACGCTTCACAAAAGAGGACCATGAATGACAGAAGATGCACAAGAGAGCACTACTGCAGAACCATTCACTGGTTCTGGTTGCGCATCTTTACCACAAAGGCAATCTTCCACATTATCTTAATCTGGATCTCATTTATGGCACTCATAAGCATTCTGTAGCGGGCGAGATCAGCATCCTGTTGTTGCCTAAGAACCTGGGCACTCTCATATGCAATGACTGATCCTGTCAACCGATTCATTTCGCCTATGTACTCAGCCCTATCCTGAACCCGGAGAGACAACTCAGATGCCAAGGCGTGCAGGTTACCCACAAGAGCAAAGTCCCTTGCATTTTCACGCCCAAAGAGCATAATCATCATATCCCTAAGGTAATGAGAGTTGGATGCACGGACTGGCTCAGCTAGCCTGGTCTATTGAGGTTGGCTTGCAGGTGGGTGCATTGGAACTGGTCGTAACACTTGAGGTTGATCTTGAGGTGGGTGCATTGGAGTTTGTTGTGCCACAGATGTTATGGATGTTGTTTCAAATGTTTGAAGCTGGTTTTGTTGGGGGTCATTTGCCATTTTGTTGGATTTGTTAAAGACTTATTTCTTCTTAGTGAAGTTTACTACTTTTGTGATATGCAACTTAGACTCTTTGGCACCCTATATATAGTAAAAAACTAATGATAAACTAATACTACACACCCTTCTATTAATGATACTCTATAGTTGGGTCATATCAGAGTTCTTAATAAGGACAGTGAACTTAAATGTGCATCAGGTTGGGCTTTGAGAGGGTAACAACAATGTCAAATCACAATTAAACCCATAAATATCTAGGCTTGTTACAAACTTGGCTACTACACACTTGGTCATTGTGTTTGACTTGTTTTAGACTTATGTCTTCTAAAGGAAGTTTACTACTTTTGTGATATGCAACTTACACTCTTTGAGAGGCTTTATATAGTTAAAAAAACAAATGATAAACTAAGACACAAACCATCCTATTAATGATACTCTACATTTGGTTCGTATCAAAATTGCTACTTATGACAGGGGACTTAAACGTGCATCAAGTTGGGTTTTGAGAGGGTAAGAGCCATGTCAAATCACAATTAAACTCACCAATATCCATTTGAAATGAATAAAACATATTTTAATTGCTTAAATCAGATGTCTGTACAGTTGCATTCAAACTAGACTTATTTTCAACTTGGCCACTTCACACATTACCAAAAAAAACTATAAAATTAAAATGAAACATATATTCATACCCAATCTAAACCAACTTATATATACAAACACATTCTCACTCAAGACACACGAGTACAACATAAACATTAACAAAATAACCACAAAAAACAGAGCAACTATTTAAACTAAATAAAAACCCACATCATGCAACTTACACTTTCACAGAGCTGCAGAGTAATGATCATAAAAAGGACAATACCAATTACTACTCCCAATCCAATCCAAGTTAATTAAATAAATGATAAAAAGGACAATACCATTATGCAACATACGCTTTCACACTTCCAACCATACAACTTGCTAATACACTGTATAACCCTAAGAACAGCCTAATCCATATACAAAAAATTAACTAAGCAAAAGGATAAATGTTAGATTCTATTAAACCGTAAGCATGCAAACTACTAACATACAACTAAGACGGTCGTCGAGCAATTACCTTGGGAACCCACATCTTTTCAATCGTTGTTGTAATGTTAATGATTAGATAAATAACTAATATAAAAACGGCTCTAAAGGTTTTTTTTTATGATTTTTGTCATTTGAGTTGCAAGGTTACAGAGTTGTGGGAAGCGTATCCAAGAAGAAGGTAAAATAACCTCTACAGTATTAAGTGAGGGGGAGTAGGGGGACTAGTGTACTCAACACACTACATATCTATTTATTAAATAAATATTTTCAAATTTCAACTAAAATTTTAGATTTTGTAATTCAATAAAAATTTTGAATTTTTGTTTTGAAATTTTACCACCAAAACATAAAATAGTTACAATTTTGTTTTTAATTTAATATTAATTTAGTACATACTAAAGGGAAGACTACTCGACACACTACTTAATATTATATTATTTGTAAAGTACAAAGTGCATAACAAAGTACATATGTCAAATCGAATTTAATATAGTTAGAATTTTTTACTTAATTTAATAATAATTTAGTGAGTAATACTCAACACACTACTTAATATAATTTTATTTAAAAAATACAAATCACATAAAGTACATATGACAAATTTGCATAATAGTACAAGTCACAATACATGCTATTTCAAATGTCAAATCGAATAAAATTTTGTACAGTTCGCATAAAATGTATAATTACTATTACAAATGTCAAATCGAAAAAAATTAACAAGTTGCATAGAAAAATAATGAATATTTTATTTGCAAAAAATGATACAAGTTGCATAATAGTACAAGTCGTCAAATCGAAATAAACTTTGTACAGTTCGCATAAAATGTACAAATATTATTACAAATATCAAATCGAAATAAATTGTACAAGTTGCATAAAAAAATAATGTATATTTTATTTGCAAAAATTGTACAAGTTGCATAATAGTACACTTACACATAGTACTAGTTGTAAGAAAAAGGACACTTACACAAGTGTACTTGAGTCTTACACACACTTACACACCTGTACTTGATTTTGGGGCAAAAATGGCCATATGAACATAATGGCATAAAACGCATAAGTCGAATTGGGGCAAAACTCTATACTCGAAGTCGAATAGGATTAGGCTTAAAGCATAGTAAATTTCATGGGCCAAATACTCATTTATCCCTTTATATAATATATTGTAATAGTAACAAGTGTAGTAGAAGTTCTTAAAAAAAATCAAACTACTTTATAAAAGTATATATCAAATCATGTGCGATTTATCAACAACCATGTGGTCTAGTGGTAAACACTTAACTTGTTAAGTGTGCCACTAAGAGAGTAGTACCGGATGGGTGACTATCCGGGAAGTCCTCTTGGATCACAGGGTCTGTTGATACTAGGCTTTCAAAGTCCTTCAATGAAGGTTTCAACCCACTAGGGTTCGAATCTGGAGAAGGCAGGGTTTACTTCAAATTAAGTGTCGTGCCTTCGGGCGGCTTAAGTTGAAGGTTTTCCCCCCATCGGGTTTCGAATTGGTCAAGGATTTCTCCGAAAGAACCGTTCCAAAAAAAAATCATGTGCGATTTAGAAGATAAAATTATCAAGAGAGTAATGAGTTGGTCTTCCTTTTAATTTTCTTGACCAAGATAATTGGAGATGCACATGGTATTCGAGGAAGAAGCCAAGAAGGGAATGGCAAATCATGAACATTGAAAAGAAGATATTTATGCGAACATAAGCCCCATTGTGACATGACTTATCCCTTCTCGCACATGTGGTTCACATCACTACTCTATTTAAGAACATGCCAATTTCACCAAATAATATGGTGAAAAAAAATTCTTATTATTTCATATTTTATTGGCAGAAGATTGTGACATATTTTGAATCTAACTTGAAGTAGGGTCGGATGTTATCTTAGCTAGATTCATAGAGAAAAATCATTCATTTGATTGTTTTAGTGCAATATATATGGAAAGACACATTTAAACGCAACGTAAACTAAAGGAAAGAAATGAACAATAATATCAAACAATACAAACTATTCTAAACAAATGTAACACGTAAATTAAATAACCTTAAGCAAAAATCAAGGATCTACCATAATGTTGGGTTATATATATATATATATATATATATATATATATATATATATATATATATATATATATATATATATATATATATATATATATATATATATATATATATATATATATATTGTCAATTCCTATTTTTTGTACAACTCTTCCGAATCAAGGTGTTTCTTATGAAGATTAAATAAAAGATAAGTGTAACCACAAAATTCCTTCAACTAAGCTTAAAGTAAAGCGTGGGATGTGTAATGTGTTGTTGGATTTCTTATGAATATTATGAAACTTGATTTCATCTTAATATATTTTTCTAAGAAAAACAACACTCACAAACACAACAATGAGTTATACTCATTGAGAGTTCTATATTTGACTATTTGCTACTTTTAAATCAATAATAAGAATATATGAAAGTGTGCACGTTATGACACACATACACAAAAAGAATTGCAAATTTAGGTGTTTTATATATGTATTTTATGTTAAAAAGTTGAAACATGGAGAAGAGTGTTTTGATTCCATAAACGAGTCCCCATGGCTCAGCCTTTTCCGCAAAAACCCCACACTCATATTCCCTTCCTCCGGCAAGGCGTGCTTTCCATGTCTCCCTTCATCTCTTCATACCACACGTATGTGCATATGGAATATGTGTATATACACAATTACACACATGCATGCATGATACATATATTCATATACATAACTTTATATAGATAGTTTTAAGGATATATAGTTTATTTTCTTCTTCTTTTGTCGTTTTGTTTTATATATTTGAAGGAATATAACAAAGATTTTGTTTATGGATTTTGGAAGCATGGGACGACTAGGATACGTCATAAAAACAATGTTTCGAGATGTTATAATCATATAAAAGCGTGAAGGTGGTCTGTCGTGAGCAAGGCTAATTTGTAGTTTGAAAAGTGAAAACACTTCATGATTAGTATACGGTTCAATTGCAAGTATATACCAAATTGTTACACTACATATTATTACCAACTCTATTTTCACAATGATTAACACTAGCTTGTTACCTGTGTGACGCATGATAGTAAAGAGTTTCAATTTTTTGGGTTGATTAAACCGAGTCAAAATAGAACAACCCCCCCCCCCCCCCCCCCCCCCCACGCGGCGGACACATGCGCGCATACACACCCCACCAACATCGTCTCACCCCTCATGTCCTTCCGTACATAAAAATATGGCGAAGTCCAAAAATTATAAGAACATTAGTTCAATCATCCTTCCATGACTTTGGATTTGGTTATTCAAACTACTTTCCGAACATTCGGAGTTTTAGGAATCGAGTTTGCTTTGATTTAAAACCTTCTAGGAAAGACATGTTAGATACCGAGATAAAAACTTTATCTCGGTTTATGTAGAGGAAATTACATGTAGTTCAATCATCCTTTCACGACAAAACAATGTTTGGATTTGGTTATTCAAACTACTTTCTGAACATTCGGAGTTTTAAGAATCAAGTTTGCTTTGATTTAAAACATTCTAGGAAAGACAGAGACACTGAGATAAAAACTTTATCTCAGTTTATGTAGAGTAAATTACATCGATAGTCCTTATCTTTGAATAAAATAACACGTATGGTCCATTTTTAACTGATGTTAAATGAGTTTCGTTATCATTTACACATTAGCCTTTTGGTAAATTATAATTGCATCATCTATCCTTTATAATAACGCTCGTTTATAATTAAAGTTTTTTTACTTTAGGTATGTTTTCATATGTTTTTATCCGTTTTCGTCCGTTTTTATACGTTTTGGCTCATATTTCTTACGATTTTATGTGTTTTCTTACACTTTCATACGTTTTATACGTTTTCACCCCGCTTTCTTACATTTCCATACATTTTTGTCCATTTTATTCGTTTTTGTCCGTTTTCTTATATTTTCGTCCGTTTTTATACATTTTCATACGTTTTTATCCGCTTTTATATGTTTTTCTTACGTTTTCATACTTTTTGATACGTTTTCTTACGTTTTTATACGTTTTGGTCCGTTTTTTGACGTTTTCATACATTTTTATCCGTATTTATACGTATTCGTCCATTTTTTATATGGTTTTCAAACGTTTTTATCCTTTTTCATCCGTTTTTACATGTTTTCTTACGTTTTTATCAATTTTTGACATTTTACATCCGTATTTATATGTTTCGTTCGTTTTTATACGTTTTCTTACGTTTATATTTGTTTTCATCCGTTTTTATAAGTTTTCATATGTTATCATCCGTTTTTATACATTTTTTTATGTTTTCATTCAATTTTATAAATTTTCTTTCATTTTTATACGTTTTCGTCCGTTTTTATATGTTTTCTTACGTTTATATCCGTTTTCATCTATTTTTATATGTTTTCGTCCGTTTTTATATGTTTTCTCACGTATATATCCATTTTTGTCCATTTTTAAATGTTTTAGTTAATTTTTGTAAGTCTTCATACGTTTTAAACATAAGAAAATATATAAAAAAAGACGAAAACAGATAACAATGTAAGAAAACATTTAAAAACGGACGAAAACGTATATAAATAGACGAAACGAATATAAACGTAGGAAAACAAATAAAAATGGGACAAAAGCGTATAAAAGTAGATGAAAATATTTAAAAACGTCTAAAAATGGATGATAACATATGAAAACATAAGAAAAACATATAAAAGTCGATGAAAACATATTAAAAGGGACCAAAACGTATAAAAACAGACAAAAACGTATAAAAGGTTAAGAAAACGGGCGAAAATGTATAAAAAGGGATAAAAGTATATGTAAACAATAGAAAAACGATCAAAAACATATAAAACGGACAAAAACGTATAAAAACAGAAAAAAAATGTATAAGAACAGACAAAAATGTAAGAAAAACATATGAAAACGGCGAAAACGAATAAAATGGATAAAAACGTATGAAGATGTAAGAAAACGGCCGAAACGTATAAAAATGTATAAAAACAAAGAAAGACATATGAAAATGTAAGAAAACGGATAAAAACGTAAGAAAAAGGACGAAATATATAAAAATGGACGAAAACGTTTAAAGACGGAAAAAAACGGATAAAAAAGTATGAAAACGTATAAAAACGTACCTAAAGTCGAAAAATTTAAATTATAAACGGCCGTTCTTATAAAGTATAGACGATGCAATTGTCTTTAACCAAAAGGGCTAACGTGTAAATGATAACAAGACTTACTTAACACCAGTTAAAAACTGGAGCACAAGTGTTTTTTATTCAACGATAGGGACTATCCATGCAACTTTAAACTTTTAAGGACTGTGGATGAAACTTTGAGCAAACTATAGGGACCTTCAATTTAATTTACTCTTTTATGTATTTGTAATAGGTGTAAAAGTTTACGTTTTATTTGAACAGAATGGAATTCAAATCCAATCCAATCCCATTTAGCCTGTAATATTTTAATTTTCTTCTGGCATCTTACTAGTTTCTAATAATATACATTGTTCGAGAAATAAAAGTTTCACTTGATTAACTATCTCGTTTTACAAACAAAAGATATTTTACTCACTTCGGTGAAGCACAGGTTTTCCTTTAGAGAAACATGAAGCATTATGAAACCTCAAAGGCTAGCTTGTTTTGATGTTGTCATTCACACAACGGCTTGGTTATATGGAGATTCTGGAATCGTATTTTCCTTGACTAAAAGTATTTAGATACTCTAATATTTAAGAAATCAAAAGAATGTCTATTGGAAATATATATCAAGATCATAACATAGGGATTAGCCACTTTCAGTAAGCTGGGTCTCGCACTCTTGGATTATCCATGGATACAAGAATATCGATCACGATTGGATTGATTGGCTATATGATCCGATTGCTTCTTATTCGAAATTCAAATCTTTTGTTATCCCTAGCTTTAGCTAATTTTATTTTCAGTAAATGTTTTCATTGAAAAAAAAAAATAAATAAATAAAAAAAAAAAAAAAAAAAAAAAAAACCCTTAAAAGTCTTTGTGCAATAATAATGTGTGAATTAGTAAAGTTAAATACCAAATATGTTGTTATTATTTAGGCCAATTTATGACTCCCAAGTGATCATCTCTTATTATATAAGTAAACATACAAATAAACAATCAAATCTTGGAAGAGTTTTTAGTTGGATTAATGAGAGAGCTTGATATTGTCTCGTAGGCAAAATAGATCATTCCTATTAATTAATAAAAATCAAAATAAGCTTCAATTTGGTTTAACTCAATAAAATTTCATCCAACATATATAAATATGCAAAAACATATATGAGTCGATTTTGTAAATAAAAAAAAATTAGTTAATAAAACTTTAGTTGTTAAATTTTAAATAAGTTATATAAAATTAAATATTTCCATAGTGTTTAATAAATTGAATAATAACCCTTTAACTTTATACCTCTATCTTTTATATTTTATAAAATAATAACAACATATATGTTGTTGTTATTTATAAATATTACTATCAGTATATATTATATTAATGTATATGCACGTAATTATAAATATCAATTTGAAAGCATGAGTTACTGTGATATGTAAATGAATACATGATATTATACATATACGAACGACTCATGTTATTCCTCTTTATTCGATTAATTAACGATATCAGAAAAGTATGTTTGTTAACTATACACATTTAAGAAGAAGTCATGTTATTTCTCATTATAACTTATAAGTTTAACTCACGCGTATATGGCTTTAAAAATTAAATACGGCTAAAATTATCATTAATAGGAATATAAATATCAAAATAAAAGCACGACGCTCACGGGTTATTGTGAGATGAAATAATTACACGAGATTGTACATATAGCAACGACACATATTTTTCAATGGTCATTACGTGCTACTAAACATGCATAATATCTAGAAAATGATGTTAATAGTTAAATTTAGACAACATCAACTTAGCACCATGCCTGTTAAACAAAATCAAATCCTTTGTGCAATAAAAATTTACACAAAATATTAATCTATCTTAATACAAATGAAAACTTTATTTATAGCTCATACTTGTACGGTTATTATAACTATGTAAGTGGAAAAGATTAATATAATTTTCTTTTTAAAATCTTAGACTTTATAAAACTATGAATTTATGAATTGTCTCAATGTTTAATTTTAAAACAAAGTTATTAAAATATTATTACCTTTTATACTATTTACCCGAAATTCCGTTATTGAAATATTATTTAACCATTATACTATACGCTCAAACTTCGTGTGTACCGCTTTTAAAACTAGTACTCCTTCTGTCTCATATTAAATGTTGATGATATCAAATAGTCATGATATTTAAGTGTCAATTTCCCCTAATATGCTCATTAATTGTATTGTTTATAAGGATATATGCTTTGATTTCTTATATTTCGTTTCCAGGTTACAAATGAGCATAGGAGCCGAAGAGACACAGAAATTGGAAAGAACTTTCAAAAGATACACATTTTAGAATGCTGAAGAAAGTTATGGCGTAACTCATACTCTCATTTACGCCGTAGCTAGGAATTGAAACATGAAGACTAAGTCAACGTTGATCAAGAGTTATGGCGTAATCAACTTATGAGGTTACACCGTAATCATTTGAAGACTTAGAAGAATTCGACAGCCATGAAGGCTACGCTGTAACCACACTATGGAGTTACGACGTAGTTAAGGAACAATATGTCATCCAAGATTTGGTCAAGATTACGGCGTAACCACACAAGAGGATTACGGCGTAAGTAAACCCTAAGGAGCTACGTCGTAACCAGTTATCACAACTACGCCGTAGCCAATGTTAATGGATAAGATCGTTTCACGATAACACTAGTTATGGCGTAACCAACTCATAGGGTTACGCCGTAGCTTTGTCGAGCCTATAAATACCAGCCCTAAATTCTACATTTGATACAACTTTCACACCACCAAAAGTTAGAGAACGAATGAAGGTTTTAGAGAGGCAATTTACAGCAGCATACAGAGCATTTCCAAGGGAGAGATCACGCCAATAACATCATAAGTTTTAGTTTTCATTGTTTTTTGTTACATTTCCGAATTCATGTATTCATTCACTATGCAAAACATTCATTTGAGTGTACTTTATAACATGATCGGCTAAGCACCTTTGGTGCTAGCCTAGTTATGATTTCTATATTGTTTTGATTATGTTTTCGTACTTTTCATAATGCGTCAAGTGTGTGCATGCTTAGTTTATCGTTAGATCCTCTAGTTGTGATTGTTTTGAAGAACCGGTTGTACTTGGTACGCTAGGCGAATCGACCAAAGAACCCTAGTGTAGTTATGTTACGAAGGAAATGGGAATATTGACCGTAAGAACTAGCCATTTACCTTGTGTGGAAATCGACCAAAGGACCACCTTCCGGTTGGATAAACTTAAGTAATTAGATGTGTGGTCTAAGATCCGAGAGGCCGGGCCACACAAAGATAAGTCTAGCATGTAGTGGCACTTAATAAATCAAACTAGTCTACCGTACGTCAGCTTACTTACAGAGGGTAGTGCCTTTGGTTCCTGACAGGATTCTAGGGAGATAGACTAGGGAAATCGACCAAAGGAACCTAGTGAGTATTGTCCGCCCCACTTGAAGCATAAGAATAATTTTATAGGAAATAGTCATAGCAATATAGGATAACTAACTATGCTAGTACACTTTCTCCCACTGCTTACAACTTAATTTACTTTCAGTTTTTATTTCATTTCTGTTTTATTAGTTTAATTAAATCATTTCAACTCAATCATCTTTTAAAACGTGACATTAGACTTATCCATCACACATGGCTCTTGTGACAACCGAGGGTTTACCAGTTACTAATCTACACACGATCGGATACACTGTCTGTTAGTGCATTTAGGTAGACCTTAGGTAATCGAGACTTTATAAATTTAAGACCTGATGAGTAAAACCTGAATCAAATGTCCAGTTTGACTTTTTGCAGTCTTGTATTATTATTTACCTTAAATAATTTTGTTTGTATTATATAATACTTAATGCAAAATATATGAACGAATTAAGTTATTAATATTATTTTCATCAAATATTATATAATACAAATAAAAATATTTAAAATAAAAGTTTAAAAAAAAACTTCAAAAGTTAAAACTATATTTAGTACTCCGTATTAGATGGAAAGAGTACCATTTAATTGTATGATACCGATTAATATTAGTTGTAAAATTGGTTTATAATAAAAAAGAGAAAGAAGCACAAAAAATGATGAGATGTTTGTATAGAAAGGTACATGAAGAGTACACAGACACAGATCGAGAAAGAGATCCCCAAACCTAGTGATGCATGTGCTCCTTGTCCCCACCTTGTTTAGACTTTAGATAACTCAAAACTCTTTCGAGTGGGGAGTTAATCTAAAAATATTAAAGTTTTGTTTGGTTTGTAAATGGGATGAAATTGGATGTGGATTTTGTTTAGAGCACTAGGTACTGTTAGTGCCATGGCTCTAAGCTGTGGGCATTTTTTGCTGCCACGTCAGCAAAAAGCTCCACGGCACCAGAAATCTCACGACATCATATTTCAGAGGTATCTGTTGGCACCAGAATTTCTGGTGTCGTCGGCCATTTTTTTTTTCTTTTACATAAAATTAAACATACACAATATTAACTAAAATAAACTCCATTAATTAAAAAAACAAAACAAAAAAAAAAACAAAACAAAAAAAAAAACGTATTACAATAAAAAAAAAAAATAAAAAAAAATGGTTGTATGAAAAAAAAATAAAAAAAATAAGGAAGTATAACTTATACTTAGTCCAAAGCCTAAATACACACACAAAAATGTGCAAAGCCCAAGTCCAAAAATGAAAAATGAAAAAAAAAAAAAAAAAAAAAAAAATACACAACAAACACGACACAACTTCCTGCCGTGGCCCAAATGCAAAAAAAAAAAAAAAAAAAATAGCGATGGCGCTGAGCCGTCACCACGACGCGAGCACCGGTATGGTGCGCCGTCGATATTTCTTGGCTGGTGGTGATGGCGCCAGCCACCAGCCCACCGTACCCCATGCTCTTAGGATTTGACTTTGGTGTAAATTTAGAAAAGAAAGAGAAAAATACATATTTATTAAAAGTGTTTTGCTAATCATAATTTTATCAAAGATGATTTGCATATTTTATTTTTTAATTGGGGCACTTATATGTACATTCGGTTATAGTAGTGTACATTCACGGTATAAAAGCTTTGGGTACAATGTCGTTTTACCTTAGCGCACCGTACCAGATTTGGGGCCAAACCACCTCGCGCCGTCACCACCAGCGCACCGTAGATTGCTTATATTTTGTGTTTGTGTTTGAGTTGAGGAAGGTTTTATTATTATTAAAAAAAAGGGAAAAAGAAAAAAAAAATGCAGGTGGGTGACGCAAGTAGCAAATGAAAGAAGACTTGGGATTATTATTATTATTATTATTATTATTATTATTATTAAAACCAATTGTTATATAAATTTACATTATTTGCTCATGTAGTGTTTTTTTTAGGGATGACAATCGAGTCGTGTTCGTGTTGACCTATTCGGGTTCGCGGGTTGGCAGGTTAAAGTAACATCTACCCAAATACGACCCATTTATTAATCGTGTCAAGAAGCTCAACCCTAACTTAGATCTGCATAACACGTGTACCCCATTTGTGACTCGTTTAACCTGTTTAAGTAAATATATCAAGAAGTAAATAAGGTTGGTGGTTTGTTAATTTAACTAAATGCAAAATGATATAAGGATCTAAAATATGATAAAAATAACATACAAATTACTATACAACAATTTCAATGATATCTGAGTTATAATCGTAATTCACTCATATTAAGTACATAACTAAATGCATTTAATCCATATCCAACATAAAAATCAATTAATATATTTTATTTTTAGAGGCTTATATATTTAAACGGGTTCACATGTTGACCTGTTTAACACTTGCTCAACCCAAACACGACCCGTTTATTAAACAGGTTAGACGGGTTGACCTGTTTTTTTACCCAAACCTGTTTATCTTCAACCCAAACCTGTTTAACTTCATGTTGGGTTCGTGTCTTTTATCGTGTCGTGTCGAGAATTGTCACCCCTAGTTTTTCTTGCACCATTAGTCCTTATTTTGTTTACACCGTTAGTCCTTATTTAATTATGTAATGGGTTTTATATTACTGAAATTAAATTTTAGTTAATATAATGTGTTTTAATTTTAATTTTATATATCTCTAGTAAATTATGTAAATAAAAAAATGTTCAACGGCACCACATTTTCTGGTGCCAACGGCAACGACACAAAATGTGGTGCCATAGAGTGTTTTGTTGACGTGGCAATACTTTTTGGCAATCGCATGAGCCCAACGGCTCCACGTACTCAGTGCTCTAACAGTTTCATGCACATGATTGAGTCTCTCAATCAAAAAATAAAGTGTGCAAATAATTTTCTTAATTTTATAGGTTCTAAGCTTATCTTAATTAAAAAGTTCACAATTAATTAATATTAAACATTTTATATTTAACAATACTTTCTATAATTATAATTATTAAATATGTGTAACTATAAAAATAATGAGTTAATTAAATGTTATTTTTACACGAATGAATAGGCTTAACCACAACATATATGGTTGGTTGTGGATATTGTTATTCTATAATGTAATATTTAAAGTTATATTATATAATATTAGACAAAAAGAGATGTGTGGTAAGAATGGAGCTCACAAGAAAAAAGATGAAATCCTCGCCAATCCTACTAGGGTTAAGTTAGCGGGGTTGATGAACAATTTATAATTCAAAACGTTAAACGAACACTACTTTTCTCCATCAATCCCGATCTCCTTTGCATAACCCATAAAATAAACGGACCCTAAAACTATCTAGTTAAAACTATATCAAATTCATTAGAGCCCCTGGTTTGATCCCCTCATCCCTCGCCGTGCCAGCGTGGCTGACTCCTCATCCCTCACCACCACACTGTGTGTTTTCCTCATCCTTAACCAAAACGCTCCTTCTCACCTGCACGGCGAGCAAAAATTATGACAAAAGAACTGTTTGTATTGGGGCCCAATTAATAAAAATGGTAAATTACCGTTTATTTTTTTTTTAATTATTTAACTTCACACTTTCACTCTATAAAATACCAATCCGATACACATTATTTTTCACATAAAATCCAATACACTTTACTATCTATATCCAAATTAAGAAAAAAAAAAATGTCTCAAAATCCAAACGAAGGCGGGTATTTCACGAACCTCCTCACCTCAAACTCACAACAATACGGGGGTTC
Organism: Artemisia argyi; assembly: GCA_030686995.1. Classification (NCBI taxonomy): domain Eukaryota; kingdom Viridiplantae; phylum Streptophyta; class Magnoliopsida; order Asterales; family Asteraceae; genus Artemisia; species Artemisia argyi. Next base: position 63,896,049 of record CM060689.1, read on the forward strand.
GTCAAACCCGTCTACCCCCTCGTCACAAAATTCTAACTCGATGTCGCCACAAATACCTCAATATGGTACGCAACAATTCAATCCCGAGACAATTTACCGTAATCAACAATACGCATTTCAACAAGGATTAACAAATCATCCCCAACAACACTTTCCGGCACTACAGTTTTATAACCCGTCACAACCTTCAACGTGGCCTCAATCTCAACCACAACAACACTTTGAATCACAACCGCCGGGTTCACAATTCAAAGTACCACAAGCATGTGAACCGAGCAAATGTAAAGGAAAAAAATCCATGGCAAAAAAAAACAAAAAATGCCGTAGATTTGGACGCCGACGATGAAGATGACTTTGAGGAGCTAGGTACGCGTGTGGTTAGGAAGTGGAGCAAGGAAGAAGAAAGGCTTCTTGCGGAAATTTGGGTAGAGGTTTCTCAAGATAAAGATATCGGAAATGACCATTCCGAGGAGCACTTTTGGAACCAAATTTTGGAGATGTTCAACCTTCATTCTGACCATGAGCCTCATAGAAAAACTATGCTCACGGGTAATGGACAAGGATTAATGGTGATTGTAAAAAATTTAACCTTTTTTTACAAACATTTGCAGCGTAGAAGTGGTGAAAATGACCATGATCATCTCGAAAATGCAAAGACCAACTTTGGAAATAAAAGCTTCATGTATGTTCACGTTTGGGAGATTATGAGACACCACCCTAAATGGGATGCCGAGTAGCCAATTGACGTTACATGTCTCGAGGATATATTCGACCCTGACAAGCGACCTCGTCCCGACGGCACCAAAAAGAGCCGAGCTGCAAAGAAACAAAAGTCGACTTCAACGTCGAGCGCGGCTGTAACACCCCCAATTTCGGGATACGTAGCGAAATTCAAGCTGGGTGTTACTCGACGGCACAACAGTTATAATAATAGAAAACGAACTCTAATTGAGTCGTTTTATAAGATTTATCATTTGAATATTATAGTTTACAAAATGAGATCCCAGTAGTCACAATTTGTTAAATAAGTTTCGAATGATAAATTAGATTTTAGCCTTCTATCAGTATCCGTACCCCTCCGTGCCATCCTTGTTTATTATGGACCTGATATAAACATGCTAAAAGTGTCAACACAAAGGTTGGTGAGTTCATACAATTTATAAATAAAATAGTCGATTTCAATAGTTTCAAGTTTGAGTAATAGTTGTAATAAATACAAATATCGATAAAATGAGTAGTGGGTTACGTTGTTATACACCCATAGTTTGTTTGTATATTAATCAGTTGATCACAAGTTTCATATTCATTTTGTGGGTAGATTTATAATATATTTATCTTAATGTTTATGTTTATATGTGTGTTTTGTCGTGTCGTGTGTTTAGTTGAGAATATATCAATAAATATATGACGATGATCATACTATGTGTATATTCAATTGCATATGTGTGTTTCATATATATGTGTGTAATTATAGAATTATGCAATAAACATTATTATGTTTAGATTGACAAAAAAAGTAAATAAGAATAACCAATTTTCTATTTAATACAAGTTTGTTTGTATAAATTTGCCATGCCCAAATATAAACGATTAAAAACCGAAAAAACCGAAAAAGCAAACCGAAACCGATAATAAACCAAAAAAACCGAACCTCCAAAAATAGAATGGTTTCGGTTTTGGGTTCTATAAAAACAGAACATTTCGGTTCAGTTTCGGTTTTAGCCAAAAACCGACCCAAACCGAACCATGCACACCCGTAATATTTTCTTTTTAGATTTTGATCGATTGTTATCGAGATACAAATATTACATATATTAGTTTTTATCAAAAACCGAGCCAAAAGTCTATTTCCGTAATAATATAAAATGTTACACTTTATACCCCTTTAATTTCAAGTATTGACAATTTATACCCCTAAAATTTCATAATATGACAACTTATATCTCTCAAATTTCATAGAACTACAATTTATACTATTCAAATTTAATAAAATGATAGGTTTTACCCTTTAACTTTCATAAAATGACAACTTTTACCCTTGTAGTTTCAAAAATGACACTTTTTACCCACAACTCTGGATCATTAGCAAATTCAGCACCAATATTACTTAGTTTGTAAAATTTACATTTTTGGCCCAAGAAAACTCCAACTTTCAAATTGTGCAAGTTTTCCCCTAAAGCTTTTACGCGTTTTGTTCGTAGTCCTTATTTCATTTTTAAAGCATTTTAAGTTCAGAAAGAGGCGAGGCTTGCTACGGATCGTTAATGTAAGTTACAATAAATTTGATAACATGGTTTTTACAGCTTATCAGCTTATGGTTTGAGCTTAAGAGTTTAATATAATTCAAAAGATGCGTTTGGTTTCCAAGTCGCGACATGCTCAAAAGAAGACTAAATAAAAGCGAGGCATGGCAAGGTTTTTATGATGTTTTTTGTTGACCTAAATAATGTCTAAAAACATTGTTAGCATATTAACAATGTCTCTATATTTTGATAATTACAAAGCATAAACTCATTAATCTAAAACTTATGACGTAAACAAGTTTTTAGTGCTTAATATTTGTCTTTGCATCCATATCACTTAAGGTATGAATAAACAAAGTGTTTATTGTATTTCATGATCAAAGGAAATTTTTCTAATCACTAGAATTTTTATAAAATGTATTAAACATTCTATATCTTTTACAAAATTACTTTTGGAATTAAAAGAATATGTTTAATTTATTATAAATATATAATTTCAAATTTCCAACCAAAAATGGCAAATTTTATCCAGAAAAATATTCTCCACTAAAAGACAAGAAAAACCAACGTTCTGAAGGGGCGGCCCCCTTAATTCCTTAGGCGGCCCCCTTAATCATTAAGGGGACCGGCCATTAATTAAGGGGACCGGTCACGCTCCAGAACAGTAAATTTTTCCCCTATAAATACTGGTTCATCTCACAGAATTTTCTCACCTTTTGCACTTCTAAACTTTCTGTTCTAGATCCACATTTCTATTCTCTTAATCCTTTGATCATAAGTACATAATTCTTTGTTTCAAAGTGATTAAAACTTCATCCTCTCAAGTGCAAGAGAAGAATACTTCTATCCCCCAAGACAAGAAGTATTACAACTTGTTGTGACCTCCACATACAAGTTGTTGGTGCATCATCAAGATTATTTACATTATTCTTTGTGAAGATTGTTGTGAATATTTGATTGTAGATAGTTGTGCTAGATATATTGATTGTGTGATTAGTTAGTTGTTTGGTGTGAAGAAGTAAAGCTAGGAATTAGATTGTAGTGAAGAAGCTAGGTGTGAAGTTGTTAGTTGTGAAAAAAAATGGTGTGAAGAAGATAGGCGTGGAGTAGTTAGTTGTGAAGTAGATTGGTTTGGAGAAGTTGTGTAGAAGTTGTGAAGAAGTTGTGGTGTGTAAAGTGGTGTGTAAATTGGTGTGTAAGGTATTCTCCGCCATAAAGGACCTTGTTGTTATAGTGAAGAAAACTCTCGAGTTAGGTGCTCGGGGAGTGGAGTAGGGCAAGGAAGGTGTCCTTGTAGCCGAACCACTATAAATCTCTTGTCTCGCGGTTCGATCTTTCTATCTCTTATTTATTTCATTACTTATCATTGTTATATATTACTTATTGATAATTGTTTATATTGTGCAAGACTTGAGATCACATATTATCGAATCTAAATTTTAAAAACTAAGAAAACACTAAAACTATCTTTTATAACTAATTAAAAAGACGTAAAACTATTCAATCCCCCTTCTAGTTTTCCACAATTGGTATCAAGAGCCACGTCGAGCAAGATTTTTAAAATATATTGTATTTTAAAACTTGTAACGATCTATGGAATCTGAAAAATATTTAGAAGGACAATCTATGCAAAGACCACCACTATTTGAAAGTGATGGATTTTTATATTGGAAAAATATATTCGAAACGTATGTGAAATCAAAAGATCTTGATCTTTGGCATATTATTACCTTTGGTGATTTTCCTCCTATTCAATATAATGTTGAAACTAAAATGGATGAAATTGTATCTTTCGAAAAACAAAATGATGATTTGAAAAAGAAACTACCAAAAAATAATGAGGCTAAAATGGTCATTTATAATGCGTTACCACGCAAAGAATATGAAAGAATTTTTATATGAAAAACCGCCAAAGAAATTTGGGATTCTTTACTAATTACTCACCAAGGTAATAGCCAAGTCAAAGATAATAAAATAGATCTTCTTGTACAACAATATGAACAATTTACGATTCCGGAAGAGGAATCAATTGATAATGCTTTTGCTAAATTTAACACTATTATCACAAGTTTAAAAGCACTTGATGAGACATTTTCTAGTAAAAATTGTGTTAGGAAATTTCTTAGGGCATTGCATCCGAAATGGCGAGCTAAGGTCACGGCAATTGAAGAATCAAAGAACTTGATGACGTTATCACTAGATGAACTAATTGGCAACTTGAAGGTTCATGAAGAAATTATAAGAAGAGATTCGGAAATGGTCAAAGTCAAGAAAGAACAAACCAAATCCATTGCTCTAAAAGCCAAAAAGGAACCTAGTGATGATGATGATTCAAGTGACGAAAGTGAAGACGAAGAATATGCAATGGCCGTAAGAGAATACAAGAAATTCTTTAAGAGACGAGGAAGATTCACTAGATCATCACGAGACGAAAGAAAACCATTCCAAAGAAATAGAAGTGACAACTACGGGAAAAGAAAGTGCTTTAGATGTGGAAGTCCAAATCATCTCATTGGCGAATGTCTAAAGCCACCGGGTTATGAAAATCAAGGCGCGTTTGTTAGTGGAACTTGGAGTGATAGTGACAAAGAGGAAGTTGAAAAGCCAAGAGACGAAAAGTGTTTTATGGCAAAAGAAACCGACGAAATATGTTTAGGAATTGACTTGGAGCCTGACGAATGGATCAAAGATAGCGGATGTTCGAGGCACATGACGGGGAACCGCAAGCTATTCTCTACATACAAGGCATACAATGGAGGTAACGTTATTTTCGGTAGTGACTTACGTGGAAAAATCATTGGCAAAGGTACGATTTCTCAAAACTCACTTACTATTGAAAATGTAGAGCATGTAGAAAATTTAACATATAATTTGCTTAGTATAGGACAAATATGTGATAATAAATGTAGAGTCACTTTTACCGAAGAGGATAGCGAAATAGTTAAGAATGGAAAAAACATAGGTAGAGGAATTAGGAAAGGTGGCATATATGTTATGAAACTAGGAAACAAGCCTGAGGATAGGATATGCCTAACGACCCTAGATGAAAACTCTACATTATGGCATAGGAGATTAGGACATGCTAACATGCAACAAATACAATCTTTGGCCTCTAAGGAATTAGTTAGAAATTTGCCTAATCTAAAATATGACAAGCATTTTTGTGATGCATGTAAAATTGGAAAACAAGCTCATGCTAGTCACAAAGCTAAGAATATAGTATCCACTACTAGGTGCCTAGAATTATTACATATGGATCTTTTCGGTCCATCCGCTGTGCGGAGCTATGGAGGAAACAAATATACCTTAGTAATAGTAGATGACTACTCACGATACACGTGGACTAGGTTTTTAAGTGACAAAACCCAAGCCTTTGAAAAATTCAAAATATTTAGTAAAATGATTCAAAATAAATTAGGATGCTCAATAGTTGCCATTAGGACGGACCATGGTAGGGAATTTGATAACTGATGAGTGTCTAAATACTCATCATTTTGTACCAATCTGAACTGCCAAAACATACAAAAACACTCAAATATGCATCATAATACTTAAAATATCTTAGAAGTGTGTTTTATATGTTTCAAATACAAAATATGCAAAAACAAATGAAAAACGTACAAAGTTTGCATAATTGGCAGTTTCAGTCCCTCAAGTTTCAAATATTGACAAAACTAGTCCCTGAAAGTTTAAAATGAATGAAAAGTCAACTTAAGTCCTTGGGAACTCAAAAATGTTCACAAAACATCCCTGGATAAAAGTTTACACAAACTGGCAATTTTTACCCCTCAAGTTACAAAATTGGCAAAATAGTCCCTGGGTATTCAAAACTGAAATATTTACAAATAATACCCTTGTACTATGCATGAATGACAAAATGGAACAATTTTGATAACATTTTGAGAAATTACAAACAAAGTCCCTTAAAAATCCAAATTTTCAATAATGGTCCCTAGAGTTTGTGGAATTGGCAGATTTGGTCCCTGAGGTTTAAAATAATAAAATTTATACTTTTGGTCCTTGTACTAATGGTTAATTGCTGGTTCAGTCCTTATTTAAAGTTTAGAAAAATCACAAACACAGCCCCTCAACTTTACCTATATTACACATTTGGTCCTTGTGATTTTCTAAGCTAAAAACCAACCGGACCCTTATAATAAATAAGCCAAACAAACAAACCCAACAACCATTTACCCAGCCCACCCTTTCTTTTTACCAAGCCCAAAAATAAGCCCAGTCCACCCCTTTTTATTTAAAACGGGCATTGACCCGCGTTGACCACCCAAAACCGCCAAACACCAACACCACTGTACACCCTTCTCCCCCACCCCTGCTTCACCAATACCAGGTGGTTTTACCACCACCTCACCACCTTCCAGCTCACCCTCACCTCCTTTCCACCTCACACATCAAACCACATAGGCATTTAATGCCTTCTCCACAGTTTTTCACTCCAAACTACTTCACAACCTCTGTTTCTTCCATAAAGCACCAACTTGTCCTAAAAACCCTCCACTTTGTCTCCTGACACCTCCACATACTCCCAATTATCCTTAATTGAAGAACGTAGCCTCCAAGTTAACTTGGAGGACTTTGGCGCCAAAAGTGAGTTTAAACGGTGGATGTTAATTGGACTAAATCAATGGCTCAGATGAAGTGGGAAAAGTCCCTGAGGACACCTGGAAGCTCATTCTCACCTATAAAGATCAAGAGAAGCAATGTGGAAGCATACCTAGTTTTTTTTCAATTAATGTATGTCGTATTAGTTTCTTTAAAAAGTTCAAGTGTAATTTAAAGCTTTCAAGGTTTCAAGTTAGTATTCTCAGTGTACTAGTAATCTTTTCAGTTAATAAAAATCAAGTGTGTTTTGTTATCTCAAGTAATGCAATTTCCAATTTCATTTCAATTTTCTCAATAAGCTATAAGTGTTGTTCTTAGTTGATGTTACAGACTCAATAAGCTCATATAAGCTCCTCAGAAAGCTTGTGTAAGCTTTTAGAAACTTAATTAATCAATTTAGTGTTCAAGGTAAAAAATTCACAAAAATACAAAAAAATAAAGAAAAATTCAAAAATCAGTTCTTCAAGCATGATCAAGTAGGAGCAAGGCAAATATTGGATGGTCTTGGGTTAGTGAATCTGTGGAGATTCCATAGGATTGTTCTTGGTTCTTGGTTCCAAGCAGGAAAGCAATTTGTAAGTTTCAAAAATTTCATTTCTGTCTTTTTACTGTAGCCTTGCTTATTGTTTAGCTTTTTCAGTTGTTTTATGCTTATTCAGTCTTATATAGTTATAATATAACCTTAGATTAGTACCTTGTAAGTTGGAATCAATAGTTACTAAAAAATAAAAATCAATCAGTCAACATAGTATATCTTGTGTTCTTGTGTATTGGTGGCCATTTTCTGTTTCTAAGTGCTTAATTAGATCTAATATATCATAATAAGTTAGTATGGATCAGTAGCATAAGCTCTTGTAACCATTTACTTCACAAATATCAAAACAGTCTAGTATAAAGGTGTGTTTGGATTTTCATGTTCTGTGTAACTCAGCTTGTTATTGTTGTTATTCCTAGTTTACACAAGTCATTTAGTTTAATATTAGTCCAGAGAAACAAAAATAATCAAGTCTTAGTTTGTTAAAAGTCAAAATCACAAGTAATTTATCACCACAGTTAACTGTGGTGATCTTTGAGTCTTAATCTTAGCATATCATCTCACAAGTCAGTACATTAGCTTAATTTAACTTAATAATAGCTTATATCATCTTATTAAACAAGTTAGATCAATCAGAAGTTCATAAAAGTCAATTGTTCATAAAAATCAAAAAGTCAAAAATTCCAAGTGTGTCAAATTAGCCCGTTTTTCTTAATGATCTATAGGACTCATTAATAATTGGAAATACAAACCAGTTGTTGAATTGTGTTGTGTGGTAGCTTAATTTAATCTGTCAAAAAGAAAATCCAGGTTTGAAACTCATTTGCTTATTAAAAAGCTCACCCAAAGTACCTTGCAGGGCAAAAACATTGCCCTGTGCACAGGTTTTAGTTAAAATACCAAGACCCCTAGTGTGCTCTCCAGTGGACCCCACACCCTAGGTTTTAGCTTAATTTGTAGCTTATTAATCCACCTTTTAATATCTAGGTTTAATTTAGCCTTTAGCTTATTGTAGCATAGCTTTTAGGATCCAAATTGTGACCTGTGCAAATCAAGCTATACTGAGCACTCAGTATATGATCACCATTTTGAAGGCTCACTCAGAGCTTATTAGGAAGCCATAAGCTTAGCTTCTTGGTTTATTGTGTAGCTTAACAACCCATCTTTGAACCCCTAGGCTTAGCTTGAACCCTGTTTTACTCTTGTGGACCACACAACCCTTGGAACACAACTGTAGGGAACAAAAACTCCCCTTTGCACCAGCTTACCACCACCACACCACCAACTTTAGTGGTGGCTGCAGCCCACACCAGTAGGTCCCACACCTCAAACTTAGCTTATTACAACCCCCCTCCTACCCAGGTTCAAAACTTGACCATTAGTTTGACCTATAGATCAGTGGACCCCACCTTAACTTGTCCCCAATCTCTGTCCCATTTCTGAGTCAGAACTCAAATAAGCAAGTGCTTATTTGAGCTTCTCAGCTTAATCTAGGAGCTTATCTCACCACACCTAGCTTAATTAGGTATAAGTAACTTAGGTAAACCAGATTTCATCATAGTGGACCCCACATAACCTCAACTTAGCTTATTTCCTAGTTTAGTCAACCATAGTCAACTGTATAAGCTTATAAGCATTCTCAGTGCTTATTTTAAGGTTCTAAAATAGTTTCCTTTGTAAAAGTTTCTTAATTTAAGTATTTAAGTAGTTTTATAAAAGAAAAACCAGAAAAAGCAAACATAAAAATAGTGATAGCTTCTATTTAATAGAAATTATCTATTTAATTTTCATCTTAGCTTATTAATAAGCACTTGTCCAATTTTATAATTTTATAAATTACTTAGTACCTTAAAGTAGTTAACATAATTTTCTTAGAATTTTCCTAAACAGTTTACTATTTATTAGATTTAAAACTAGTTTAAATAATTAAATAGGTAATATTAGTAATTAAATAGATTTCTTTAATTTTAATTAACTAAAGTAGAATTTTATATTTTTCCTAAGTTTTATAAAGTAGTTAAGACTTTTAAAATATAGTTTCATAATTTCCACTGTCCATTTTCTAATTTTCTTATTTAAATTAATTAAATTAGCTTTAAAATAATTAATAAGTAATTAATTAGTCAATTAGCTTAAATATAATTTTTAGCAAGTTTTTATAATTTTGTAGTGTTCCTGTAGTGTTTAAATAGTTTTATAAATTTTATCATAATTTTCTAAGCTCATTTAGTAATAATAGTAATTTAAAATAGTTTAATTAGATTAATTAAATTAAATAGTTTATAATTAATAAAATACTCATAAAAAGATAAAAATATTTATTTTCATTTTTTATACTTTCTTCAAGTTCTTATTTAGGTTTAGAAATTATTGTTATAAGTTTTTAGGTTTATTTGTAATAGTTGTTATTTTTAGTTAATTTAAATTAAGTTTTAAATTAGATTTTAATTAGTTTTATTAATTAAATAGTAATTAAATAATATAATAATAGTTTTCATAATTTCAATTTCATTTTCTAGTTTCTTTAATATTAAGTTGTTAAAAGTTTCACTTTTAACCCCTGTAGTTTGTAACTTGTTTAAATACCACTTTTCTCTGTCTGTTATCTAATTATCTGATTTTGTGCTTTTATCTGTATTTTTGTTATAGTTTTATATTTTCCAAATATCAAGCAATCAGTAGTATAATCAACCCTCAAATCATCTTTGTTACTGTCCTCAGTACCACTCACTTTCCTAATCGTTTACAAATACAATTTCAATCTCGTTGGGACTTAACGACCCGGGGATTTTCCTGTACTTCCACGGTCAATATTAACTTGCACTTTCTCCCAGGTGAGCCTAACAGCTGCACACGGCTGACTGGTTGGTTTGGGAGGAGTCAATAACGAAGTACAATTCGGAAAACATTGTGAGTTAAATGGAATATCTCACAATTTCTCCGCTCCTCGTACTCCTCAATCAAATGGCGTAGTAGAAAGAAAAAATAGGTCACTACAAGAAATGAGTAGAACAATGTTAAATGAACAATCCATCCCACAAAAATTTTGGTGTCACGCCGTAGATACATCGACTTATATTTTAAATAGGGTATCAATTAGGAGAATTCTAGGAAAAACTCCTTATGAGTTACTAAGAGGTAGAAAACTAAACTTAAGCTACTTTAGGGTATTTGGAAGTAAATGTTATATTCTAACCACTAAGGATTACCTCACTAAGTTTGATACAAAATCATATGAAGGAATATTTTTAGGATACTCACAAAATAGTAAAGCATATATAATACTTAACAAACACTCCATGAAGGTAGAAGAATCACTAAATGTAACATTTGATGAAACACCACCACCTCCTAAAACATTACCTTTAGAAGATGATGACTTAGTCGAAGATGAAGCTATTGAGGTTAGTAAAACAAAACCCATAGGAAATGATAATGAAGACATTCAATTAGGAAACAATGAAATTGTTAATGTTAAAGAATCTAGATCACATCCATTAAATAATATAATAGGACATCTTAACCAAAAAACCCTTAGGTCACAAGCCCAAGATAAAAACAATTTCTTTTGTTTCCTCTCAGCAATAGAACCTAAGAATATTAATGAGGCTTTAAAAGATGAAAGTTGGGTTATAGCTATGCAAGAAGAATTAAATCAATTTAAGGCAAATGATGTTTGGGAATTAGTCCCAAATCCAATGAATATGACCATCATAGGAACTAAATGGGTATATAGGAATAAATTAGATGAAAATGGAGTAGTTACTAGGAATAAAGCCAGGTTAGTTGCCCAAGGTTATAATCAACAAGAAGGAATTGATTATGACGAAACTTATGCCCCCGTAGCTAGATTAGAATCAATTAGGATATTACTTGCCTATGCATGCGCCCTAGATTTTAAGTTATTCCAAATGGACGTGAAAAGTGCATTCCTTAACGGTTTTATCAATGAGGAGGTATATGTGGCACAACCTCCAGGATTCATTGACTTCGCAAAACCTGATTATGTTTATAAGTTAAAGAAAGCTTTGTATGGACTCAAACAAGCTCCCAAAGCTTGGTATGATAGATTAAAAGCTTTTCTTATGAAACATGATTATTCCATGGGAATGGTAGATAACACTCTTTTCACTAAAAGGAAAGACCCAAATCTCATCATTGTCCAAATATATGTTGCTGACATTATATTTGGATCGACTTGTCAAGATATGTGTGATGAATTTGCCAAAATCATGCATGATGAGTTTGAGATGAGTATGATGGGTGAACTTAACTTCTTCCTAGGATTACAAATAAAACAATTAGAAGATGGAATATTTTTTAATCAATCTAAGTACATTAAGGAAATGCTTAAGAAATTTGGCCTAGAAGACTCAAAACCCATGAAAACTCCCATGTCTACGGAAGTAAACCTCACAAAGGATGATGAAGGTGAGTCCGTAGATAACACCAAGTATAGAGGAATGATAGGTAGTCTACTATACTTGACGGCAAGTAGACCCGATATCATGTTTAGTGTTTGCCTTTGTGCCCGTTTTCAAGAGGATCCCAAAACCTCTCACCTAGAAGCGGTTAAGCGTATCTTCTGATACATTAAAGGCACTATACACTTAGGATTATGGTATCCTAAGGGATCCGACATAGAAACCATCGTCTATGCGGATTCGGATCATGCGGGAGACTACGTAGATAGAAAAAGCACTAGCGGCATTTGCACGTTTATGGGATGTTGTCTAACATCTTGGTTTTCGAAGAAGCAAACCGCTCTTGTTATTTCTACCACCGAAGCCGAATATGTAAGCGCTGGAAAGGCATGTCAACAAGCACTATGGATGAAACAAGCTCTCGTAGACTACGGCATTAGGTTAGAAAATGTCCCCATTATGTGCGATAACAAAGGTGCGATAGATTTAAGTAAAAATCCGGTGCAACACTCTAGGACTAAACATATAGAAATACGCCACCACTTTCTTAGGGATAATGTACAAAAAGGAAACATATCTATAGAAAAAGTTGCATCGGAAGATAACATTGCAGATATATTCACAAAACCCCTTAAGCGTGAATTATTCAACCACTTGCGTTTAGGATTAGGAATGATGGAACAAGTTGACTAAATTATATTGAACTAATACAAATTTATACTTGCATAAAATTTACTTTTCGTCCACTTCTTCATTTCTGAGTCTAGGAATCTATTTCGCACAAAATTAAAGATTGGGAAAGTTTATTTTCTTTGCATAAACTCTTTTGTAAAACCCAATCAATTTTCTTTAAAAATTATTCTCACATCTAGGAATCACATGAACAACATTTTCCTTGCATTGTTGACTAATGCTAAAAACATTGTCTTTCAAAATCATGCATAAACTCTCACATAAATTGTCAAGGTATATAATCTAATATATATCTTTGACATTCATGATCGAGCAAAAATTGAATCAAGGAGATCTTTTGGATTGTTTCTTAGGATCGTTATTTCTCGTTGCATTTAGGAGTCGAAACAATCACAACTCCACATTTGTTGCATATAGACACACACTAGGACAAATTCACTAATAATGTTGTCATCTTGCTCCATCACTAGTTCTCCACTCACTAGTTGCCTTTGCCTTTGATCTAAGATAGGTGCCTTAGGAAGTTTAAGTGCTCTTGCCTTTACTTATCTCCCCTTGCTTATTATGTGTTGCTTAATTGTTCTTTTGCTTATGTGTTTTTGCATGCATGCTAAATCTTGATTAGATTAGATACTATATTGCCTAAAGGAATTGAACCTGCTTGAATTCTAATCCAAACACACAACCTTTCTGCAAATTTTCTGCCAAAAACCCAATTCTGGCAACCTGAAAATCACCAGATGGGCGGCCCCCTTAATTTTGTAAGGTGGCCCCCTTAATCATTAAGGGGACCGCCCCCTAATTAAGGGGACCGGCCATCTGATGATCCGGTTTACAGAATCTTTTCTGCTTTTTAGCCCATTTCAACATACATTTCCCATTTTTCACCAACACATTTTGTCCTAATCTCCCAAACAAACTTTATCCATCTATAAACACACAAATCTTACACTATAAATACCCCCAATCCTCAAAACTCCTCACTCATCCCTTCATGACTTCTCCAAACAAACCAAAACCAAAAGCCTCAAGGCTTGCAAGAATGACGGAAAAACCCGTTTGGCGAAGAAAAAGCCCTCGTAACAAATCCATCATAACCAATGAAGTTGGAAATCACTCAACACCTCCAACCACTTACTTCCCAAACTTTACACCAAATTCACAAGGACATTCATTTGATCCTCTTTACAAACCATACAACATTGGCCAAACATCTTCCTTCATGCCAAACCACTCATCTCATCCACCAACCATTTATAATGATCCATACAAGTTTGATCAACCATCCAACTACAATTCCAACTACACAAATCCAATCCATCCATATCAACACAATGACCCTCTCCGCATTGCCACGGAAAAGCAAAGATTCCGTGATGAAATATCCCAAATCCATGATCTTAGTGATCTCAATGCCATGTATCTTGCACAACGCAACAAAGGGCAACTTCCATCATCACCCTACAACAATTGTCTACCCCACTCTCTCAACTTGGATCAAGTTACAAACCACACTCACTATTGCCCTTATTGCATTTTCCTTCAAAAACAAATCCTATACTTGAGTGAAGATATTTCTTGGATTGAATATCTCCTCACTCGTCCTCATCCCATACCACCCTTAACACGATACAACATCGTAAGATCCACCTCTTCCGCTCCATACCCCACTCCATATCCCTCTTCATCTAACAACTAAGCTTTATGCTTATGTTCTTCTTCAAGCAAATAAAACAATCAACCATGGGTTGCAAGCAAGTCCAAGTGCTCTCTTAGGCAATATAGGACTATGTATTTTCTTTTGTTTTATTGTAATCAACATGCTTTAAGCATATTGAATGTTGTAATGCTAATTACTTCTATGATGCTTGAATGAATCTATTTTTATTTATATAATTATTGCTTTGCATGTATATGTGTCTTGTTCTCCTCTAATATTTTGTGTAGACAAGATTTCCATAGCTCATTCCCTTGGTGCTCTCAAATGAGGGGGAGCATACATCAAGGGGGAGCTTTAACCTTTTTGATTTTACAAAAAGGGGGAGAAAAGAATGTTAAACTCTAATAATACTTGTCTAAAAATTATTTTTTAGACCTAATGAGTTTAAGGTTTTGTAATCATCAAAAAGGGGGAGATTGTTGACATAAATAATGTCTAAAAACATTGTTAGCATATTAACAATGTCTCTATGTTTTGATAATTACAAAGCATAAACTCATTAATCTAAAACTTATGACGTAAACAAGTTTTTAGTGCTTAATATTTGTCTTTGCATCCATATCACTTAAGGTATGAATAAACAAAGTGTTTATTGTATTTCATGATCAAAGGAAATTTTTCTAATCACTAGAATTTTTATAAAATGTATTAAACATTCTATATCTTTTACAAAATTACTTTTGGAATTAAAAGAATATGTTTAATTTATTATAAATATATAATTTCAAATTTCCAACCAAAAATGGCAAATTTTATCCAGAAAAATATTCCCCACTAAAAGACAAGAAAAACCAACGTTCTGAAGGGGCGGCCCCCTTAATCATTAAGGGGACCGGCCATTAATTAAGGGGACCGGCCACGCTCCAGAACAGTAAATTTTTCCCCTATAAATATTGGTTCATCTCACAGAATTTTCTCACCTTTTGCACTCCTAAACTTTCTGTTCTAGATCCACATTTCTATTCTCTTAATCTTTTGATCATAAGTACATAATTCTTTGTTTCAAAGTGATTCAAACTTCATCCTCTCAAGTGCAAGAGAAGAATACTTCTATCCCACAAGACAAGAAGTATTACAACTTGTTGTGACCTCCACATACAAGTTGTTGGTGCATCATCAAGATTATTTACATTATTCTTTGTGAAGATTGTTGTGAATATTTGATTGTAGATAGTTGTGCTAGATATATTGATTGTGTGATTAGTTAGTTGTTTGGTGTGAAGAAGTAAAGCTAGGAATTAGATTGTAGTGAAGAAGCTAGGTGTGAAGTTGTTAGTTGTGAAGAAAATTGGTGTGAAGAAGATAGGCGTGGAGTAGTTAGTTGTGAAGTAGATTGGTTTGGAGAAGTTGTGTAGAAGTTGTGACTTAGTTGTGAAGAAGTTGTGGTGTGTAAAATGGTGTGTAAATTGGTGTGTAAGGTTTTCTCCGCCATAAGGGAGCTTGTTGATATAGTGAAGAAAACTCTTGAGTTAGGTGCTCGGGGAGTGGAGTAGGGCAAGGAAGGTGTCCTTGTAGCCGAACCACTAAAAATCTCTTGTCTCTCGGTTCGATCTTTCCATCTCTTATTTATTTCATTACTTATCATTGTTATATCTTACTTATTGATAATTGTTTATATTGTGCAAGACTTGAGATCACATATTATCGAATCTAAATTTTAAAAACTAAGAAAACACTAAAACTATCTTTTATAACTGATTAAAAAGACGTAAAACTATTCAACCCCCCCTTCTAGTTTTCCACATTTTTGTTCCTTTATATTCTTTGTTGTGAGCTCTATTAAGGGTTAAAGTTTTGTGATTTATAGCCTTTTCTTTGTGGTCAAATTAAATGGCCAAAGAGGGGCGTTTGGCTTGATTCGACAAAGAAGAAAAGAAAAAGAAAATGAGATTTTGTCCTCGAAACTTTATGAGAGCGTGCTTGTAGTTTGTCAACAGCTTATATAGCTTATTTAAAGTGTTTTTCCAGTAGATTGAAGCTTATATTTGTGAAATTAGATAAAATACATATCAAAGGGGTGTTTGGTCTTGTGGCTTTCGACAAGGAAAAATGTCTCAAATAAAAACGTGATACCTAGATGTTTTGACAAGATTAGTGGGGCATTATGATGTGTGCCAGGGGCTTGTTAAAAGAGCTTATCGGCCGGGCTGAATACTCTTAGCTTGTAAGTTAAAAATAGGCTCTAATTCGAGTGTTTGGGGCTGGTCTTAGCGACAAGAACAGAAAAGAAGAAAAAAAAATTTAACTTTATAAAAACTTATGGTTCATTTATATAGCATATTAACTGGTTATTTATCTTATTTAAACGTCGTATCAAGGAACTTATACCTTTAAACGAAATTAATCACAAGAGGGTTTTTGTTTTGTTCACATCATATCAGAAAAAGAAAGAAAACATAGTTTTTGACTTTGTTTCTTACTTGTACCATATTGTTCTCATTTGCACGTGTTATTAGTAGTGAAAAAAGGTTAGATGAGGAGGCTTTGAGGACTTGATAAGTTTAAACAAGAATACACCATAAAAAGGATGTTTGTTTTAGGTCTCGACAGCAAGAAAGAGGCACAAATGAAAGCGGGGCATCGAGCTTATTTGATTACGTTTTGAGGCGTTTAAAACTTGAGAGAGCAGAGATTACAAAGGTGTAAATGGTGTGTCATGGTTTGAAGCCATGAGTTCAAAATGAATGGACAAAACTCTAGTTTTATTCGTATATATGTTGTTTTGTTCATATAACAGAATATATATATATATATATATATATATATATATATATATATATATATATATATATATATATATATATATATATATGGGATATTATGAGAAAGATTCTTAAAATGAGAAGGGTAGGAAGGATTGTGGGAGTGACATGTGTCATGTCACATCATCATGCCACATCATATGACATGTCTCTCGCCTTAGGAGCTATAGTGAAGTCTTAGCGTTTTATTAAAGCGTAACTTAACGACAAAAAATATGAATATATATATATATATATATATATATATATATATATATATATATATATATATATATATATATATATATATATGGCTTATATGATGATTTTGATGGTTTGAACTCATGATAAATAAATAGTATATAACATATAAGATTGAACAAAGTTTAAAAACAACTTACAAAAGCCTAACAAGCTCGTTTGATCTTAGCAAAAAAGAACATGACCTGATTGATTTGTACTGGAAAACTTATGTTAAAACCTCAACGTTTTGCCCTTCCTCTCCTTCTATGGCCTGACTTCAGCTAGGTTTGAGAGAGTGTGTGTGAGTGTTTTATGTTAAAAAGTGGATGGAAGAGTGTTGGTTTCTGGTTCGACTTATATAGGCAAACATTTCTAAGGTTAATTGAATGTAAATGGCCACTTGTTATGGTTTGTGGTGATGTTAAGGAACAAGATGAGGTGGTGCATACTTGTTCTATTTTATAGCCATAAGGTTAGAGTTTGATTATGTGTTCTTGTTTTCTTATTTGAATGGTTTAGAAAAGACCACATGGGGAACTTGAGTTCTTTGACCAATGGCTTGAAGATCTAGAATACATGATGGTGTGTCTTGATTTGAGCCTAGTGAGGGTCGTTGAGGTGAGGGGGACATGGTGAAGTGTTTCGTTGGAGTTTGTAAGGATTTATGTGGCTTATGGAAAGGTTCGAATGGTGTATCAATTAGAACCACATGTAAGCTTGAAAAATTTGACTTGGTGTAGAAGATTAAGGGACATGGTGATGTAGCTTGAAATGTGGCTTAACTTAGGCCTTGCTAGTGTTTTGTGGTTTAGAAACTAGTTAGGGCTTTTTTGGTTTAGGTTTGGTTCGAATTGGATAAGAAAGAAAACTAGGGAACATTTAGGTTTAGGGTGATTGTACCTTGGCTAGTTGTTGTTGTACATAAGGTTTAGATGTGTATGATACATAGTTTGAGACTTTAGTTAGGTCTTGTAGTCTTTAGGTTTAGGTTTAGTTGAGTTTAAGATAATAAAAGCATAGTTTTTGGATTTTATGCATTAGGTACTTGTACCATATGTTTAGAAACTTGTACTTTATATTTGAATATTATAAGAAAACTAGGTTTAGAGTTAGTGCACAAAGGTCTTGTATCATGTGCTTTAGAGTAAGTACACTAAGTTTTATAATGAGATCAATATAAATATTAAGTTTTTATGCATTAAAGACTTGTACATGTGCTTGAGAGACTTGTACATTTATATAGAAATCATGTACATATTAATTAGGGTTTTGATTTTATTACATAAAATCATGGTTTGTAAATCTAGGGCTTATAATTGGAAATGAAGTAAAGTTAGGTTTTCATGCTTTAAAAGCTTGTACCTTAGCTTTAGGGTGTTGTACTTTAGGGTTTATGTAATATCATGGTTAAGATTAATTATGGTTTCGTGGAAACTCTAATAGATGGCAAATGTTTAGTTTGGATCTTTAATAATCGTATGTTAACGAAATAACGTAAAGTGGTAAGTAAAAGTTGAAAACTTTTGATACTTGACATGTGAGGAATGTTTATTTGAAATGAACTTAAGACATGTTGGTGCTGGTGAGCAAGTTTATTAGGAATGTGAGTTACATCGCATTAGTTTGTTGTTATGATCAGATAAACTGGTAACGTTTAATCTTAAAAAAAATAGACGTGGAAAATGGGTAAGTATTCTCTCGTTAGAATATTAATACAAGTGGAAATTTACAGGTGGTTACAGCGGCGAGCTCTGGAGGGAGTCAAACAAGTCCGTTTTCGGGCCAATTATCCGAAAAGTATTCGCAAAAAGCCGACGTTCAAATGGCCGCGTACAAGGTGAGGAGGGAGAAGGAAGTGAAGACGTTAGAGATGAAGGAGATTAAGTTTCTCATGCTAGATCCTGACATGACTACTGACCCGGTAAAAGTCGTTATCATCTGAAAGAGACAAGCAAAAATAATGAAAAATTTTCAAAATGCCGATTACGATGATGAGGAGTAAAATGTTTAAGTATCATGTTATTAGTATGTGTTGTATTTTTTTCCCCGTATCGTTTATTTTTTCGTATCGTATCGTATTTTTTTTCGTAACGTTATTTTTATTTGTGTGTAATATTAGTATGTTGTATTGTATTTTTATTTTTAATGAAATAATTTAGTTTATTTGATAATTTGAATAAAAAAAAATAAAGTTGTAAGTGGTGGAGTTCAAATGAGCAAATTGAAGTTACTTGTTATTGAAGAGAGGTTGTAAGTAGGGGTGTCAATCGGGTTATCGGGTCGGGTTTGGCGCTTAGCGGGTCAGGTCTATCGGGTTTTGAAAAAATAAAAACTAACCTGCAACCCGACCCTATAAGGAATCGGGTCTATCGGGTTGCGGGTTATCGAGTTGGGTTATCGGGTTAAGGAAAAAAAAATAAGACCAATAAAGGAAAAAAAAAAGTGATGGCGACTGGAATTTTAGACTTTGAAGCAAATGTTTTATAATGCTATGATTTCTATCTGTTCATAGAACAATAAATGGCATAACTAAATCAAACTAACATATACATATAATATAGGATCTTGCTGTATTATATTGTGCTTAATGTTTATGAAACGAAGTGCAAGTGTTGCATGTTTAGACAAAAGAAGTGTTACATGTTACGTAGTAATAAACAAGTGTCACAGTATTATACGTAGTAGAAGAATAAATGTAAAGCAAATGTTTTCTATCTGTTCATAATGCTACTATCTGTTCATAATGCTATGATTTCTGGTAATCATAGCAAGTTACTAGAAATCAAATTAAATTAACATGTTACTTAGTAATACGCAAGTGTCGCAGATACTCAGTAAGTAATGGGAAGTGTTGCAGCACTAAACTTATGAAAAAAAGACTAGCCAATGGGCTTTTGATTCACGATTAAAAATTTATTAATATGCCATTATATCTTATCGGGTTGACCCGATAACCCGATAAGAAACTAATTAGGACCCTAACCCGACCCTATAAGGTTATCGGGTCTATCGGGTTGACCCGATAAACCCGATAAGCTAAGTTGGACCCAAATCAACCTGACCCTATAAGGCCTAATCGGGTTTGGATCGGGTCGGGTCAACCCATTTGACACCCCTAGTTGTAAGGGGAGGTTTGTTAAAGTGATTTGGCACCCCATGTGACACAAATGAGGAGTTTTACCTCTCACGACACCTATCGCTCTTATCAAACAACTGTAGATTCCTAGCATGTAATAAAAGGAAAAAAAAAAAAAAAAAACTTATTTGACATGAGTTGTTAGACATTTTATCAAAGAAAATTATCATTAAAGCTCATCAACTTAGCAAAATTGAAGGAGCAATTTATCTCATTGAGAATTTCTAATCTTTTATATAATAAAACGAAACCCCTATTGAGAATTTTTCATTAAAAAAATGGATTCATACCTTATTTAATAATAATTTTATTTAAAAAAAGATTATTTTCTTATTATGTAACATTTTATATTTATCCATAACACAAGTAGAAGATAAATACAAAAAATACAAATAAGATGCAATTAAAAATAGGATAAATTTTTTAAAATAATTATCTTTAATAATAAAAAACTATAATTAGACATCATAAATCAAACAAAACAAAGATTAAATTATTTTTTTTAATAAATAAAAATATATGATTCAAAAAAATAAAAAAATAAAAACCCGTGCGTGCGCGGGCATTATAATTAGTCATATACATATGAGAACTGGATTATTTTATTCTGATAGTTGGCTTGAAATTTTCCTATTAGTTAACCAGCATTGACAAGACATATCTTACTGCTTTTTATATCCTTTCTTCTCACCGCCTCGATTCTTCTTCACATGAACATGAAGCATTTTATAAAATATCTCAATCTTCATACATACTTACATTCATAAATTAAAACTACTCTTTGTTTATTCATGCTTCGTGCGTGAAAAATGATAAAATGTTTCATGTTCATGTGAATAAGAAAGGAGAAAATAGTCATGATCCAGAACAACCAAATGAGATCTATTCTTTCTTATATTCTCATAAATAAAAAAAAATAAAGATTAAATTATTTATTTTTTAATAAATAAAAATATATGATTCAAAAAATTTTTAAAAACCCGTGTGTGCGCGGGCATTATAACTAGTAAGATACAATGATAGAATTTTAAAAGAAAACTACGGAGAGCTAAATACAAAGGACAAAAGACAAAGTTTTATCTCTTGGGATTTATTAATGAATACACACTCTTATAAATGATTAGGACACTCTAAATTAGAGTGTCTTTATATTTATACCTTTATAGGATAAAAATGAATAAAAGTAATGTGGGGAATAAATGTCAAGACACTCTAATTTAGAGTGTCTAAATCATTTATGAGAGTGTGCAAATCAACTCCCTCTATGAATGAGAGTTCACTAGGCAACTTTTAATGTGTAAATAAATACACTAAAACTTCTTTTAACAACAAAATTACATTTAAAAATCATTAATTGAACTTATAATTTATTATAATTAAATGTAATTTTAATTTGATTCACTTAAACTTTATATATTTATTTAGATGTTATAAAATGCTCGGTGGTTACCGGTTAGCAAATTCTTTATCTCTTGTATGTGATTTTTTTCTTTTATCAACTATAAATCGTATTATTATTGAATCTGAAATTAGAAATGTATTGTACATGTGAAAATTGAATCTTAGAAGACTAAACATGGTTTGATTAAATCATGACCATTGATCAATTAAAAGAATTTAGTCCACTCTTAACCCACATGGTTAATTAATGCCAAAAACGGAATAATTGGATCTAAATCATATCAAAGGAAACCACGGGAACATAATCTCCTTGGATTGTTTGTCTATGAAGTCCCATAAGTAGCTATTTTATGTTTATTTATTTTCGGGACAGCCTTGTTGTTTTATTTTGTCTTTTAGTTAACTAAATAGAATTGCATATATTGAGATGATTCCATCACAAGTTTATTCATATGGTCTTGTAGTACCTGCGATTGCCACATGAAATACTTTGTACTTCAATATATATATTTGCGATTACTTTTATAAAAAATAGTTACGATAATAAAATATAACAACAAAATAAATATTATCCTACAAGAAATTCTTTATAATTTATTTTCCTCTAATAGAATTTAAATGTGGTGTAAATTAATTTTTTTGAGTAACTGTGAAAAATTAAATATATTATAAAAATGAAATTATTGATTTTGTAGTTAAGATTGTCATATTTAAATTGTAGTATTATTATTTTTTAAAACATTATCTTGTAAATCAAGATTGTTATTCGAAAGTATTAATATTTGAGTGTAATGGTAGTTTAATAAATAATTTTTTTAACTAAATACTAAGAGTTTTACTCATTCAGTATTTATGCAGTTAAGATATTTTAGATGTATTTTTTTTCAGCTGTTTTGTAAATTTAATAATTATATAAAATTTAAATTGATTAAAAAAGTTTAAGTAGTTCTCGTGCATACGGGATCGGGTATTGTTGTTGTTACAAAAAAAAGTTTAAGTAATTGCAAAGTTGAAGTTATTTTTTGAAGTACAATTTCATGAAACAATAATGTTATTGTTTTTTGAAATATGTTTCTGTAAATTGAATTCTAATGTTATTGTTTTTTAAATATAACTAGGGCTTCAAGATCTTCAATCTATGATCAAGATATTAGTATAATTTTTGATGCAATATGCATTTTAGAGCTGAATAGGGTCGTTTTCAAGGTGGAGAAAACAATAAAATGGGATAGTTTGCATGTAAAAATGATCTAAAACAAGATTGGCGACGATCGCCGCGTTGCCGGCGCGCCTGTTTATTTTCTCCATAGTTTTTTGGAAATCAATTTCAAGGAATAGATGTTACAGGTTCTTTGTGAAAGCATACATTTCAAGGACATTCACCATTTACCACAAAGCAAAAGTAATGAATATGAAAATCGATTAAGAGCTGCTCATATGCACCTTCCAGTAACAGATGTAGACTGACAAAAAACTAAGATATAAAAGACTCGACTCGGAAAATAAGCATATAAAAATATGCAGATTTTACTGGCAGCTATTTAGCATAAAATACCTAACAACTTTTTCAATAAAGTAGTCATACACTTGTTGTTTATATAGCAGCTGCCATACATGTTACAGTACATACATACAGGTTTGTGTAGCTTAATAACTGTCTCGTGAGTTCAATGGCTTCCCCTGAGATAGGTTTGCGCCAAACCTCATTATTTCCATGCGCAGCTTCTGCGGAGTGGAATCCTCTGCCAATCCATACCCGACACATTAATCAATACATTCAACCATCGTTATTTTTTTGTTATAAACATAAAACATTTATAAATAGTTCAGTTAGACTTGTGTAGGTTTTTCAAGTACATCATCGTAACAACATTTGACGAAAAAGGTAGGCGTACCTGATATGGCAGCAAGCCGCATCAGCAACAACGGTAGCAGCAAAAGCAATTTAACATAACATAAATTTCTGCAAGTAATGATCAAAACATACGAAAAACACAACCCAACTTTCCTAATTATCACCCACCTATTTCAGCCCCCGAACGCACCCATTTTAGCCCTGACTGCAGTCCCCAATCCCATGGCAATTTCAGACCCTAAACTGACCCATTTCAGGCCCGAAACCCACCTGTTTCAATTCCCATTTCAGACACACACAACAAAATAAATAAATAAAGTAAAAAAAACAAAGTCCAAACCTGTTTTTTTTGCGGCGGCTGGCAAGACCAGCTATGAGTCATTGTAACTTTCTTGCTGCTGCTCTCAACAAAGTTCTAGAAATGGTGAATCGGAAGTAGCTGAAAAGCAAAAAGGTGTTTGAGACATGTGACAGACAGTGAACACAGCTGCAGGTCACGCAGATTTCAAACCAAGTAAGAAAATGCTTCATTCTGCTGAATTAAATTACCATTTTGAGAACTAAATTCAGGAAGGCTAAACTTCGTATACGGAAATCAGAGAGAGAAAAATTCGGGCCACTAACGTCGATGTCTTGTTGCTGGTATGCATGCTAGCACGTCAACTGTTGTTGAAGACTGGCCCTGTGGATCACGTGCATCTACAATGATTGGAAAACAGAAGATTGGGAACACACCACCTGAGGTCGACTAAAAATTTGAAAATGTATGTGCATTAATATTGGAATGCACCTGCGGATATTATGTCGAACCTCCTTTTTGCGAGCAACATACGCACACTGGCCATTGACTTTAATTCCAAAGTGCATGTATAAGCCTATGTTCCTGTTTACAAAGAGGGAATCTAAAAATTGCAGCTGATGAACAGATAATAATTATAGTGAATGTTTAAAAAAATAGAGAACGAAACCTGTCTTAAATTATTTTTTTTTAAAAGATCTTTATAGTCGATGTTTTTGGTACTGTTTAGAGGCTGGCTTGGATGGTCGGCAATAACCCGCATGTTTTCACCTTTACTAAGTTATCGCCTAAAAACATAACTACACTACCTATAGTGCTAAGTTGTATCCTCACATTATCAAGAAGAGAATACATATGTATATATTGCAACTCATGCCTGCAAACATGATTGTATGCCCTGGCAGAACTGCCAACTGGTTAAAAGTGCAACCATAAGCAGTTCGGCTGCTAAGCACAGCAGTATACATTGCATTCCATGACTGCAAAAGTAATCACTTGCCCATGCCCAACATACTGTAAGTTTTGTTTACGTACTACATGTATTATATTAGCTAATGAAAGTAAAAATTTTATTAAAAATAATTTTTTTTTAGAACAGTTGCAATTTTTTTGAGCAGCCCAGGCCCCAGGTCACGGATGAAACGGGGTGTGTTTGGAACAGGCTATTCCAGTAGTGTCCTTTTCTTCTTCTTTTGATGAGACTTAAGCTAGGTATCTGACCGTATCCTAATAGCAGACCATAGCTGTTTGTAAAATAAAATCATATTACGGAAAAAAAGTCTGAAGTTCTAATGGACCAACAGACCTTCGCGAATGAAATTAAGGTCGGGTTACCTGATGATGACAACTGATAGGTTTAATAAATAGCCCGTGTGGTAAGCGATTGTATAATGCCATCGACACTTCCACCTCAACTGTGTTATCTGCACAATCAACCATCCCTTTTATGCAGCCGGCTTGAGTACCTCCGCCACCTTCATGTTCCTCATTCTAGTCGTTATCACACCCACTGGATTCACCACAACTGCATCTACAAACCTTTCTACAAAACACGGTGTCACATGTCCCCCATTAGAAGGAATACTCCAGCTTGAATCCTGACATCGATAACGACCTGGAACAACCACTGGTCTTACTTAGGCATACGTTCAGCATCAATAGCTCATTCATACATTTAGCCAGCACATTTATAAAATATCAATAAGTTTCTGGTATAATAATAAACATTATGTTTTAGAATAACAATATTGGCTGATTCATCTTGATATTTTAACATCTACAAATCAGGTAAAAGATGATTCAAAAGGCCAAGAAAAAAAAACTCACTTTACAAAACTCATAAACATGAGACAACAAAATACTCTGTTCTAAGTAAGCTTCCGCGCAGCATCAACCGTCAAAATAATCACCATATATACCCTGCTTTTCCTTTTTTCTCTGACTGACCATTTTTCTGTTCGACTGGCCCCTTAAAATATTTCTCGTCAACACCTTTTCCTACACTGTTGTCACACGAAATTAGTCCATAACAATCATCATTTAGCTTATTGAAATAAAAAAATTATATGTGAAAACATAAGAAAACCAACTTTAAAGAAAACATAACAAAACGAAATCTAATTGCACCTTTTCGACTGTACCCCTTTGATATTTTTGAAGCAAACTCGATGAACTTGTGCACATCATTCAGACCGTTTGACACGGGTGAAAGTTGTCTATAGAAAGCAGCTCAATTATGGTATTGCTACAAAAAGAAAACGGAAATCCGCAGTTAAAGTGTGTTCATAACAGAAGGAATAATATACGCACATAACTAAAATAGATAGTAGGCAACCGTGAACTTGTTCTAGTTGTAGGCGCATCTGGTGTCTCGGACAGGTCTGCATGACAACAATATGAAAGATTTAATGAAAGGCATGTAAAAGTGTGACGACAAACATGTTGGAAGCAAGAACCTGAGCATAAGACCAGCTGTTTTATAGAATGAAACTCATACGTAGCTTCATCGCCACCTAGTTTTGGCTTGCTTCGTGTGGTCTTTGTCGGTCTGGCCTCTTGAGGTCATCGCTACAGCTGGGTATAAAAAAACAAATCGGTTGTAATGTAAGTCATTAAAAGAGAAATGATTCCATTTCTAAAGAAATAAGTTTAGCAACCTAAGAGTCTGTTTCATAACTTGAGTAACCTAAGTGAGCAGAGAAATACAGTAGAGTAGCCTAACAAAAAAAAAACGCAGATTATGTACAATACTCCATGTGTATTAAACGAAAAGCATGGCTTTCTGGCTAGGATTGGAACCTACCGTTTGATAATGTTCACTGTTGTTGCTTTTGGGGAATCATTGTCTAACACCTGGTTTATTTGAATTAAATTTTGAGAGATTTTTATAATTTTTCTTTAAGCACTTTTCATGCTCTCATAGTAGGCTGCAGGGGAAGGCAACTCCCCTGCACCAGGACCATTGGTTTATCTTCTTTTGCTTATTTTGATGAACTCAGTGGACCCCACACCCCTCATTTTAGCTTATTGTGTAGCTTACCAGCCCTAGGTCTCAGATCTTAGCTTATTCTGAACCTTGGCTTACTGCATAGTTTATTGGTGGCTTATTTGTGGACTGCTATCATGTCCCAAACCTGACCATTCAGCTTCTGACCCATTTTCCCAAGGCTACAATAAGCTCAAACCTTGAGCTTACTGCCTAATCTTGGGCACTTTGAGAAGCCCTCCTGGCAAGGTTTTGACGTCCACTATCATTTTGTACCCTGGGCTACCCCTGTGGGCCCTACAAAGGGCTGCACATTGGCATTTTTGGCCTGTTTGGCCTGTGAGTATTTTGAAGTGCTTATTTAGTGTTATCAGTTTAATCGTTGTGCTTATTTGAACTCTTTTGTCTTATTTCAAGTTATTATCCTTCTGTCTTAACTTATTTCTCATTAGAGTAGCTTAAGTATAGCTTTTTATAAATCCTCAAAGTCCCTTTGTAAAAGTTGATCATTTACAGTAGTTAAGCAAAGTTATAAAAGAAAATGAAGAAAAATCCAAAAATACAAAAAGTGATAGCTTCTATTTATATATATGCAAATCCAAACACCCTTCATATACTTAGAAGTGGAACAAATTTATCTAAACAAAGTAATCCCTTTTCAAATTTATGATCCTGGTAATTTTTTGGGTAAAGCGAAATTTTTAAGTACGTGTATAAAGAAATAAATATGAATTAAATAGAATAACGGTGTTACCTCAAATGTCATCATATTAAATAGAGATGTTCTTCGGCATCGTAAAAAGCAAGTTGGTTGCTGTACTCTTACAAAAATAGGTAAAAGTGTCAACCTCGATTGTGAACAGAGGCGGAGGACCTGTAATAGAAGCTTGAAATACTAAGAGACAATAGTAAATCCTTAAATAGTGGCAGCACAATGAAGTGGCAAAATGAAATTGTGTGTCTGTACATTACAAACCTCGCATACTTTGCTGATCGCACTGAGCGTCCTGGCCAGATCGGCGATGGCCAAGCGCACATGGTTGGTGCGAACCTGAGAAAGTTAAACCAAGTGGTAAACTGCGCACGCCATTCTCAAGAAGATACTACTTTTTATTACATCACAAACCTGTTGCACTTGATCGAGAGTCATGAGTATGGCGACCGGACCAGCGAGTCTGAGGTGCACGTGGACGCTGTAAGGCTAAAACAAACAAACCAATCGGTAAGAAACACTTATGGAGTATAGCAAATGTAACAGTATAATTATGACCAGCGTAGTACATGCATCCACGGGTTGAGTTGCTGCTGCGTGTGCACCTGCATTATTTGAAGCCGCGGCTGAAGGTTCCACTCACGGCTTTATAACAGCAGTATATCTAACCGGCGATAGACTTCTTGGCACATCATGAAGTGCTACATCATAAACACGAACAGAGTAATGGGTGTCAGAATATGTAAAAATACATAAACAGACACATACATCTAAAATTAAGGAATTTACATATTTCTCACCTAGAACTTGAGGACCGGGAGGTCTTACATTTGTAACATTACCCACAGAAAATAAAGGGCCACGTGAAGGTCTGAGACAACGTATAGCAGGAAGGCCTAACACGGAAAACTGAGCATGAATCAAAAAGAATATGTTTATTATAAAGTTTATAATAAGCCCATCAAACTTTACGATATCATGTTTGCTGATTTAACAGTACTGGACCTGAAAATAGCAGACCAAAATCTCATAAAACTTTAACTGAAAACTCGAAGTTGCAAGCTTCTGTTGATGGCACTATTTATCTCCGTCCATGGGTAAGATACCATCCCCAAAAAATCCTTCAGTGTGGCAATATTGTACTTCAAGTATGAGCAAAAACCATCAAAGTGCTAAGCCATATAAAACTCCTCCCTCCCAACCTATGTTACAAAACATTACACGTAGGCTTAGACGACTTCATACAGAGAAGTCATGACATGAATTAGCAAGTAAAAAGTTGTCTTAGCTAAAGAAAATCAGAAAATAACTCACTGTTTGAACATTTTGGCAAAAGCATCGGACCTATTTATATTAGAACCCTCTCTATTTTTCAATGAATCACTACCCCGTACCAATACATTTACACACCTGTTTTCTTTTTACGATTGTCATCTTCATCTCCATATCCCATTCCCACTATGATAACAACTGCTTCCCCAAATCTACGACACAAAAAAATGCAAATTAAATAGCATCATAAGCTGGTAAAATAAGCCAATTCAAACACCCACTCTAAACCCCTAAAATTAAAACATAACCCTAATCTAAAAAATTAAACAAAAACCCTAATTACCAAAATAATTAAAAATCTGAGATGCAACAAAATAGCAGCAAAAATTAAAGGTAAGAACCTTTATCCCCTCTTTTTTTTTCCTCGTGTTGTTTTCTTCTTCCTGGGTGTAAATTTCCAATGGTGTGAAAACCCCCAATCAATCACAAAAAACTGCAATTAACAAAACCTCCAAACTATCAGAAAACCCTAACTTAAAAATCTAAACTGTAAAATCGTAACTCTTGCACCAATTATTTAATTAAGATTAAGATCGACAAACTTACATGAACACGGGAGCCTGGTGAGGGAGATTATGTTGATGAGATCGTTTATGTGATAGGGGCGGGAGCAAACGATGGTCATCTAGGGTTTGTGAAGGGTGTGCTGCAAGTTACTTTTGAGTATTATTAGGGTTTGTGAAGCAGAAAAGGGCCAGGACGGGCACAGAAAAGGGCCAAGTGGGCTAACGATCGGTCCAGCGTTTTTGGCGGGAAAAATGGTGCCAAAACGGCGCCGTTTGGCTGCTAGTTTAATATATACTTTTAATTGTTCAAATTGAATTGCAGTGTTATAAGTCTACAAGGGTAGTTTAGCTATTTTATCATTCAAATTGAAAATTAAGAGATTTTCACATACATGCATTATATTTAGTTAAGATAAATTTTTACGCCACCATAATTCAAACACATGAAATAAACAAGAGAGAGACAGAGAAAAACTAGTCCCAATCGTAAAAAGCTTACAATATGAACGAAGTATATGCCTTACATTGTTACATAATGTACATTTTTATCAAATCCGTTGGGGGTTTGTATAGACAGACATTAGCGTTTTAGTTACCAACCAAGTTATTTAAATTTAAGTGTTATAATTGTTTATTAGTTTTCAGGTCTTATTATATATACGACATATAAATCACGCCGCATTATATCTCATTTCTCAAATGTAAATTATATCTTCTTTTTGAGTAAATACAAGTTTTTGATTTCTCTTCTATTGTATTTTAATACCTCATTTACTGTTTATGATTCAGTTAATTTGTTAATGCAAAAATACTTTTTAAACCGTAAAAGGTTCCCTCTATACAAGGCGTCTCGTGAAATTTTGAGGCCCTGTGCTATAATCCGAAAACAAGGCCTTCGGCTCCAAAATTTGAACTATTCCTAAAATTAACAACAATTAGTTTTGTTTTTCCTCAACTGTTAATATGTATCAAATAGCAACTTGCTAAATCATATTCTTGTCTAAATACATCTTTTTCTTTCTTTTTTATGTGTAACTATAAAAGATTATTACTAAAGCGTTTTTTCTATGACATGTTTCGCACTGAAATAGTATAGTTTTATTGTAATATATCAGTTTAAACATTTTCATAGTTTGGAGTTTGGACCACAAATTTAAAATAGATGCAAAGTTTGAAGTGATCAATTGTAAAACATAAGGACTTAACTGGAACATAAATAAAATAATAAAGTATAGGATATATGAATTTTTTTTTATTATTCTAACTTTTGGTTGTCTTCTTCAGTACCAAAACCCAAAACCATATCTGTTTCTTGACTTCTTCCATTAAAACGCATGTAGAGATTTTTTTTTTTCTTTCTGTTGTCAAAATCTTATATTTTCTAGCGTAAAGCATCTTCCAAAGAGACTAAATCCACCAAAAACGAGTACAAGAGTTTTTGACATTGAAGGCTCCTAAAAAATGGAGGCGCTGTGCAGTCGCCCATCCCGCACATGCTCAAATCCGGGTCTGCCTCTATGATGCGTGGGAATTGCACCAGGCTTTACCTCTCGAGGGATCTCGAGAAGCTTACAACCCCCACCAGGCAGTGTACCTGATCGTTGTAGTATAGTATAGTGACAAGTACCGGGGGATTGATCGTTCAACTCAGGAATAGTGTCGCTAGGATTAGAAAGCCTAAAAACTAGGTCTAGAGGTGAGGGATGATTCTTTTTGTATTTTTTTTTATGTTTTATGAAAGCAAGTAAAATCTCGGGTTTTGGAAGAGTAGACGGAATTAGTTGCTAGTCAACTAACCCAATAACTAAAGATGCAATCAAAATAAAATAACAAAAATGAAAATAAACTAATTTAACTAGTGGTGTGAGCAATATGTGGGAAAATGGTGTTTACTTAGATTTCACTACTCCCTAGATATCTTTTATAGGTTAATTACTTGTTACAGTTGCGTGGATAACGGATTGTATTCCTTAATACCATTCATGGGGTGGCGTACTTACTTCCCCAATCCTATAAGCTACTACTTCACTCCTATGTCGAGCCGGCTAAGAAGCTCCTAACATTGGATCACTAGAATTCGCTCATGCATTAAATACAACCATAAAAACCTAGTACACATCGGTTCATGTTTCTTAAGACGTTCAAGCAAGTTACACAATGGAGATCTGCCAGTTTTCTTAAGCCTAACATTGAAATCATTCATCCATTACAACTATAAACAAGAAATCAACCTATAATCAACATCTAGGTTTCATTACATCCAAGCAAACACACAAAAGATCTAGCCTAGCATGTTATAATCAAGACAAGCATAAGATATATTCAAACAACACATGGACATATTGAATTAATTGAAAGAGGACTTATCTTAATTGAACATGAAGGGTTTTAAGGGGTGAAAACCCTTGAAAATACTGTTACATTCTCCACACAAGTTCCTCCTCTAATGAATGAAAAATAGAAAAGTATATATAGATTTTGTGAGGTGACGGCGTCAAGAATAAATTTCTGACGCCGTCATCTCGCCGCCAATAAAGTTCTCGGACTGCCTAGATCTGGAGCTGACGCCGTCATGTGTAATCCATCTTCAGGCCGTCACCAAAATAACTCTTGACGCCCTACTTCTGACGCCGTCACGTTTTCTCTGGGTCGTCACGCATTTTGCTCCTGACGCCATCACATTTTCCTTCTTGACGCCGTCAGGTACTGTTCCCAGCATGGAAAATTAAGACTTTGCCGTTTTTTTCACTTTTATGCTCCAAAAACGTCCAAAATGCTTCCTATTCCAGAATTCACTCCCAAAGTACCTAAAATCACAAAAGGATCGATTTAGGGTAATATTTGATCAAATAAATTCCAATTCCGGCTTAAATGACCCTCTAA
Source organism: Artemisia argyi (assembly GCA_030686995.1). NCBI lineage: Eukaryota > Viridiplantae > Streptophyta > Magnoliopsida > Asterales > Asteraceae > Artemisia > Artemisia argyi. The sequence goes on from CM060689.1 coordinate 63,928,377, forward strand.
AAACGGTTCACTTTTCGCCTCATCATATACCCTTACACTTGAGATTTGCTTGTCCTCAAGCAAATGCGCTTTTATTCTAATCAAAATACAAGTTAAGGGTCATTTAATACTAATATAAAAGTAATTACAACAAATAATCGTTCCACTAAAGACCAAAGACAAGCACGGAGGTCATACACTAGCACCTCACAAATAGTGTTTAGATACTCACATCTCTCGGGTGTAATAAAGTATATATCACATTATGGAAATGAAAAACATCTCTCACAACCTGTCATAACAAAATAGATTACCATAGGCTTGGGAAAGGATCAAACCTCCATGTAGGACCTTAAATATACCAACTTTATCACAAATATAGAAGATTAGAAGAAGAAAGATGGTGACTTGGTGACTTATATGTGATTCGTATATATATAGAGAGAGAGATGGAAATGAGAGCTTTTATTCAAAGAAAACACACACAAATACACACACAAGCACACACCTCAAATGAGCCTTTGAGGTGTGTAAATAGTAAGATACATGAGATGCCCTATGGGCTTTCTATGGGCTTGGGCTTGGACTTGGTTACATGATTGGATAACTAGGCTTATGAAACATAGCACATAACATATTAGCTTGCCAAGTCCAAGGCCCAATGACTAAACTATTACTAATCTTAACACACGACACAAAGTTACAATATGAGAATGACCATCACTTCATAATACATATTTTTATTGCTAACAATCTCCCCCTAAGGGTTGGTCATTCGAATGATGCTCCACGTGAGTGGGTCTTCCATGTTCTTTGTCTTTAACTTTGTGTGTCGTTGTAGAATAGTCTTTAGTCTTTGTTCCTTCATGCTTTGTGATCTTCGATAACTGATTTTTCATCGTTCTTTGTTCTTTTGTGATGTGGAGTTATCTGCCTTTCGTCACTTCTGCGTCTGTGGTGGTTGTTTGCCATTCCAACATGCTCATACATCTTTGGACTTTGATATTCATATGCACGTAGTTCCCTTTCTTTCACTTTGATCTTTAGTCTTTATACTTTGTAGATTCTTCTTTTTGGCGTAGAATCTTTCTTTGAACTTTGTGTTTTGTAGATCTTTGAAGGAGCTTTCTGTAACTTCCAGATGTATGTATGAGCACGTGGAATCTGTTGCCATGGAGATGAAGTGTCCCTGCATATAAACAGTTAGCAATAAAACATCCGGTACTTACAGATAAGGAATTAGAGATTGTTAACAGCATAGTGTGAAGATTCCTTCTAACCCTTACCAAGGCCGTTCCCATGTCAGATACTCTCGAGAGAGCTTACAAGACCTACTAAGTAGCTCAATGACTGGGTGAGTCGCTGGGGATCACTCCACGACTGTAGACCATTTGAAACCACCGCGAACACTAAGCGTAACCCATAAAGAATTACCGAAGTGACCTGCTGTCAGGGCTGCTTGAGGTTGACCCTGGAAGGAATTTCCATTCAATCATTGAGAATCACAAAAGTGAATCCTCTCATAAATGTTCTGGCAGATTGCTAAGATCTGCGTAGGACTCTTAAGTTTACATCTGGCGTCCTCAATGTTGAACAACCAGTGTAGAAATATCATGTGTTCCTATGAGATCTTTTGATGAATCTCGGGGCTCTAGACTCGATAAGTGCACATTTGGTTTCCTATGCGGAGATTAGGGAGAGGTCTCCTGCTTCAATATCAACCATCTCTAAGAGACAGATCGATAGATTACACCGGTTCCCCGTGAGAATGAAACAAGCTCTTTTAAGAGAACTTGAGTGGTTAAGAAGGTTTAGTGCAGTGCGTCACTGGGTTCATGACGTCTTTGTCTTCAATACCGGTGTCACCTTAGTAACAACCAGTAGCATATGAGTTGAACCCGGTGTCTGCCCTAAGGTTGAACATTTGGAGGGCTATTTCTTTTCACCCTTTTTCATAACTTTTCTTTTTAATTCTTCAACCCCTTCTTTCTCCTTTCTCATTTTCTCCTTTTTTCAATCATACCTAAGGACTTTCTAATTCTAATCTATTGGATTTGTCCTTGGGTAGATCCCTCCGGCTCTGGCGGATCATAGGATGGTTTTTCCTAACCTTAGTCACCTTATAACACCATGACTATCCTATTGTTGATCATATGCCATAAAACCTTTCGTGAAAAATCTCTCAAAGTGTTTATGATAATAAAACATACTTTGTTAACACTTTGAGAGTTTTGCATTTCTTATGAAGGACTCCCCCTTCACATGTGCTCATGAATTTTTAGAAATTTGCACATGCGTGAGGAGTTTGTGCTTTTTGAATTGATCCACTTTCAGTGAACATGACCGATTCAAGACACGCTTACATCACTAGTTAGACTAGCTTGAAATTATTACCCGTCCTGATCAAGTCCAAAGAAAGTCTCTCGATACGGTACGCTCTACTCAGACAAGTCCTATTCGAGACACGCTTACATCACTAGTTGGACTAGCTTGAAATTATTACCCGTCCAGGACAAGTCTTTTCGATTACTGACATTTTAAGCTTCGTCAATTCATTGGTACTTACTGAGTCGAGCTCTTTTGAGATTCAGCCACAATCTTTAAACATCTTTGATCACATTTTAATCATGTCTTCTCCCCCTCAAAAATAGCATAGCGTGATATTTTTGATATCAACTGTTTAATAAAAGGCTTTTTGGAGAGAAAGACAGATTTGATTTTGCATGAAATCGGAACATTTTTGTGTTTATACTCCCCCTTAATGATAGCTCATTTTAAATCAATTTAAGGGTTTAGAGGGAGTTTTCTTGAGCACTAATTTTGAGAGATTTTGAAAAATCTTTTGAACAATCTTGAAAAAGTGCTCAAGAATTTTGTTTGAAAACGAGTTTATGCTTGAAATCTTTTTCGTTTGTTTAGACTCGAACTTTTTGAAAAAGAGTTCGTCATTGAACGTACGAGTCCTTGATTTGAAAATAATCAGAAGTCGTCATTGAACGTACGGGTTTCGTACTGATGTATACGAAAGCCATAGTGAAGAAAATTTTGAGAAACGACATGTTTTAGGAAAACATAAAAAAGAACTCCCGCTCAAGCATCTGTACATGTCCGTATCATTGTTGAATGACATTTCTAGAAACGTACAGAATATTGATTTATACGAGAGACATGTCGTGAGAAGAATATTTTTGGATTTTTTGATTTTATATTGTTTTTGTATTTTTTGAAATTTTATATTTTTGTATTTTGTTTTTGTTGATTTTTCAAATTTTGTATTTTGTTTTTCAAAAAATATTTACAGCGAAGCGATTTTGAAAACATTTTTCAAGAAGATTCGAAAAGACGTTCTAGCTCCTCAGGAGTTAGGCTTCGCATGCCAATTCGTCGAACTAAATAGTCAAACCTTTCTTTTGGAAGGGCTTTAGTAAATAGATCGGCGAGTTGATAATCAGTCTTAACGAAAAATAATTCAACAGTACCCTCTTCCACGTGTTCTTTAATGAAATGGTAGCGGACTTTGATATGCTTCGTCTTAGAGTGATGTACGGGATTGCACGAGATGGCTATGTCACTTTTTGAGTCACAATACATAGGTATTCTGTCAAAAGTAAAGCCATAATCTGTGAGCTGTGTCCGCATCCAAAGAACTTGGGCACAACACGCAGATAGAGACACATACTCGGCTTCGGCGGTTGATAGCGCAGTACAATCCTGTTTCTTTGAAGACCAGCTTACTAGCTTTTCACCCAAAAATTGTGCTCCACCTGATGTACTCTTTGCTGTAACTTGATCACCAGCATGGTCTGCATCTGAAAATGCTGTTAGATTAAACTCCGAATCCTTCGGATACCAAAGTCCCATGTTAATGGTGCTTCGTAGGTACCGAAAGATCCGTTTAACCTCTTTGAGGTGAAGTTCGGTAGGCTTTGCCTGAAACCGTGCTAACAAACAAACAGCAAATTGAATATCTGGTCGACTAGCGGTTAGGTACATGAGAGAACCGATCATGCTCCGATATTTCTTCGGATCGATAGGTTTTCCAAACAAATCAGCACCTATTTTTGGTGAAGTGACCATTGGTGTACCAACAGAATCACAATTTTCCATTCCATGTTTTTTCAAAATCTCTATAGTATATTTAGCTTGATTGATAAAAATACCACGAGGGGATTGATGTATTTGTAAATCAAGAAAGAATTTTAGTTCCCCCATCATGGACATTTCAAATTTGCTTTTCATGAGATTTTCAAAATGTTTTGAATGATTAGGATTGGTTGATCCAAAAATAATGTCGTCCACGTAAATTTGAATGATCAAAATGTCATCTTTAAACTTTTTGATAAACAAGGTGTCATCAACCGTTCCTTTTGTGAAGTTGTTATTGAGCAAGAAAGATGATAGTTCGTCATACCACGCTCTTGGAGCTTGTTTTAGACCATAAATTGCTTTCTTAAGCTTGTAGACGTAGTCTGGATGATCTTTGTCGATGAATCCCTCTGGCTGACTCACATACACTTCTTCTTTCAGAGTTCCATTCAAGAAGGCTGTCTTAATGTCCATCTGATAGACTGTGATGTTTTTGTGAGCTGCATAGGCTAAGAAAATCCGGACTGCTTCAAGTCTAGCTACAGGCGCGAATGATTCTTCGAAATCTATCCCTTCTTCTTGTGGATAACCTTTAGCCACGAGACGAGCTTTGTTGCGAATAACAGTCATTTCCTCATCCAGTTTGTTCTTCCACAACCACTTGAGATCAAGAACACGTTTATCAAGTGGTCGTTCAACAAGTTCCCAACTATCATGTAACAGGTATTGAAGAAATTCCTCCTGCATCGCTTCAATCCAAGGGTTTTCTGCCATTGCTTCCCGAATGTTCTTTGGTTCTTTGAGGCTTATTGAGCAAATGTAAATGCACAATTCGAGATCGGTGGCAAGTTGTCTCCTCGTCTGAACTGGCATTGAAGGATCACCAATAACATGTACCAACGGATGGTCTTTTGTCCATTGAAACGTAGAAGGGTACCTTTGGTTGAACGAATGTGTGTTAGATGGTTCTTGTAACCTTGAATAAGATTCAGCAGAGTCTGATGCAAACGGGTTTTCAAATACTTCTTCTTCTTCTTCTAACGCAGCATCGTTTGAATTATTTGTTGGTTCTTCTTGAAAATTTGTGTTTTGGTTTTGCTCATCAACTCTTGGTATTTCAGTGTCAAGTACTGGAGTTGCTTGAGTAGATGTAGATGATGTTGATGTAGTTGGTGCTTCAGCTTCGATTGTTGTAGATGCATCTTGTGATGGTGGTGGTGGTTGATGGTTTTGAGCGGGTGCAGCGGAATGTTGTTGAGGTGCATTAGACGAAGTACCACCATAATATTCATCAAACATTAACTCGAAGAAGTTTTCCAGTTCTTGTTCTGAAGGTTTATCCGTGTTTGTTGATTGAGCTCCTTGAGGTACGAGTCCTGAACTGATGTGTCCAGAAGTCTGCTGGTTTGGTGCGGGTCCTAATCCATTTTGATTAGAAGCCATCGGATTAAGCGCGGGTTCTAGAGCGTATCTCTCAGAAGCCATTTGTGAAATCTCGTCAAACTTCACATTCATCGTCTCCATTATCTTTTTCGTTCTTCTATTATACACCCTGAATGCCCTCGAGTTTTCTGAATATCCAATGAAGATTCCAATATCACCCTTAACTTTTAACTTTCCTAGATCTTCTCTATCATTCGTCAGATAGCACAAAGCGCCAAACACGTGAAGGTAAGAGATGTCAGGTTTACGGTTGTTCACTAGCTCATATGGGGTTTTATTGAATCTCGGATGGACTAGGGATCGGTTTTGAGTAAAACAAGCAGTGGCTACTGCATCAGCCCATAAGAATAGTGGTGCACTAGAAAAAATCAGCATTGTGGGAGCAGCTTCGACAAGAGTTCGGTTTCTTCTTTCAACTACCCCATTCTGCTGTGGAGTTCTAACAACTGATGTTTGATGTGTAATTCCAACATCTTCGAGGTAAGTTCTTAACTCCTGATTTGTGAATTCTGTGCCATTATCTGTTCTTATAATCCTTACTGGAGCTTGAAGTAGAACTTGAATACGCTTCAGAAAGGTGATGATGATGCCTGGTGCTTCGTCTTTTGATCTCAAAAACTTTACCCAGGTATATCTTGAATAATCATCAACTATAACAAGAATATACCTCTTCCCATTAATGCTTTCAACTCTCATTGGGCCACATAAGTCCATGTGCAACATATGTAACCTTGCTTCCGAACTTGGTACGGTTTTGGGTTTATATGATGCTCTTCTACTTTTTCCTTGTTCGCATGATGGACATAGGTGTTCCTTGGTGTATTTGAACTTAGGAAGTCTGATGACGATGTTGTCTTTGGCTAACTTGTTGATGGTGTCGAAATTGAGATGGGATAAACGTCTATGCCACAGCCAGGACTTAGTTTCGGTTGCCCTTGTCATAAGACAAATTGGTGATGTAGAAGCCATTTGGTTGATATCGATGGCGTACAAGTTTGTACCACGGTTACCAGTTAAGAGATCATCACCAACCAAATTTCTAATAAAAACCGTGTTTCTTCTGAATGCAACTTCTAAATCTGCATCACAAAACTGCCCGACTGAAAACAAGTTGTGTCCCAACCCTTCGACGTAGTAAACTCGAGTGATTAAAAAATTCCCAAACTGAATATCTCCATAACCCTGAATAGCTGCTACATGATCATTTCCAAATCGTACAGTTCCCATGAATTTCCAGACAAAATTGATCAGCAGCTTTAAATTCCCGGTCATGTGCTTGGAGCAACCCGAGTCGATGATCCAAAGACATATTTCGATAACCTGCCAAGAACAGAAGAGTTTGTATTTGGAAACCGTGTTGAATTTGGTTCCATGGGGTTAGGAGTAAAAGCAGAATCACACTCATAGACAGTTGCTACTTGTTTAGCTTGAGTTATTTCTAATTTGCCGTCCTTAAGAGTGAACTCTCTACCCGTCGGAATCCACATACAAAACTTAAGATAGTTCCTAGGCATTCGACTAATAGTGGTAGTCCTAAATCGTGCAACTAATCTTTCTATAGATCTGGATCTAGCACTAGGTCTTTTTGGAACATTCTTCTGTTCAGGCGTAACATTCACATTCTTAGAAACACATTCATCGTGAACATCATTAATTAAACATTTCTTGCATATTAAACAAACAGAGTCATTACATGCATTAGAAATAGTACTTTCGACATTACATTCAGATGAAACATGTCTCTTATTACAAAGCGATAAATTCCTAGGGTGTTCTTTTACTTCTTCAGCTTTATTCTTGCAACTACTCTTAGAGACAGGCGAGACTCTATTGTTCCTTGTATTGCTCCTAGGCTTTAGTCTGCTGCTCCTAGAGGTGCTTTCTACTCCTGTAGAAGGTAAGGCACACACATTAGGATTTATATTATTGTCCTTTTTAGCATCCCTAGACTCTTTAGAATTATCCTTCTTGCACGCATTTGTCTTAGATGTGGAGGCAGACGCACTAGTGGGACTAATCCTAAAAAGGCCAGGTGCTAACACTTTAGGAGTTTCGACAACCGCTTTTCCTTTATCAACAATTTTTACATTTTCACTTTTCTTGGGCAAGGGTGTTGGAGTGACTGGTTTTGTCAAATCCTTTTTCTCATCGACTTTAGGAGCAAACCTTGAAATTGACATTTTTGGTTTTTGAACCGTGTTTGAAACATTTGGTTTCTCCGAAGTCAATGGTTTTGCAAACTTAGTTTCCTCACCCTTTCCTTTTTGAGTTTCAAGCTGAGTCCTCAAAAGATCATTTTGCTCTTTCATGTTCTTTAAAGCACACTCATACGACAATTTGTCATACTTGCATTCTTCCTTTTTTCGATCAAGTTGTTTAAAATATGACACATTTTCTTTTTCAAGCTTTATAAGAGCATTTTCATATTTGGAAACAATTGCGGAGGTCTCAGCTCTTAGTCGTTCATCGTCTTGAACAGAATATGTTTGTAAAATGATGGACATAATGTCAGTGGTCATAACAGCTTCGAAGAGAGAATCATTTAGGTTTTCCAAAACATTCATGTTTTCACGAGCATCATTAGCTTCGGTTACCAGGGATTTGTGGTCCTTGACAAAGTCGGCCATTTCTTTTAAGAAAGCTTGTTCAAAATTTTTTACACTCGCGCTGATGTTATTCAGTGGAATAGTAATTTCGTTTTGAAACACCTTTTGCTGTTCGATGTGAAAACTAGAATGCCAGTTGTTAATATCGATGGAAGTTTTAGATTTAACAATTTTTTGAAGTTCTTGAATTCTCATTTTAACTTCATCGAGAATGTTTCTAGCCTCACTTGTTTTAAAAGTGTTGTTAGAGGACATTTGTTCTAATTTATAAAGAGATTTGGAAACAACTTTCTTTTTAGACAAGAATTTCGCAAATGGTCGTTTAATGGAAAACACAGACGGTTCTGTTTGTGGAACAAAAGTGATTCCCGAAAGTTTGTTCAATTTGTTGTAATCAATGGGTTTCAAATCCTTTTGTTTCATTTTATTAATGCTCTCTTCGACATGTTCAATCGTTAGCACAGAATCCCGAACGACGGGAGGATCATGTTTGGTATAAATCACATTACCATTGTACAAAACATTCTGTTCTTGCTGAGCTTTCTTGAGGTTACACGGGGTGTTGTTACCAAGAGCCATTTTATGTTTCGTATGGTAAATCGGATTAATTTGATTTGAAATCATTTTCATTGTTTGACTCGACTGACCCGACTTAACCACTAATTCCTCTAAATGAGCAATCATGTGTTCTGTCTCCACGATTTCTTCCAAAAGTTTGTCTTCTTTCTTTGCAAAATCCTTTTTCAACTCATCCATTTCTTTTTCAAGATTGGAATAAGCTGTTTTTTGTTTAGAAAGTTGGTTTTGTAAATCAGAAATTTCCGTGTTTAAAGATTTTATCTTTTTGAAAGAATTAACATCAAGTGTGTCAAACTTGAGTTGCAATTGTTGTTTCTCTGAAACGGAATTTTGATAACCAGTTTCTAATTCAGACAATCTTTTGTTATGAAATTCAAAAGCTTTAACGGTGGATTTGTAACTCTCAAGCTCAGCGGTCAATTTAACATTCGCGGCCTTAACATCGCGATTGACCTTTTGCACATTCTCAATTTCAATACGACAATTATTCAATAATGATTCAAATAAAGCACGTGTTTCCTCATCATTCTCAGCATGCTGTGAAACGAAGCCTCCATTATGATTCATATCTGGAGTTGCGGAAGGAGTATTGCTACTACTTGGCGTGTCTAGGTATGTATCATAAGTGGTTGCTTGCTTCTCAAAATGATGTTCCTCATGAGGAGACATATCAAATATATCATTATTGTGACATGTGTTGAAATTAGATACCTCAGATGGTGCATTGGTGTCATAAACAGGAAGTGTGTCAGAATCCGTGTCATACTTAGCTTCCTGAAGATTCGCCATGAATATGCAGTTCGCATCGATATCTTCTCTATCTTCCATGTCATCCATAAGAGCCATACAGTCATTCTCCTCTGCGTTCAACTGAAATCCTGCCTCTGCCTTTTGTGCCAACATCACTGCTTTCTGCAAGTACGCTAGATCTTTCTTGTTTGGCTTAGTAGGACAGTTCCTTGCCATATGACCTACACCCTGGCAGTTGAAACACTTTACCAGATTACCCTGATTCATATTTCCCAAATTCCCAACTACTGGAGCTGCAACATTTCTATTCTGATTACCCATTGCCTGATTACCAACATTCTGACCCCTCTGATTTTCAACAATCTGACCCAACTGATTCCCTGCATTCTGACCATACTGATTCCCTGCATACTGACCATACTGATTCCCTGCATACTGACCTGCATTCTGCATATTCTGATTGCCCATGTTAATTCCAGTGGCATATCCTTGCTGATTCCCATAAACTCCAATCATTTGGCCTCCGTTGCCCATATTGAAACTCGGCTGAGCGATCTGCCTGTTGCGAGTATTCGATGAAATCCTTTGGTTGTTGTTTGTTTGTGTAGAATAGCGTCCTTGGAATGCCTTTGACAGAAAAGCAAACGCTTGAGTCAATGCTGCAGCAGCTTCATCATTGTCAGTGATTTCTGGTTCTTGGAATTGTGGGTATGTCTGTTGTGGAATAACTTGTTGTTGTTGTGGGTAGAATTGTTGTTGGTAGACCGGTGTTGGTTGTTGAATGCATGATGGTTGCATGTAGTTGTGAATGGATGATGATGGTTGTTGAGTGTTCACTTGTAATGGTGTTGGTGTATTAGCAATTAGTGCGAGAGGATCATGATTCTTTGCCAATCTTTCTTTCCTAACTTCATTAGCCTCAGCTTGGTTTTGCTTTAGAAAGTCATAGAGTTGATCATAATTCACCTGATGTAAGTCCTTTGTCTGATTAACAATTGTAACATAACGACCCCATTCTTCTGGAAGGTTATTGACGAATTTGATGTTTGTTGCAATTGTTCGAGGTGTCAACTTGTTTCTGATTAACTCATTCATCAACGTGCAAAACCTTGTGTAGTATGACTCAATCTGTTCACCTTTAGTGGATGTGAAGTTCTCCCATTCAGTAAGAAGTTTGTTCTCAACGTCTTGTTGTCCAATCTCTGTTCCATGACAAATCCTTCTAACACGTTCCCACATAGCATGAGCAGTTTCACAGCTGTCGACCGCAGCAAAGATCTCCCGAGGTAATCCAAGTTGGATTAGATGCATTGCCATATCATCAGCTTTGATCTGCGCCTTGTCTTCATCAGTGTAATCTTCTTCTGTTTGTAAACGCATGTATGGTTCAGTAGGATTTGTTGAGTTTGGATCACCTGCAACTTGAACTTGTCTTGGCTGAAATGGACCCTTCTTAATGGAGTTGAACATGAGGTTACCATCAGTCTTAGTTTTGATGTAACGAAGCATGCGGCTTGTCCATGGGAGATATCCACCTTTTTCAAGCATAGGAGGTCGGTTTTCCGCACCGGCTGCATGAATATCTTGCTGAGATGCCATTGATGAAGTGTAGATGGATAAAGTTGATTCTTGGATCGTTCCAACGAAATAGGAGTAGAGTTTAGAGTGAGTTGATGCAAGTTTTTATGGTGAAAATTTTGACTGAAAACCTTAAAACCTCAATAACTTCTTCTCGGAGCGTTTTTAGGCCTCAAAACTTCGCCTAAATCGATAAATCATTTAGCGTGTCGTTTTCCTCTGTCTGACGGTCGTTTTGACAGCTGATTCGTCGAAAACGGAGTTACGGTTCAAAAGTTATGGCCGTTTGAAGTTTGGTCGTCAAAAACCTCACTTTTGTCAAAATTCTCGAAACTTTGCTGTGATTGCGAGACTTCAAGATTGCGAAATTCTGTGTTCTCAAAGTTTGTCCAAGTTCTCGAAAATTTTCCAAGTTTTCAAAAATTATCAAGTTTCTCGAAAATTATCAAGTTTCTCGAAAATTATCAAGTTTCTCGAAAATTATCAATTTTCTCGAAAATTATCAAGTTTCTCGAAAATTATCAAGTTTCTCGAAAATTATCAAGTTTCTCGAAAATTATCAAGTTTCTCGAAAATGTTCACTTATCGAGAAAGTCCAAACTTATCTAAATTATACAATTTAGAAAAGTATCCCAAGTCGAAGTGTTTTTTCTAACTTATACAAGGAAGAAAAACACCGAGTAAGCCACAGAATCGTCTGAAGATACTTGAAGAGAAATTCTCGATAAAAGGTGGTGTGAGGTTCTCGATAAATGGCAGAAAAATCGTGTAGCTCAAAGCACTCCAAAATCAAGTTTGTCTTCCAAGAAACTTGTACTTTTATGCATAAAATCACCAAAACTTGAAGAAAGTTCCAAATTTGATGATTTTTTATGAAAAATTTTAAGATCTCGAAAACAAGTACAATACCAAATCGAGTTTTTTAAGCTTGAAATTTTCAAAAAAGGTTGAAACTTTCTTGTTAGAAAAGGTTTATAACACTAGTTTGTAATAAAAAAAGTGTTAAAAACCAAGAAAAACAAGAAAAGTGAGAACTTTTCTAAAAAAAACGTGAAATATAGCTTGAAAACACGAACCACACAAACTCTCAACCCTCCTAAATCATTGTTAGGTGATTGATACCACTTGTAGGACCTTAAATATACCAACTTTATCACAAATATAGAAGATTAGAAGAAGAAAGATGGTGACTTGGTGACTTATATGTGATTCGTATATATATAGAGAGAGAGATGGAAATGAGAGCTTTTATTCAAAGAAAACACACTCAAATACACACACAAGCACACTCCTCAAATGAGCCTTTGAGGTGTTTAAATAGTAAGATACATGAGATGCCCTATGGGCTTTCTATGGGCTTGGGCTTGGACTTGGTTACATGATTGGATAACTAGGCTTATGAAACATAGCACATAACATATTAGCTTGCCAAGTCCAAGGCCCAATGACTAAACTATTACTAATCTTAACACACGACACAAAGTTACAATATGAGAATGACCATCACTTCATAATACATATTTTTATTGCTAACACTCCACCACATGGCGTAAGCACCTAGGATAAACTATCAAAGAGGTCTTTTAAAGGGTTGTAACGTTAGGTGTAGAGATATGGAATACACAGTTTTGTTGGATATAGGCAATCTTTACTGGTGGCGAGTTAATAATCTTGGTTAATTACATGTACAATATGGCGTTGCTAAGCCAAGACTAGACTCGACTTAAGCTAATAAATGAAAATAACAAAAACATAAAATAAACATAGAATGAAAACGGGATGGTAGTCCGTATGTTTTTTTTTTCTCTTTTTCTATATTTTTTTCTTCTTTTTTCTTGTTTTTTCAATTTTTATTTATTTATTTATTTATTTATTTATTTTTTTGCATACATTCTTATCCTACCATCCAAAATAATACATCATAGGAAATGAACATTCCCCTTACACTTGAATTTTACATACTTTACAATAAACTAATCTAATGACTTAAATTAAGAAAATCAAAACACTTGGAGTACTTTTAAGATTAACATACATATGGGGGTAATAATATGATGTTCTTCCCCATTATTCCATATCAATAGTACTTTAACCATGAGTCCCAATCGTCCCAAAACAATATGTACAAGGATATGACTCGACTTAGCAACCATGTAATCAATTAGATAATTAACTAAGGGTTTGAACAAATAACAATAATGCACTAAAGATGAGTGCATACACGGAAGGCTAAGGCGATTTGGTTGTACATTTAAGTGGGGTGTAACAAATTCTTCCTTTAAGTAAGATGCTTAAAGTTAGAAACGAAAAGATAGGCTCAGAGGGGTGTACTAGGGGTTTCGTGTAATAAAAATGAGTACAACGCTAAGGGTGTGGGAAAAATTAATTGACTTAACTAGCCAAGTAATATGACTTAAATGGTCAAGTAATTATGATACGGGTATAACACAAGGGTGATCCTAATGCCTCTTATCATGTAGTAAATCCTACTACACGAATGTAGTCTTACTAGCGGTCTCGGGATGCATCACTAACGCAAGTTTTATAATCTAAATGCTACCGGTACTCTCATAAGCACTAATAGTAACTGCTTTTCCTATCAAATCTAAAGGCGAACCTCACATATTTAGGTGGAAAATTTTTCTGAATAGTACGGTTTTGTGCTAGTCATACAACTCCTATCCATGAGACGCTTGCTATGGCTAAAGTTTCACTCCTAAATGTTGTAAAAAATTTTAAATTTGGCGCTAAAATTATACTAACAAGTATTTCTCATAGTTTTATTACACATCTACCATCAAACAAACAAACTCAAGCGAAAGTGTATCTATAAGGTATCATCATTTTACCCTCCCCTTACACTTAGGATGAACATTGTCCCCAATGTTCAAGTAAAGAATGTAAAAGTGAAATAAGTAAAAAGAATGAAATCAAATACTCCCCTGATTCGCTCGGTATGGATAATAAGGTAATAAGGTTAGATCTTCCTCCAAGAAAATAAACAATCAAAGCTTCCCTTCCAGAATATAAATCATCTTCTTGTCAAACATAACCTGTTAAACCTGAGAAAACAAACAAGGCAACCTTACGTAAAATCGGCGGCAATCTATATATGCTAACAAATCCTAGAAAACAAAGTAAGATATAATGCTTGTGGAATGATGTTTGCAGATTTCCTGGAGATTATAAAACTAAAGAATTAGCAAAAACTTTAAGACTCCGTTAGAAAAACAAAATTGGTAAAATTTCCAGAATTTTACACGTGACGCCGTCAGGTGTTAATTCCTGACGCCGTCAGAAGTGACCTGCAGAAATTCTTATGTTAAGTTTCCGGAAAATTTCTGGAAAAACTTGGTCCTACTTCCTGGAAAATCTTGCAAAACATCATTATGACTCAATACTAGCATTTGACTCTAACAAATACGAATATACATGTTCATTTAATATTGTGGAGAATCATGATCGAGTTTGTTTCTTAAAAACATATTTGGGGTTTCCCCTTACATTTATCTTTTGTGAAATACCTTTGGATGAAGTTAAGACTAAGTCAAACAACAAAATAAAGTATTTTCACCATTTTAGTATGAAACATGATCTACCAACAATAAAAATAAAGCATGCATACGGAAACAAATAACAATCAAACAATTAGAAATCACACAAAGCATGGGTTGCCTCCCAAGAAGCGCTTTTCTTTATTTACGAGTCTTGTTGCTAGACTCAAGGTCATGGGTTACTACGTGACCTCATCGTTGGTTTCACTCTCTAGGTCATCTCCTATATTGGTTTTGTATTCCGGACCTAGTTGCAAGCATTCTTTGTAGAAACCAAGTATCTTATTCATAACATATTCAACTCCTCTACGTCTATCCTCATCATTCCTATAGTAAACCGCTTTTTTGTGTTCCTTTTCTATGTTCGGTAAGAGGCGGTATTGTTCAATCTTATAGGGCATTTGGTAGGCAATCTCATCATTCTCTTCCTTGAATCTAACTATCCCTAGAGTCGGATCGTAACTCATCTTAGAGGTCTCAACGAATGGTTTTCCGAACACTACATGACTTAGGCAATCATCTATCACCGGACGAGTATCCTCCACTATCACAAAGTTGGTCTCATAAGTGAAGTTTCCAACAATCACATGTAATCCTTTCACTCTTCCTACAAAATTGCTTATTAGATTCTTATTGGGCATCATCCTATAACCAAGTTGTTTCTTCATTATCCAATTATAATAAGTCCTAGTCATGATGTTTATAGGAGACCTAGGATCGATATAAGCCTTCCACACATGCATATGCCCAATGTTGCATGGTATGTTGATGTTAGAGGGATCACCTATTTTAATAAGGGGTGAACCAAGGATATATGGTGTCTCGGGATCATCGAATAAATCCTTGTGATATTCCCGTTCTTCCTTGGTGGGCAACTTATCAAAGTATTCTTCTATGTTTTCTACTTCCACTAGCTTCTCTCCCTTATTATCCCTAACTTCCTTAATTTCATCCCTAGTCTCGGTTTCTACTCCAACCTCATCCTTGTCACTTTCTTCTATATCCTTATCTATTGGCTTAACGGTGACAACATTGACAAAGTGGATGTGTTTGGATGACGAGGGGCCCTTAGTTTGGATTCCGCTATTGGCGTCCCTAGTGTCCTTCCTAGGTGTAGTTAACGCTTGGTTGTTGAGGGCTTTCAACAAGTTGTCAATCTTATTGGTCATCTCCGTTTGTTGTTGATTGAATTCGGTTTCAAACTTAACTATGCGAGCTTCTTGAGATGCCATAAACTTGGACATCAATCCTTCAAGATTGTTGGTACTACCATAGTTGTTAGAAAGATTGTTGTTGAAAGTACGGTTGGAGGGTGGACCGTTTGGTTGGTAACGATTAGGCGGATTGGAAGGATTGTTTTGGTTTTGTTTCCACCTAAGGTTTGGGTGATTTTTCCAAGAAGGGTTGTAGGAATCACCGAAGGGTTTGGCTCGGGCTTGAAAGTGTACCACTTATCTCCCACTTCGTCGGTACGCGAAGATGCGTAGTCCGCAAAAGCTATTCCGGGGAGTTCCACGCAATCACGAGTGTCATGGGGACCACTACATAATTCGCATGAAGAAGTGATTTTGTTCACTTGGCTTGTAGGCTTAGGAGCTTCGTAAGATTTCATGAGAAACTTGACTTGGTCCTCAAGTTCCATGATCCTACGGTCGGGTGTGCTAGAATTGTTCGAAGGCAAAGATATTGCCTTGACCGTTTTGTTCAAATCACAAGGATCATTCAAACTTTCGTTGTCATAGAGAGCAAGATCTTCTATGAGTTCCCATGATTCTTCCGCACTAAGATCACGTAGCTTGCCACCGGCCGATTGGTCAATGGTTCGCCTTGTGGAGAGATCGATATGGTCATAAAAAATTTGGACTTGGAGCCAAAGATCTATGCCATGATGAGGGACTTTTTGGAGTAAGTCCTTGAAACGAGTCCATGCTTCATATAAAGTTTCACCTTGACGTTGTTGGAACATCAAGATATCATTTCTAAGCTTGGTAGTTCTCCCCGGTGGGAAAAATTGAGCAAGGAAACGAGTTGTGAGATCATCCCATGACGTGATGGATCCCACGGGTAAACGTTCAAGCCATTGACTAGCTTGATCACGTAGAGAGAATTGGAATAGGCGTAATCGGGTTGACTCTCTAGTTGTAACATCAAGGTCTATAGAATCTACGATTTTAAGGAAGTCCTTGAGATGTTGATTTGGATCTTCGGAACGAAGTCCATGGAATGCACATCCGCTTTGCACCAACTGGATGGTGTCGGATCGCAAGGGGGACACATTGGCTCCGGTGAGCTCAATAGTGTTTCGATAGCCTTGGTGGCTAGGTCGGGAATACTCTCCTAGGGTTCGGGGCCTAAGAGGTTGGTTAGCTAGTGGTGGGTTTTGTGGGTGGTCTTGTTGTGGTGGGTTGATGGGTTCAAAGATGTTACCACCTTCCATGATGTCGGATGGTAAAGAGTTACGGACAAAAACACGAAGAAGTAAGATAGACTAAAGAGAACCTAAAAATAAAAATAAAAATCTTACTAGAAAGGAATCTAGCAAGTAGACCTAATAAAAAGAAATCCTAACCTAGACAATAACTATTTCCCCGGGCTGCGGTGCCAAAAACTTGATGCGTGAGAATTGCACCAGGCTTTACCTCTCGAGGGATCTCGAGAAGCTTACAACCCCCACCAGGCAGTGTACCTGATCGTTGTAGTATAGTATAGTGACAAGTACCGGGGGATTGATCGTTCAACTCAGGAATAGTTTCGCTAGGATTAGAAAGCCTAAAAACTAGGTCTAGAGGTGAGGGATGATTCTTTTTGTATTTTTTTTAGGTTTTATGAAAGCAAGTAAAATCTAGGGTTTTGGAAGAGTAGGCGGAATTAGTTGCTAGTCAACTAACCCAATAACTAAAGATGCAATCAAAATAAAATAACAAAAATGAAAATAAACTAATTTAACTAGTGGTGTGAGCAATATGTGGGAAAATGGTGTTTACTTAGATTTCACTACTCCCTAGATATCTTTTACAGGTTAATTACTTGTTACAGTTACGTGGATGACGAATTGTATTCCTTAATACCATTCATGGGGTGGCGTACTAACTTCCCCAATCCTATAAGCTCCTACTTCACTCCTATGTCGAGCCGGCTAAGAAGCTCCTAACATTGGATCACTAGAATTCGCTCATCCATTAAATACAATCATAAAAACCTAGTACACATCGGTTCATGTTTCTTAAGACGTTCAAGCAAGTTACACAATGGAGATCTGCCAGTTTTCTTAAGCCTACTATTGAAATCATTCATCCATTACAACTATAAACAAGAAATCAACCTATAATCAACATCTAGGTTTCATTACATCCAAGCAAACACACAAAAGATCTAGCCTAGCATGTTATAATCAAGACAAGCATAAGATATATTCAAACAACACATAGACATATTGAATGAATTGAAAGAGGACTTATCTTAATTTAACATGAAGGGTTTCAAGGGGTGAAAACCCTTGAAAATACTGTTACAAATGAGCTAGGGTTTATTAGGTTTGACCCTAGTATTCTCCACACTAGTTCCTCCTCTAATGAATGAAAAATATAAAAGTATATATAGATTTTGTAAGGTGACGGCGTCAAGAGTAAATTTCTGACGCCGTCATCTCGCCGCTAATAAAGTTCTCGGACTACCTAGATCTGGAGCTGACGCCGTCATGTGTAATCCATCTTCAGGCCGTCACCAAAATAACTCTTGACGCCCTACTTCTGACGCCGTCACGTTTTCTCTGGGTCGTCACGCATTTTGCTCCTGACGCCGTCACATTTTCCTTCTTGACGCCGTCAGGTACTGTTCCCAGCATGGAAAATTAAGTCTTTGCCGTTTTCTTCACTTTTATGCTCCAAAAACGTCCAAAATGATTCCCTTTCCAGAATTCACTCCCAAAGTACCTAAAATCACAAAAGGAACGATTTAGGGTTATATTTGATCAAATAAATTCCAATTCCGGCTTAAATGACCCCCTAAAAACGGTTCATTTTTTCGCCTCATCACTCTATAACCTACCAAGACTCTAGGAAATTTCCCACAAAATTAAACAATATATATCAGCCATTGGATCAGATTTGACAAGAACAAATTGGGCAGTGGTATTTTTGTAAATAATGCAAACTTTAATGGCAAACTTGTTATAGTGTATTTTACACACAAAACCTATCTCGTCATTTATCTCAAACCAATTCCTAGATCTCACTTTCTCTCTCTAAACACACTATCTCTAATCGTAGTTATCTCTTATCGAA
This sequence comes from Artemisia argyi, assembly GCA_030686995.1. Lineage (NCBI taxonomy): Eukaryota > Viridiplantae > Streptophyta > Magnoliopsida > Asterales > Asteraceae > Artemisia > Artemisia argyi. The sequence goes on from CM060689.1 coordinate 63,947,235, forward strand.
TCATTAGTGCATCTTCTCATCATAATAAAATCGTTAAACCTTCTAATCACGATCTAAGATGAATTTGCTGCATCTTAAACGACCAAGCTGATTTATGAACCCTAATTTTGTTACTACATCTTTTTGTTAGTTTTTGGTTTGCTAAAATCTTGTTTTTTTATCCATTTAAGTTCATTTTTTTAATATGATGAAGTAGACTTTCAAATCTATTAAAGAGTGTGTGTATGTGTATACTTATGTATGTTTTTTCTAGATATGAAACAAAATGTAGAAAAAAACAAATAAATAACGTGTTTAAGAATGTTGCATACAATGTATTTGATAAAATGAATCACCTAGACTTTATAACTGTGATGCATTAAATTTACATTGTGATATGGTAGGTTTTTATTTTAACTGAAATGCAGTAGGTTATTTGTGTTTGTATATTTGGTTATTTGTTTGATGCACTTGATTTTTTACTATGATGCAGTAGGTCTTCAGTTTTCGTGTATAAGGATGTATTAAATTAAACATAGGTTTAGTTATGTGCGTAAATGTGTTTGTATGTTTGGTTGTTTGTATGATGCACTTGAATATGAACTATGATGTAGTAGGTTATGTTTTCCGGCATATGAAGTTCGATTAGGTCGCTCGTAGCGAGTTTTAGTTTTCGAAATGTGCTTGTATGTGTATTTGAATGCTTGATGTAGTAGTTGTAAAGAAGTGATGCAGTAGGTTATGTTTTGCAACATATGATGTTTGATTAGGTCACGCGTAGTGTGTTTTAGTTTTCGAAATGTGCCTGTACGTGTATTTGAATGCATGATACAGTAGTTGTAAAGAAGTGATGAAGTAGGTTATGTTTTGTGGTATATGATGATTGATTAGGTCACGCATATTGTGCTTTAGTTGTTGATGCGTGGGATTGCGCCCTCGCAAAAGGTTTTACCTCTCAAGGGATCTCAAGAGGCTTGTAATCCCCACCAGGCAGTGTACCTGACCGATGTAGTATAGTGTAGTGGCAAGTACCGGGGGATTGATCGTTCTCTCGGGGAATCGTGTCGTTAGGATCAAAACTTAATTAAACTAGGTCTAGAGGTAAAGGACGATTCTTTTTGTATTTTTATGGTTTATGGAAAGCAAGTAAAAATCTCGGGTATAGGAAGAGTGGGCAGAATTAGTTGCTAGTCAACTAACCCAATTAACTACAAATGCAATGAAAATAAAATAACAAGAAAGTAAATATTGAGAAAAACAATAATAAGAGAAACGTGTTTACTTAGATTTCACTATTCCCTAGCTATCTTTCATTAATTGAATAGTTTGTTACAATTGCGTGGATGACGGGTTATATTCCTTAATACCATTCGTTGGGCCGTGTACGATCTTCCCCAACTCTATAAGCTTCTACCTCTTCCTATGTCGAGCCGACAACTAGGTCCTAACATGGCCTTCTTAGTAGTCACTCATGCATTAAATACAACCATTAAAATCGTAGTATACATCCGATTCATGTTTCTTAAGACGTTCAAGCATGTTACCATTTGGAAGTCTGCCAGTTTTCTTAAGCCTAACATCGATATCATTCATCCAATACAATTAATAGCAAACAATCAACCAACAATCAATAGCTAGGTTTCATTACATCTAAGCAAACACAAACAAACCTAGCCTAGCATGTTAAAGTAAAGACAAGCATAAGATAGAATCAAACAACACATAGACATATTGAATGATTATTGGAAGACTTATCTTTATTGAAACATGGATGAAAGAAGGGTTTGAAACCCCTACAATAAGATGAAAATTCGACCTAGGGTTTGTGGTAAAAGTTCCTCCAAAAGTTCTCTCTTTAATGAATGAAAATTAGAAAACTATATATAGAGAATAAACGTTTGACGGCGTCACGTTGTAATCCTGATGCCGTCAACTAGCCGCCAATACTCTTCTCGGATTGCTTAGATTCAGATCTGACGCCGTCATGTATAATTCTTCTCTTGGACATCACGTGTAATTTTGCTCTTGACGGCCTTGGTTTCCCAAAGCATGACGCCGTCACTTGTTAAATCCCAAAAACACTCTGGCGCGTCTCGTGTAACTTTTTATCCACCTCTTTGCCAATACTTGACGCTGTCACATGCAAGTCTTGACGCCGTCAGGTACTATTTCCAGCTTGATTTTGGAGACTTTGCCGTTTTCTTCACTTTTCGCTCCAAAAACTTCCAAAATGCTTCCTTTTCTAGATTTCTTCTCAAAGTACCTAAAACGACAAAAGGAACGATTTGAGGCAATATTTGATCAAATAATCACGACTTAGGGCTTAAATGACCCCCTAAAAGCGTAACACTTTTCGCCTCATTAGTTGTCGAAAAGTACTTGTTTGTGTATTTGAATGCTTGATGCAGTAGTTGCAAAGAAATGTTGCAGTAGGTTTTCATTTTAAACTAAGATTCAGTAGGTTTCAACATATAGCTAATTTAGGTTAAATGTATGATGAACTATGTGTGTAAATTTGTTTACATGGTTGATTGTTGATTAGGAATTATTTGGTACCTTTTGAAGGGGTCATTTAAGGACAAAATCGTATTTATATGATCAAATATGGCCCTAAGTCATTTCTTGTTGCATTTTAGGTACTTGGGACGGAAAATCTATAAATCGGTGTGTTTTGGGCTCAAAACAACAAGAAAAGTGAAGAAAACGATCAAGTCCCAAAATCTGTCAGGAAAGGGGTCCTGACGGCGTCACTCTTTCAAGTGACGCCATCACTTGCAAATGAAGATGGATTTTTGGCTCAGAATTAACAAGCGAAGTCTCAAAAGAAATTGAAGATATTATAACCTGACTACATCAGGTGTATTTGAAGACCAAGATTTCCTACAAAGTTTAGAAGAGACAACTCATATGAATTACAAAGGGACGGTGTCAGACATCACATGATTGCGTCAGAGATCCAAAGCAAAGCCGTCACAACGACGAATTGCACAAGACGAAACCCTAATTGGAGGCAAGCTGACGGCGTCACACTTTGCAAGTGACGCCGTCACAAGTGTAAATCTATATATAGTTTCGTATGTTTTTCATAATTCATGTAACACTTTGGAGAAGTATAACCTAGACGATTTTCTAGCTTTTGTGAGGCTTTTACAGCCCTTGAACTTCATGTTTCAATAAAGATAAGTTATCTCTTTAATCATTTGATATGTCTATATATTATTTGATTATTTGTTTATATTTTCTTTGCTTTAACATGCTAGTTTAAGTTAATTGGTTTTTGCTTAGATCTAATGAAACCTAGTTATTGAATATTGATTTTTAGTCTCTTGTTTAATTGATTGCCTCGTGTTAGGATAAGAAAACTGGCCAAGATCTTATATGCATTAGCTTGAACGTCTTATAAAACGCAACCATATAGTGCACTATTGGTTTTCCTCGTTGTTTTTATTACGTGAATTGCGGCTTGTAGATCCTTGAAAACTTAATAGACCATAAGGGTTTTAGGGGAGACTAATGTTTATAGAATTGGGGACTTCGGCACCTCCCCACGACCAATATTAAGGAGTACAACACTTCAATTAAAACAAGGACGTGACAATTTGACAAATCAGTAGGAGATAACTAGGGAGTAATGATTTCCAATTTACTATCATAAGAATTACCAATTTACTTTTCTTGTTATTAGTTTAATTTAGTTGAATATTAGTTTTAGTTAATTAGTAACTAATTCTACTCGCTCTTCAAAACACGAGATTTGTACTTGCTTTCTAAAGAAATATAAAAATACAAAAAGAATCATCCCTCACCTCTAGAGCTATCTCGACATACACTTCGACCTTCCTAAAACTATTGCGAGACTATTCCCCTAGAGAACGATCAATCCCCCGAGACTTACCTATACTACACTACAATGGTTAGGTACACTGCCTAGAGGATTGTAAAACTTCCTGTGAGGGTTCGCAATTCTCACATCAAGGTTTTGGCGCCGCTGCCGGGGAATAGTTAATAGTTTCGGTTCGATTACTATCTCGTTTATGTCTACCCACTAGATGTCGGGGAATAATTATTTTCTTTTTATTAGCTTTCTTGTAGTCTATCTTTTCTTTGTTCCCTTTGTGAGTAATCCATATCATTTGCCATCATGGTGGATGATAATATCTTTGAACCCATTAACCAAGCACAACAACCACACCAAAAGCAACTCCACCAAGAACAACTACAACAAGACCCACCTCGAGCCCGTACTCTAGGTGAGTACACCAAACCAAGCCACCAAGGCTATCGAAACACCATTGAGCTCCCCCAAAGTGCCAATGTGTCTCCCTTTCGATCCGACACCATCCGATTGGTGCAAAGTGGATGTGCATTCCGTGGACTTCGTTCCGAAGATCGAAATCAACATCTCAAGGATTTCCTTAAAATCATAGATTCCATAGACCTTGATGTTGAAACTCAAATGACAACGCGATTGCGTCTCTTCCAATTCTCTCTACACGACCAAGCTAGTCATTAGGTTGAGCGTTTACCCGCGGGATCTATCTCATCTTGGGATTATCTTACTTCTCATTTCCTCGCTCAATTTTTCTCACCGTAGAGAAATACCAAGCTAAGGACTGACATCTTGATGTTTCGACAATGTCAAGGTGAAACTCTTTATGAAGCGTGGACTCGTTTCAAGGACTTACTCTAAAAAGTCCCTCATCATGGAATTGATCTTTGGCTTCAAATCTAGATTTTCTATAACTATCTCAACTATCTCACCAAGCGAGCCATTGACTAAGCGGCAGGAGGTAAAATACGAGAAAAAAATGCGGAGTAGTCATGGGACATCATCGATGAACTGGCCTTTTATAGTAACGAAAAATGGGATGATCCTTGTGATTTAGACAAAATGGTCAATGCAGTCTGAGCGCCTGATAAAATCTCAAACCTTTTGATGTGTAGGGATTGCACCAGGCTTTACCTCTCGAGGGATCTCGAGAAGCTTACAACCCCCACCAGGCAGTGTACCTGATCGATGTAGTATAGTATAATGACAAGTACCGGGGGATTGATCGTTTAGCTAGGAATAGTGTCGCTAGGATTAGAAAACCTAAAGACTAGGTCTAGAGATGAGGGATGATTCTTTTTGTATTTTTATATTTTTTTTTGAAAGCAAGTAAAAATCTCGGGTTTGAAAGATTTGGGTGGAATTAGTTGCTAGTCAACTACCCCAATACTAATATGCAATCAAAATAAAATACTAAAAATGAAAATAAACTAATTTAAACTAAGGTTATGAGCAATATATGGGAGAAATGTGTTTACGTAGATTTCACTACTCCCTAAATATCTTTACACATTAATTACTTGTTATAGTTGCGTGGATGACGGATTGTATTCCTTAATACCATTCATGGGGTGGCGTACTTACTTCCCCAATCCTATGAGTGCCTACTTCACTCCTATGTCGAGCCGGCTAAGAAGCTCCTAACATGGGATCATTAGAATTTACTCATGCATTAAATACAACCAATAAAACCTAGTACACATCAGTTCATGTTTCCTAAGACGTTCAAGCATGTTACACAATGGAGATCTGCCAGTTTTCTTAAGCCTAACATTGAAATCATTCATCCAATACAACCATAAACAAGTAATCAACACATAATTAACATCTAGGTTTCATTAGATCTAAGCAAACACAAGATAAATCTAGCCTAGCATGTTGAAATCAAGACAAGTAAAAGATATAATCAACCAACACATAGACATATTGATTGAATTAAAGAGAAGACTTATCTTAATAACACATGAAAGGATTCAAGGGTTGAAAACCCTTGAAAGTACTATAAAATATGAGTTAGGGTTTACAAAGTTCGGCCCTAATTATCTCCACACAAGTTCCTCCCCAATGAATGAAAAATAGAAAACTATATATATAGTTTAGAAGGTGACGGCGTCAAGAACAAAGGGCTGACGCCGTCATCTCGCCGCCAAATAGTTCCTCAGACTGCCTAGATCTGGGTCTGACGCCGTCATGTGTACAGCTTGTGCAGGCCGTCACAGATTTTACTCTTGACGCCCTTGTTGTGACGCCGTCAGGTTTGCACTGGGTCGTCACCACTTTTACTCCTGACGCCGTCAGGATCTTCCTCTTGACGCCGTCAGGTACTGTTCTCAGCATGGAAAATTAAGTCTTTGGCGTTTTCTTCACTTTTATGCTCCAAAAACGTCCGAATTGCCTCCTTTTCCAGATTTCTCTCCCAAAGTACCTAAAATCACAAAAGAAACGATTTAGGGTAATATTTGATCAAATAAATTCAATTCCGGGCTTAAATGACCCCCTAAAAGTGGTTCATTTTTTGCCTCATCATATACCCTTACACTTGAGATTTGCTTGTCCTCAAGCAAATGCGCTTTTATTCTAATCAAAATACAAGTTAGTGGTCATTTAACACTAATATAAAAGTAATTACAACAAATAATCGTTCCACTAAAGACCAAAGACAAGCACGGAGGTCATACACTAGCACCTCACAAATAGTGTTTAGATACTCACATCTCTCGGGTGTAATAAAGTAATATCACATTATGGAAATGGAAAACATCTCTCACTACCTGTCATAGCAAAATAGATTACCATAGGCTTGGGAAAGGATCAAACCTCCACCACATGGCGTAAGCACCTAGGATAAACTATCAAAGAGGTCTTTTAAAGGGTTGTAACGTTAGGTGTAGGGATATGAAATACACGGTTTTGTTGGATATAGGCAGTTTTTACTGGTGGCGAGTTAACAATCTTGGTTAATTACATGTACAATATGGCGTTGCTAAGCCAAGACTAGACTCGACTTAGGCTAATAAATGAAAAATAACAAAAACATAAAATGAAACGGGATGGTAGTCCGTATGTTTTTTCTCTTTTCTTTTTTCTATTTTTTTTTCTTTTTTCTTGATTTTTTCGATTTTTTTTTTTTACATACACTCTTACCCTACCATCCAAAATAATACATCATAGGGGATGAATATTCCCCTTACATTTGAATTTTTACATACTTTACAATAAACTAATCTAATGACTCGAATTAAGATAATCAAAACACTTGGAGTACTTTTAAGATTAACGCACATATGGGGGTAATAAAATGATGTTCTTCCCCATTACTCCATAACATTAGTACTTTACCCATGAGTCCCAATCGTCCCAAAACAATATGTACAAGGATATGACTCGACTTAGCAACCATGTAATCAATTAGATAATTAACTAAGGGTTTAAACAAATAACAATAATGCACTAAAGATGAGTGCATACATGGAAGGCTAAGGCAATTTGGGTGTACATTTAAGTGGGGTGTAACAAATTCTTCTTTTAAGTAAGATGCTTAAAGTTAGAAACGAAAAGATAGGCTCGGAGGGGTGTACTAGGGGTTTCGTGTACTAAAAATGAGTACAACGCTAATGGTGTGGGAAAATTAATTGACTTAACTAGCCAAATAATATGACTTAAATGGTCAAGTAATTATGATACGGGTTTAACACAAGGGTGATCCTAATGCCTCTTATCATGTAGTAAATCCTATTATACGAATGTAGTCTCACTAGCGGTCTTGAGATGCATCACTAACGCAAGTTCTAGAATCTAAATGCTACTGGTACACTCATAAGCACTAATAGTAAATGCTTTTCCTATCAAATCTAAAGGCGAACCTCACATATTTGGGTGGAAAATTTTTCTGAATAGTACGGTTATGTGCTAGTCATACAATCTCCTATCCATGAGACGCTTGCTATGGCTAAAGTTTCACTCCTAAATGTTGTAAAAAAATTTAAATTTGGCGCTAAAATTACACTAACAAGTATTTCTCATAGTTTTATTACACATCTACCATCAAACAAACAAACTCAAGCGAAAGTGTATCTGTAAGGTATCATCATTTTACCCTCCCCTTACACTTACGATGAACATTGTCCCCAATGTTCAAGTAAAGAATGTAAAAGTGAAATAAGTAAAACGAATAAAATCAAATACTCCCCTGATTCGCTCGGTATGGATAATAAGGTGGCCAGGTTAAATCTTCCTTCAAGAAAATGAACAATCAAAGCTTCCCTTCCAGAAAAATAAATCATCTTCTTGTCATACATAACCTGTAAATCCTGAGAAAACAGACAAGGCAACCTCGCATAAAATCGGCGGCAATCTACATATACTAATAAATCCTAGAAAACAAAATAAGATATAATGCTTGTGGAATGATGTTTTCAGATTTCCTGGAGATTATAAAACTAATAATTCAACAAAAACTTTAAAACTCCGTTAGAAAAACAAAACTGGTAAAATTTCTAGATTTTTACACGTGACGCCGTCAAGAGTAAACTCGTGACGCCGTCAGAAGTGACCTGCAGAAATTCTTATGTTAAGTTTCCGGAAAATTTCTGGAAAAACTTGGTCCTACTTCCTGGAAAATCCTGCAAAACTTCATTATGACTCGATACAAGCATTTGACTCTAACAAATACGAATATACATGTTCACTTAATATTATGGAGAATCATGATCGGTTTTGTTTCTTAAAAACATATTTGGGGTTTCCCCTTACACTTATCTTTTGCAAAAATACCTTTTGGTGAAGTAAAGACTAGGCCAAACAACAAAATAAAGTATTTCCAGTATTTAGTTTAGAAACATGATCTACCTACAATAAAAATAAAGCATGCATACGGAAGCAAATAACAAACAAACAAAATAAAAATCACACAAAACATGGGTTGCCTCTTGATGAGTGCTCAAACACTCATCATTTTTGTCGTATTTAAACTGCCAAAACATACAAAAACAATCAAAAAGTTATCAAAATACTTAAATTAATCAAGGGATTGTGTTTTATGTGTTTTAAATGCAAATTGAGCAAAAACAAATGAAAAACGATCAAAGTTTGCAATATTGGCAGTTTCAGTCCCCCAAGTTTCAAAACTTGTCAAAATTAGTCCCTATGCATTTATTTTGAAAGGAAAAGTCAACCCAAGCTTTTGAAAGTCAAACATCACAAAATATCATACTTGGGTCATAAGTTTTCCAAAATTACACATTTGGTCCCTGAGATTTCACATTTGGCAAAATAGGTCCCTAGAATTTTGAAAATTGGAAAAATGCAAAATTGGTTCTTGGAATTATGGTACTTGGCATTTTTAGTCCTTGGAAGCAATGTGGAAAATTACAAGTTCAGTCCTTAAAGTTTGGTAAATTACAAAATTGGTCCCTATGATACACTAAATACCAAACCGGACCCTTTTTATTATTAACACACAACCGAAACCAATCCAAGTCCAAAGCCCAGTCCACAATACCCCAAGCCCAACATTACCCCAGGCCCACTCCCCCTTTGTAAATAAAACGCAGGGTCAAACGGTCAAAGGGGTCAACCCACCCTTTGACCCGTCTTCTTCCCAACCATATCCCACAAAACCAGGGAGACGTTGTCTCCTCCACATGCTTCCCCCCCTCCATTAGCCCCCACAATTAATGATATCACCAACCAAACCAACCCCCACCACCACTACAATAAATGCTCCACCAGAACCACTAGTATTTGCCCCGTTTTATTTTTGGCGCCAAAAGTCAATCAAAGGCTCAGATACATCAAAACTTAATTGGACGAGTGGGATTTAGTCAAGGGTCAAAGGAGAAGCCTAGGGGAGTGCTACTTTTCAAAATGAAGCCATGTGGAAGAAGGGGTGCCTTAATTTTAGTCTCGTTATAAGTAGTAGCATTTGTAAGCCTAAGAAGGTATGTAGGAATTGTAATTTAGACTTTTTAGTGTTTATTTAAGCTTTGTAATCTGTTTTCAAGTAATAAAAAGCTCTGTTTTAAGTTTATTTCTCATTTTCAAAATTCAAGTTTCATTCAAGTATTTCAAGTATCTGTTTAAGTTCCAATAGTGATCTCTGGTTGTTTGTGAACTCATATAAGCTCAAACAAAACACTTTTAGAAGCTTGACAAGCTTCTATTGTAACCAGTGACTCAGTTTCAATAAATACTCAAAAAAAAATAAGAAAAATTAAAGTAAAATAAAAAATGGTGATCAAAGGTTGAAGAAGCATGGAGCACAGTACATTAGGGATGGTTGTGGGTTAGAGACCTCATGGGAGGTCATTAGGTTGGTTCCTTGGGTCCTTGGTTCTTGAACTAAGCTTGGATGGCTTTTGTGAGTTGAAATTTCACCAATCTTATTATTTATAGTTTAATAGTGTTGCTATTGCTTATTTGTGATTTATTAGTTTTATCATAGCTTATTAGAATAGTGGTAATCAGTAGACAAGGTTGTGATCACATTTAAACATAGTTTCATCATAATTTGTGTTTTAAAAGGGGTGTTTGGAATTGTTTGTATTGACTGATGCATTGAGCCTCATTGCTCAATTATTGTTTGTACACCATACTCAGGACCTTAGAACACCAAATAAGTCAAGTTAAGTGTTGTTAAAACCCCAAAAGTCAAAATCATAAGAAAAATCATCACCACGGTTAACTGTGGTGACATTTAGAACCAAAACCCATCAAATCTATTCATAAGTCTTTGTTGTAACTTAAATTGGTCATCTTATAGCTTAATACAACATTCTCAGTAAATTTGAACCTACCAAAGTTCATAAAAGTCAAATCCCAAGTTTTTCTTAAAAAGTCAAATTTACCCTAAGTACAGAAATCCCAAAATGGCTTGATTTATTGTGATTTTTATGTGTTGTTTTAGACTTTGAATCTTGTTGTGGGTTTTGCCTACCAGCTGAACTCTTGATTCCTACAATTGTTGCAATTTTGTGAATTTTTCTTAAGGACTAAATTGCCCCTCAAAGTGACCTGCAGGGCAAAATCCTTGCCCTGTGCACAGACTCAGTTTCACTCACCCACATTGAGTGGACCCCACAGGCCTACTCAGTGGGCCCCAGACCTAGATTTTTAGCTTATTGGAAAGCCAATAAGCTAAGCTTTAATACCCTGAGCTTATTTTGTAGTATAGAAGCCATTTAGTAGGGCTGCAAGTCCTTTGTAGTTTGGCCATCAACTGAGTAAAGCTAAGTCATCAGCTTTTACCCCCAACTTTCAACCCTCCCCCTGAACTCCTCTGTGGGACCCAGAGGGTGTGCCTTAGCTTGTTAGATAGCTTATTACCCCAGCTTCTTGGCTTATTATTTTGTTTGGGCATCCAGAGTCCCTAGTGGACCCCACAAGCCTAAAAAAGTGACCCTTTGAACCTGATTGTGCACTGTTTGGAGTTGGATTGCTTATTGCTTTTTCTAGTGCTTATTTCTTGTGCTTATTTGCTCAGCTTGGTTTATTTTAAGTGGTTGCACATCTGATTATAGCTTATTTGTGTTTTAAATATCATTTGGAAGCTTTTGCTAATCAATCAAGTCCTAATAAGCTTCAAAAAGCTCAACTGTTTTCAAATAAGCTCATCAAAAAGCTTATTCTTGGTCTTCACACAAACTCACTTCACAAAAGTTGCTCAATATCATCTAATAAGCAGGTTTGAAACAGAAAAATCCAGAAAAGTCCAACTTAATAGAAGTGATAGCTTCTATTTAAGCCAATTGGCTTATCACCTCAGCTTATTTATAAGGTAATCCCATTTTTATATTTTTCCTAGGCTTCTGGTATAAAAAATAATTTTTGTAATTTTTTCAGACTTTTCTTGCATCATTTAGTACTTTTCTTAATTTAAATTAGTTTTTAATAATTATTAAATAGTTAATAATTAATAATAATTAATTAGAAAATCAGAAAAATATAAAATAAATTTTAAAATTAGTTTTTAGTTATTTTTGATTTTTCAAAATTTTATTTTCACTTTTCTAGTGTAATTTCATAATCAATTAGAATTTAGGTTAATTTATGTAATTAAAAAGTAATTAATAATTAGTTAATAATTAGTAATAATTAATTAAAAAGTCTTAAAAATATTTTTTCATTTCTAAAATTAGTCTTATAGTATTTTAGATTTTTCTAAGTTTAGATTTTATTTTTCTAGGTTGATTTCATAATTATTTGTAATTTAGGTTAATTTAATTAATTAAAAATAATTAGGAAATAAGTATTTAATTAATAGTAATTATAAAAACAGTGTAAAAATTAGTTTTAATTTTCCAAAAAATTTCTTTAATCATTAGGGTTGTAAAAACATCATTTTCATACCAGTATCCTTTTCAGATCACCTCATTCACTTTTATTTCACGTACGTTTGTTCACGTTTTCAGCAAACGTACGGTTTTTAGGTTTTAGGTAATCTCTTCTCAATCTAAGTTCCCGTAATCAATCACATAGCTTTCCTAAGCTATTTTGTTTAATAATTTCCAAATAATTCTCATAACAACCCTTTTCGGTGAATAATCACCCGATCACAAAGCACGCTCAGTTACAATTCACACCTTGTCGGGATTTAACGACCTGGTGATACCTTATATTACCCGGAGCATTGGTCTAGGTAGTTTGACTTTGTTGACCATTTATTTGGTCAATTTAAGTTGACTGTTTAGCACCAATTAATTTTTGGCGCCGCTGCCGGGGAGGTGTGCGCGTTTCTGCAGCGTCTTTTGAGATTAGTGTTATCTCACCTTCATCACTGTACAAATACCACCACTTGTGTAAATTTTAAATCAAAACATAAAAAAGTCATTAACACTTTTCCTAAAGTGTTAAAACACAAAAAAAAAAAAAAAAAAAAAAAAAAACAAACAAAAACAAAACAAAACAAAACAGATCGTAACGTTTTCTGAATCGGTTTTCTTTTAAGGTGATTCTTAAAGAGAAACGATTTTAGATTACGAGACGATACCAAAAATATTGTCCAAAAGTTTTTCACCCATACACAAAACACAAAAACGTCCGTCCTTTCTTGTGAATAATAATCATACATAAAAATTAACCGTCGCAAACCAAGACAGAACACCTACCAACTGGGGGTGTGAACATAATAAGTTCCCAAACCAAAGATTTAAAACTTGCCTTTATATCCCTGTGAGTGGTGTACCTTTCTTAAAGAAGCCACTTGCTTGTGATTATTGGTTTAAGTTCACTGTGGATTTGCCTCGCTTTTGTTTTGATTGGTTTTTATCCCTAGTGCATGCGCACTCGTTCTTCAAGGTCAACTAGCCCATTACGTGAGCTTGTCCGGAAACCTCGAAGACCTCGTAGACGTTCTGCACCAACAGTCGGATCTGAGATCTGTACTGTTGTCACACCCACTGTCACCATGGCGGAAGACCGCCCCATGTGTGAGCTTCTCCAAGCACCCATCGAGGGTTACGGAGATGCCATTGTTGTTCCAGCCATCGTGGCTGATAATTTTGAGCTCAAAACCGGGTTACTCAATCTTGTAACCTTAAGTCAATTCTACGGTTTTGAGAGGGAAGATCCTCATGCTCACATTCGATGGTTCAATAAAATCACATCGACCATCAAGTACAAGAATGTCCCTTGTGAAGCAATAAAACTTCTTCTCTTCCCATTCTCCCTGGAGGGACAAGCCCGGATTTGGCTTGAAAAACAACCTCCTCGATCAATTGAGACATGGGAAGATCTTGTCAAAAAATTTGTGAATGAATTCTTCCCACCTTCCAAGACCACGAGTCTTAAGAACGAAATCACCAAGTTCACTAAAAAATATGATGAATCTTTTGGTGAAGCGTGGGATCGTTTCAAAGAATTACTTCGCAAGTGTCCACATCATGGTTTCTCAGAGTTGATGCAACTCGATACTTTCTACAATGGTGTGAGCCAAGCTGACCAGGATTCTCTCAATGCCTCCGCGGGAGGTAATTTCTTGAGTAGAACCACAAAAGAAGCTTTACAAATCATAGAAAACAAGTCCAAGGTCCGCTCTACACGAAGCAAACCGATTGTTTCTCAAATCAATGCGGGTCCTTCCACTTCATCTTCTGTAGGTCAATCTAGCACGGATGCTAAGCTTGACAAGCTCACTGAAGCGATCAAAGCTTTGGTTCTCGCCCAAACAAAGAAAGTTTCATTTCCACAACATCCTCCCCCTGCTGAGGTTAAAAAAGTGGAAGTCTGTGTGACTTGTGGTGGGCCGCATGCCTACTACAATTGCACAGCTACTGATGGTACTCCATATGAAGCTCATGCTATTGTCGGGTCCCAAAATCAAGGAGGCAATCAATACCGCCCTCCTATGGACCCGAACTATCGTCCTCACCATTATCCTGGACCTCCCGGTTTTAATCAAAACCAAAATGTCCAAAACCGTGGCCAAAATCAAAATAAAGTGAACCAAGGTTATCAAAACCAAGGTAACTTCAATCAGGGTCACGGTTTCCAAAATCAAAACCAAGGTTTCCAAAATCAAGGTTTCCAACACCAAAATCAAGGAAACTTTAACCGGAACCAAGGTCAGGGTAATTTCAATCCAGGGAACTTTCATGGAAACAATCACCAGAATCAAGGGAATTTCCATCATCAAAACCAAGGAAATTTCAATCAAGGTCTCAATCCGAACAATCGAGCTCAAAATCTTCCTAATCCGAATCAGGCCATTGTTCCAACCGGGCCTTCATCTGATGAGTTGTTAAAGCAATTCATGAAGTCCCAAGAAGAGTTGAACAAGTTGCTGGTCAGCCAGATTTCTGATATCAAGAAGTCTTTAAATGATCGACCCTCGGGCTCAAGTACTACTTTACCGAGCAACACGATCGCTAACTCGAGGGGCGATGCTAAGGCGATCACAACACGAAGTGGTGCTTCATATGATGAACCCGCGATTCCTACTACCTCTTCTTCCTCTCCTCCAAAGGTAGTGGAACGTGAACGTGAGGTAACAAAGGACAAGGTGCAAACTCCTAGCCCACGAAGTACAGCACACGTCCAACCTCAGGTTATTCCAGAAACCAGATGTAAGCCTGGAGTTGTCTTTGAACCACCAGAAACTCCAGTGGACAAATCTAAAACTTCTATTCCTTATCCATCACGCCTCAATGAACAAAAGCTCCGCGAAAAGGCTAGTCACCAAATGGATAAATTTTTCCAAATCTTCCAAGATTTGCACTTTGATATTAGCTTCGCGGACGCTATTCTCTTGATGCCCAAGTTTGCATCAACAATCAAAAATCTGTTGAGTAATAAAGAAAAACTCTTCGAGATGGCAAGAACTCCTCTGAATGAGCACTGCTCAGCAGTTCTCTTGAAAAAGCTTCCTGAAAAGCTTGGAGACCCCGGGAAATTTCTCATTCCTTGTACTTTCCCGGGCATGGTTGAATGCTTCGCCTTAGCCGATCTAGGTGCTAGCATTAACCTAATGCCATATTCTGTGTGGAAGAAACTTTCTCTTCCCGAACTCACTCCCACGTGCATGACTTTAGAGCTTGCCGATCGTTCGATTTCTCGTCCTCTTGGCATTGCCGAGGACGTATTCGTTAAAGTGGGAAAGTTCCATTTTCTGGAAGATTTTGTGATTGTTGACTTTGATGCCGATTCTAGGGTCCCTCTCATTCTTGGAAGGGGATTCCTTAGGACTGGGCGCGCTCTTATCGATGTATTTGAGCATGAGATCACATTGCGTGTCAGAACGGAAGCTGTTACCTTCAACCTAAATCAAACATCGAGATACTCCTCCAATTATGACTGTGAATCTGTGAACCAAATAGATGTCATCGATGTTGCTACTGAGGAGTATGCTCAAGAGATTCTAGGTTTCTTTGATGATTCTTCGAGTGAAAACCTCACTCACTCTTCTCATCCCATCATTGCCAATTCTTCTCATTCCCTCACTCCGTTTGAGGGAAGTGGCTTCATCTTAGAAGAAATTGAGGCCTTTCTCAAAAGTGATTCGATTCCCGATGGAATCGATAACCAAGAGATTGACCCCGAGAGGGATATTCTCCTGCTTGAGAAATTGTTAAACGAAGATCCCTCTCCTCTTCCTGTTCTACCACAAACACTTCATAAGGAGGAAGTCAAAAATGTTGAGAAAACTGATGACTTTCCCGAGGTTGAACTTAAGGACTTGCCGCCTCATCTTGAATATGCATTTCTGGAGGGTGATGATAAATTACCCGTCATAATTGCTAAAGACTTAAGTGTTGAGGAAAAGGCTGCTCTCATAAAAGTTTTGAAGTCACATAAACAAGCAATTGCTTGGCGACTCTCCGACATCAAGGGCATTGACCCTGAATTTTGTACTCACAAGATTTTAATGGAGGACGACTTCAAACCTGCAGTCCAACAACAAAGAAGGGTGAATCCAAAAATTCATGAGGTAATCAAACAAGAAGTCTTAAAACTTCTTGATGCCGGATTGATTTACCCTATCTCGGACAGTCCTTGGGTTAGCCCAATTCATTGTGTTCCAAAAAAGGGTGGCATTACTGTTGTCACAAATGAGGAGAATGAGTTTATTCCAACTCGTTTGGTTACGGGTTGGCGTGTCTGCATTGACTATCGTAACTTAAATGACGCCACCCGTAAAGATCATTTTCCTTTGCCCTTTATGGATCAGATGCTCGAGAGATTAGCAGGGAATGAGTACTATTGCTTCCTCGACGGTTTCTCGGGTTACTTTCAGATTCCCATTGATCCGCAAGATCAGAAAAAGACCACTTTCACGTGCCTCTATGAAACTTTTGCGTATAAACGTATGCCATTTGGCTTAAGTAATGCTCCGGGCACGTTTCAAAGATGTATGATGGCCATATTTTCCGACATGATCGGGAAAACTATGGAGGTCTTTATGGACGATTTTTCGGTCATTTGGGATTCGTTCCAATCATGTCTCTCCCATTTAGACAGTATGCTAAAACATTGTGAAGACACAAAGTTATGTCTAAATTGGGAGAAGAGTCACTTTATGGTCAAAGAGGGCATTGTCCTCGGCCATAAAATTTCAAAGAGCGGGATTGAGGTTGACAGAGCCAAAGTGGACGTCATTGCAAAATTGCCTCATCCCACAACCGTAAAAGGTGTTAGGAGCTTTTTGGATCATGCCGGTTTTTACCGTAGGTTTATTCAAGATTTTTCTAAAATCGCCCGGCCTATGACCCATCTCCTCGAAAAGGATGCTCCTTTTATCTTCTCCCCCGAGTGCATCGAAGCTTTTGAAACATTAAAGAAAAAGCTTACCGAGGCACCGATTCTTGTTGCCCCCGATTGGGACTTGCCCTTCGAGCTCATGTGTGATGCTAGTGATTATGCGATAGGGGCAGTCTTGGGGCAACGAAAAACAAAACATTTTCAGCCTATACACTATGCCAGCAAAACTATGACCGAGGCTCAAAGTCATTACACCACCACTGAAAAAGAATTATTTGTTGTGGTGTATGCTTTCAAAAAATTCCGGCCATACTTGATACTGACCAAAAGCATAGTGTATACGGATCACTCGGCTTTGAAGTACCTCTTTGCAAAACAAGATGCAAAGCCGAGACTACTACGTTGGGTTCTCCTCCTTCAAGAATTTGATATCATTATCCGTGATAAAAAAGGAGCTGAGAACCTAGCTGCTGATCATCTCTCCCGTCTTGAAAACCCTCACCAAGATGCTTTCGAGAAAAAGGAAATAACTGAAACATTTCCTCTCGAAACCCTCAATGCGGTTTTATTTCGTGGAGACTCGATTACCCCATGGTTTGCCGATTTCGCAAACTACCTTGCGGGTAAATTTATTGTGAAAGGGATGTCGTCCCAACAAAAAAATAAATTCTTCAAAGATGTAAAATATTACTTCTAGGACGACCCCTACTTGTTCAAAATCTGCGCGGATCAAGTCATCCGGCGGTGTGTGTATGGTCAGGAAGCCACGGAAATTTTAAAGGCTTGCCATGCTGGTCCCACGGGGGGCCACCACAATCCCAACTACACCTCCAAAAAGGTGTTTGATTCCGGCTTCTATTGGCCTACAATCTACAAGGATGCCCAAGAATTGGTCAAGTCCTGTGACGCTTGTCAACGTCACAGAAATATTTCACAAAAGAATGAAATGCCTCAAAATGCAATTCAAGTTTGTGAAATCTTTGACATCTGGGGCATCGACTTTATAGGGCCATTTCCGTCTTCTCATGGAAACAAATACATACTCGTGGCAGTTGACTACTTGTCAAAATGGGTTGAAGCAAAAGCTTTACCCACAAATGATGCCCGAGTAGTTGTGAAATTCCTAAAAGCTCTTTTTGCCCGATTTGGAGCTCCACGTGCTATTATTAGTGATCGTGGTACGCACTTCTGTAATGACAAATTCGACAAAGTCATGCAAAAGTACGGTGTAACTCACCGTCTTTCTACTGCATACCACCCTCAAACAAGTGGACAAGTCGAAGTCTCCAATCGGGGCATTAAAAGAATTTTAGAAAGAACCGTAGGTGAAAATCGTGCATCATGGTCGGATAAATTAGATGATGCACTTTGGGCTTTCCGTACGGCTTACAAAACACCCATTGGGTGTATGCCTTACAAACTCGTGTACGGGAAAGCGTACCATCTTCCGATCGAGCTTGAGCACAAAGCCTATTGGGCCCTCAAGCATGCCAATTTTGACCTCAAAACTGCTGGTGATCATAGAAAAGTTCAACTAAATGAATTAAACGAACTTCGTGATCAAGCTTACGAGAACTCTTTGATCTATAAAGAAAAGACAAAGAAGATTCTTGACTCAAAAATCAAGAACCGCGTTTTCAACATTGGTGATCGAGTCCTTCTTTTCAACTCTAGACTCAAGATTTTCTCGGGAAAGCTCAAAACCCGATGGACTGGTCCATTCACTATCGCTAAGGTTTATCCTTATGGCACCGTCGAATTTTCTCAAAATGACGGTCCAAATTTCAAAGTGAATGGACATCGGTTGAAACATTACTTTTGAGAGGACATACCATCAATGGTTGTCCCGGATCTCCAAACTTTCCCCAAGGACAATTGAATTCGGGGATTGAGTCAAGCTAGCGACTCGATGAACAAAAACAATAGCACAATACGGGTTTTCACCCGTATCTCTGATTTCTTTCTACTTTCTACCACCTAGTGTGGGGGAATGGCCAACCCCCCGCTGTTTGAAAATGTATATATGTATATAAGTTCAAAAAAAAAGTGTGTATATATATAGAAATAAAGTGAAATATGGTATTTCCACAGTTAGATTCGAATATTGGCTTCTTCCGTTCAAAGAGTCGGCATAATCGCCGGGACTTTGAATATTGAGGACAGTATTCATTTCTAAGTGTGGGGGGGGGGGGGGGGGGGGAATTCTAGCGAATTTTATCAAAATATATCTTCTAGTACCCCCGTTTTTGGCCAAAATTTTCAAAATTCTTTCACTTTATTTCAAAATTTTTGTGGTAATCAGTCCGCCATGTCTAACCGACAAAGGGATTGGCTAATCCAGGAGCAAACGGCTCTTGGTAAAGATAACTCAAATCCGTTGACGGCTTGCAATTTGCCCAAAATTGTATGGTAAATCAACTCGCCATATCCCATAAAGTGAATGAGTTGGCTAGCCCGCAAGATTATGGCTTGTGGTAAAGGCAGTGAAAAAACCATAATTGGTAATCAGCTCACCAAGATGTCGACTGTGTCCATCAAGAGTTGGCTAGTCCAGGAGCAAACGGCTCTTGGTAAAGACTAATCAAAACCGTTGAAAGCTGGTGGTTTGCTAAAAATCACATGGTTATCAAGTGGACCATAGTTCTTATTTGAATCGAAACATTTGGCTACTCCAGAAGTGATGGCTTTTGGTAAAGAGTTTTCAAATCCATCAAGTTTTCTAAAAAGATTGCTAGGGACTAGCAATAGTTTAGTGTGGGGGATTGATGAGTGCTCAAACACTCATAATTTTTGTCGTATTTAAACTGCTAAAACATACAAAAATAATCAAAAAGTTATCAAAATACTTAAATTATCCCAGGGATTGTGTTTTATGTGTTTTAAATTCAAATTGAGCAAAAACAAATGAAAAACGATCAAAGTTTGCAATATTGGCAGTTTCAGTCCCCCAAGTTTCAAAACTTGTCAAAATTAGTCCCTATGCATTTATTTTGAAAGGAAAAGTCAACCCAAGCTTTTGAAAGTCAAACATCACAAAATATCATACTTGGGTCATAATTTTTCCAAAATTACACATTTGGTCCTTGAGATTTCACATTTGGCAAAATAGGTCCCTGGGAATTTTGAAAATTGGAAAAATGCAAAATTGGTTCTTGGAATTATGGTACTTGGCATTTCTGGTCCTTGGAAGCAATGTGGAAAATTACAAGTTCAATCCTTAAAGTTTGGTAAATTACAAAATTGGTCCCTATGATACACTAAATACCAAACCGGACCCTTTTTATTATTAACACACAACCAAAACCAATCCAAGTCCAAAGCCCAGTCCACAATACCCCAAGCCCAACATTACCCCAGGCCCACTCCCCCTTTTTAAATAAAACGCAGGGTCAAACGGTCAAAGGGGTCAACCCACCCTTTGACCCGTCTTCTTCCCAACCATATCCCACAAAACCAGGGAGACGTTGTATCCTCCACATGCTTCCCCCTCCTCCATTAGCCCCCACAATTAATGATATCACCAACCAAACCAACCCCCACCACCACCACAATAAATGCTCCACCAGAACCACTAGTATTTACCCCGTTTTATTTTTGGCGCCAAAAGTCAATCAAAGGCTCAGATACATCAAAACTTAATTGGACGAGTGGGATTTAGTCAAGGGTCAAAGGAGAAGCCTAGGGGAGTGCTACTTTTCAAAATGAAGCCATGTGGAAGAAGGGGTGCCCTAATTTTAGTCTTGTTATAAGTAGTAGCATTTGTAAGCCTAAGAAGGTATGTAGGAATTGTAATTTAGACTTTTTAGTGTTTATTTAAGCTTTGTAATCTGTTTTCTAGTAATAAAAAGTTATGTTTTAACTTTATTTCTCATTTTCAAAATTCAAGTTCCATTCAAGTATTTCAAGTATCTGTTTAAGTTCCAATAGTGATCTCTGGTTGTTTGTGAACTCATATAAGCTCAAACAAAACACTTTTCGAAGCTTGACAAGCTTCTATTGTAACCAGTGACTCAGTTTCAATAAATACTCAAAAAAAAATAAGAAAAATTAAAGTAAAATAAAAAAATGGTGATCAAAGGTTGAAGAAGCATGGAGCACAGTACATTAGGGATGGCTGTGGGTTAGAGACCTCATGGGAGGTCATTAGGTTGGTTCCTTGGGTCCTTGGTTCTTGAACTAAGCTTGGATGGCTTTTGTGAGTTGAAATTTCACCAATCTTGTTATTTATAGTTTAATAGTGTTGCTATTGCTTATTTGTGATTTATTAGTTTTATCATAACTTATTAGAATAGTGGTAATCAGTAGACAAGGTTGTGATCACATTTAAACATAGTTTCATCATAATTTGTGTTTTAAAAAGGGTGTTTGGAATTGTTTGTATTGACTGATGCATTGAGCCTCATTGCTCAATTATTGTTTGTACACCATACTCATGACCTTAGAACACCAAATAAGTCAAGTTAAGTGTTGTTAAAACCCCAAAAGTCAAAATCACAAGAAAAATCATCACCACAGTTAACTGTGGTGACATTTAGAACCAAAACCCATCAAATCTATTCATAAGTCTTTGTTGTAACTTAAATTGGTCATCTTATAGCTTAATACAACATTCTCGGTCAATTTGAACCAACCAAAGTTCATAAAAATCAAATCCCAAGTTTTTCTTAAAAAGTCAAATTTACCCTAAGTGCAGAAACCCCAAAATGGCTTGATTTATTGTGATTTTTATGTGTTGTTTTAGACTTTGAATCTTGTTGTGGGTATTGCCTACCAGCTGAACTCTTGATTCCTACAATTGTTACAATTTTGTGAATTTTTCTTAAGGACTAAATTGCCCCTCAAAGTGACCTGCAGGGCAAAACCCTTGCCCTGTGCACAGACTCAATTTCACTCACCCACATTGAGTGGACCCCACAGGCCTACTCAGTATGCCCCAGACCTAGATTTTTAGCTTATTGGAAAGCCAATAAGCTAAGCTTTAATACCCTGAGCTTATTTTGTAGTATAGAAGCCATTTAGTAGGGCTGCAAGTCCTTTGTAGTTTGGCCATCAACTGAGTAAAGCTAAGTCATCAGCTTTTACCCCCAACTTTCAACCCTCCCCCTGACCTCCTCTGTGGGACCCAGAGGGTGTGCCTTAGCTTGTTAGATAGCTTATTACCCCAGCTTCTTGGCTTATTATTTTGTTTGGGCTTCCAGAGTCCCTAGTGGACCCCACAAGCCTCAAAAAGTGACCCTTTGAACCTGATTGTGCACTGTTTGGAGTTGGATTGCTTATTGCTTTTTCTAGTGCTTATTTCTTGTGCTTATTTGCTCAGCTTGGTTTATTTTAAGTGGTTGCACATCTGTTTATAGCTTATTTGTGTTTTAAATATCATTTGGAAGCTTTTGCTAATCAATCAAGTCCTAATAAGCTTCAAAAAGCTCAACTGTTTTCAAATAAGCTCATCAAATAGCTTATTCTTGGTCTTCACACAAACTCACTTCACAAAAGTTGCTTAATATCATCTAATAAGCAGGTTTGTAACAGAAAAATCGAGAAAAGTCCAACTTAATAGAAGTGATAACTTCTATTTAAGCCAATTGGCTTATCACCTCAACTTATTTATAAGCTAATCCCATTTTTATATTTTTCCTAGGCTTCTGGTATATAAAAATAATTTTTTTAATTTTTTCAGATTTTTCTTGCATCATTTAGTACTTTTCTTAATTTAAATTAGTTTTTAATAATTATTAAATAGTTAATAATTAATAATAATTAATTAGAAAATCAGAAAAATATAAATTAAAATTTAAAATTAGTTTTTAGTTATTTTTGATTTTTTCAAATTTTATTTTCACTTTTCTAGTGTAATTTCATAATTAATTAGAATTTAGGTTAATTTAAGTAATTAAAAAGTAATTAATAATTAGTTAATAATTAGTAATAATTAATTAAAAAGTCTTAAAAATATATTTTCATTTCTAAAATTAGTTTTATAGTATTTTTTATTTTTCTAAGTTTAAATTTTATTTTTCTAGGTTTATTTCATAATTATTTGTTATTTAGGTTAATTTAATTACTTAAAAATAATTAGGAAATAAGTATTTAATTAATAGTAATTATAAAAACAGTGTAAAAATTAGTTTTAATTTTCCAAAAATTTTCTTTAATCATTAGGGTTGTAAAAACATCATTTTCATACCAGTAGCCTTTTCAGATCACCTCATTCACTTTTATTTCACGTACGTTTGTTCACGTTTTCAGCAAACGTACGGTTTTTAGGTTTTAGGTAATCTCTTCTCAATCTAAGTTCCCGTAATCAATCACATAGCTTTCCTAAGCTATTTTGTTTAATAATTTCCAAATAATTCTCATAACAACCCTTTTCTGTGAATAATCACCCGATCACAAAGCACGCTCAGTTACAATTCACACCTGGTCGGGATTTAACGACCTGGTGATACCTTATATTACCCGGAGCATTGGTCTAGGTAGTTTGACTTTGTTGACCATTTACTTGGTCAATTTAAGTTGACTGTTTAGCACCAATCACCTCCCAAGAAGCGCTTTTCTTTATTTTACGAGTCTTGTAGCTAGACTCAAGGTCATGGGTTACTACGTGACCTCATCATTGGTTCCACTCTCTGATTGTAAATGTTCTTTGTAGAAACCAATCACCTTTTTCTCAATCGCTCCTATAATCCTATGGGCAAATTCCTTATCGACTTTATACTTTGGTCCTAGAGTCAGGCAATCTTTGTGGAAAAGACTCTTCTTTTCCCACACATAATCCATGCCCTTTTTCTTATCCTCTTCATTGATATCCTCAAAAGCACCAATGTTGTCCATGTCAAAACGGGGTACAAAACGAAATTCTTTCATTCTATTAGGCATCCTATAAGTGATCCTATCGGTGTTACTTGCAAATCGGATTGTCCCTTCTATCTCATCATATACTAACTTGGACTCTTCAACAAATGGTTTACCAAACACAACATTGGATAATCGACAATCAATAACATTAGCAAGATCTTCAACAATCATAAAGTCAGTAACATAAGTGAAATTCCCAACATAGACATGTAGACCTTTAATTCTCCCGACAAAGTTACAAACTCCACCGGGGTATTTTGGGATCTCTTCTAGGTCCAAGTCTTGTTTTCACTATATCATCATAAACAGTTGAGGACATAATGTTGATTGGGGATTTAAAGTCAATGTAAGAATTGTCAACGTGTCTATACCCAATCATACATGGTATCTTAGCATTCTTAGGGTCGCCTCTCTTTATCTTAGGTTTGATTCTAGTAAAAGGAGATCGAGGGTTATCAATAAGATTATTATAATATGCAATCTCCTCCTTAGTGGGGTATAGATTAAAATAGTCATTTAGCTTCGGATCTATTTCCCCTTCCTCAAGTTCCTCAACAACATTCACAAAATCATTAGGCCCTAGGTCTTCATTGAATACAAGGCGGTCGCTAGGTCACTAAATGCATGGTCGAGCTCAACCTTAATCAACCTATTAAGCTCCCTAAGTTCCCTAATCTCACTCTCAATTTGTTCACGTAACACAGCCACTTCTCTAGGGGAAAGGAGTGGATTCGCGTTTTCCATAATGGTCAACGGAATAGTAAATGAATTTAATTTACTAACAAAGGCACGAAGAAAAAGATAGACTAAAGGGAACCTAAAAAATAAAAATAAAATCTTACTAGAAAGGAATCTAGCAAGTAGACCTAATAAACAGAGATTCTAACCTAGACAATAACTATTCCCCGGGCTGCGGCGCCAAAAGGATTGCACCAGGCTTTACCTCTCGAGGGATCTCGAGAAGCTTACAACCCCCACCAGGCAGTGTACCTGATCGATGTAGTATAGTATAATGACAAGTACCGGAGGATTGATCGTTCAGCTAGGAATAGTGTCGCTAGGATTAGAAAACCTAAAGACTAGGTCTAGAGATGAGGGATGATTCTTTTTGTATTTTTATATTTTTTTTGAAAGCAAGTAAAAATCTCGGGTTTGAAAGATTTGGGCGGAATTAGTTGCTAGTCAACTACCCCAATACTAAGATGCAATCAAAATAAAATACTAAAAATGAAAATAAACTAATTTAAACTAAGGTTGTGAGCAATATATGGGAGAAATGTATTTACTTAGATTTCACTACTCCCTAGATATCTTTTACACGTTAATTACTTGTTATAGTTGCGTGGATGACGGATTGTATTCCTTAATACCATTCATGGGGTGGCGTACTTACTTCCCCAATCCTATGAGTGCCTACTTCACTCCTATGTCGAGCCGGCTAAGAAGCTCCTAACATGGGATCATTAGAATTTACTCATGCATTAAATACAACCAATAAAACCTAGTACACATCGGTTCATGTTTCCTAAGACGTTCAAGCATGTTACATAATGGAGATCTGCCAGTTTTCTTAAGCCTAACATTGAAATCATTCATCCAATACAACCATAAACAAGTAATCAACACATAATTAACATCTAGGTTTCATTAGATCTAAGCAAACACAAGATAAATCTAGCCTAGCATGTTGAAATCAAGACAAGTAAAAGATATAATCAACCAACACATAGACATATTGATTGAATTAAAGAGAAGACTTATCTTAATAACACATGAAAGGATTCAAGGGTTGAAAACCCTTGAAAGTACTGTAAAATATGAGTTAGGGTTTACAAAGTTCGGCCCTAATTATCTCCACACAAGTTCCTCCCCAATGAATGAAAAATAGAAAACTATATATAGAGTTTAGAAGGTGATTTGTTCTTGACGCCGTCATCTCGCCGCCAAATAGTTCCTCGGACTGCCTAGATCTGGGTCTGACGCCGTCATGTGTACACCTTGTGCAGGCCGTCAGGTTTGCACTGGGTCGTCACCACTTTTACTCCTGACGCCATCAGGATCTTCTTCTTGACGCCGTCAGGTACTGTTCTCAGCATGGAAAATTAAGTCTTTAGCGTTTTCTTCACTTTTATGCTCCAAAAACGTCTGAATTGCCTCCTTTTCCAGGTTTCTCTCCCAAAGTACCTAAAATCACAAAAGAAACGATTTAGGGTAATATTTGATCAAATAAATTCAATTCCGGGCTTAAATGACCCCCTAAAAGTGGTTCATTTTTCGCCTCATCACCTTTCTGAGGAAAAACTTTGTGAACTCGAAAAAAGGCCGATTACCTGCTTGAAAAACGAAGGAAGCCATTAAGCTCCAATCAGGTAACGTTCAATTCCATCTCAAACCAAAAACCCATTCCTTTATCCGAGTCACCTCATAAGGAAAATGCATATTCTTTTCAAAAATACGTACGCCCTTCTTCGCCTTCCCGCAAACTTAATCCTGATTTTGAAGTTTGGATGAGAGAATATATATCGGCACATTATGAGAGATTGGCAAAATTTGAAGAATCCATCTATAGAAAACGAGTTGAGATGCAAGAGAAGATGGCAGAAATGATGAGTTTATTGAAGGAATATACCAAAACCAAAACTCCGGAAAGAGTGTTAGTGAGGAAAGAAAGTCACACTCCCATCACCAAGGGACAATGAAGAAGATAATGAAGTCAAGGGACAAGGTAGTAATATGGTGAATGATGAAGACGTCAATGAAAACACGATTGATGCTGAGAATAACAAACGCAATGACTCCGTGAATGATAAGTCATGTTTAGAAGACGAGGAAAAAGTACCCCGAGTAGAATTAAAAGGGTTTAAGGGAACGATTATGGAAGCACCCAAATCTTGTCCAGTTGAATATTACTTGAAATATGACATTAACAAGAAAACCATTGATAATCTGATAAATAATTATCGATATAATGACTTTATTCGTAAAACCTTTAAGGGAGAATTGGATGAAGAGGTGTATGATACACTACCCGCAGGACCTTTGTACGAAAGCCTTCTCAAAAAGTGTGTAGCTAAGAAACATGCCGTCTATGGGAACTTTGAGATACCTTGTAGCATTGGTGATTCAGAGTGCATGAACGCGTTAGCCAATCAAGGGTCCGATGTAAACATAATGCCTTTGTCAATCTACAAGAAGTTAATTAATGAAAGGCCATCTAAAACAAACCTTAGGCTTTCCTTAGCAAATCATTCTTATGTGTATCCTATAGGAATTGCGGAAGATGTGTTAGTTGATGTAATAAGTCATATATATCCAATTGAATTTGTAATTGTTGACATAGAGGAAGATGAGTATATGCCCCTAATCTTAGGAACACCATTTTTAGCTACGGCTACAACAACCATGATTTTGGAGAAGGGGTAATGATACTTAAGGCGGGGAGAAGCAAGATTGGAAAGTATATGGTTCCTCATTACATAAGTAAGTTTAAGAAAAAGAGAAAAGTAAGCATTGATCTAGCAACCTCCCATAACCATGTTAAGCAAAAGATTCTTGGATGGGAGACAAGGATTAAAAGTTACAAAGAACATGAGACGAGAAGGGAGATATGGAGAAGTAGTGATTTTATGGAACAATACTTAGCGGAGCATAGTAACTTCTTATATGGCCATGATCAGGATGATAGTGAGGAACTTGTTATCATGTAATAGGTCATGACTTTGAGTCTAGCTACAAAACTCGTAAATAAAGAAAAACAGTTCTTGGGAGGCAACCCAAGCTTTTTGTTTGTTTGTTTGATTTCTATTTTTGTTTGTGTCATATATATGTCCTATCATCATTGCTTAATCTTTCATGTTTCGAATAATTTGTAAAAACCTTTATTTTGTTTTTAACCTTGTCTTAATTGCATATAAAGGTATTTTACAAAAAAGATAACTATAGAGAAGATTATATTTGTTTAAAAAGAACAAATTCAAACATGAAAGTTAAACAATTAATGATTAGCATATGTTTGTGTGTTTGTTTGTGTCAAATGCTTGTATCGAGTCACAATGAATGTTTTGTAGAATTTCCAGGTTTTAATACTAAGATTTTTTCTGAAATTTTCCAAAAACAAAACGCAAAATACTGTCAGGTCATTCCTGACGGCGTCAGGCAATGTGGCAGATTTACAGCCTGACGGCTTCAGGCAATGTGGCAGCACAACTTTTCTGCTGGAACTTAATTTTTGAAAACTTCTACAATTTTTTAAATTTTCCAGGATTCTGCAAACATTTATTTGCAAACACTATATCTTATTCGCTTTCTAGGATTATATATATATATATATATATATATATATATATATATATATATATATATATATATATATATATATATATATATATATATATATATATATCAATGTTGCAAAAATCGGAAAAATCGGGCCGAGTAATCGCCGATTCCAAGGTAATCGGCCATAGACCTTGGCGATTTAGGCTAATCGGCTAAAAAAATCGGTCTGGGAAAAAAAATCGGCCAAAAATCGGCCGAATCGGTCAAAAATCGGCCGAATCGGTCAAAAATCGGCCGAATCGGCCAAAAATCGGCCGAATCGGTCAATTTTAAAAAATAAAAATTTAGGCATTTTACTTAATTTGGGATCGTTTATTTCAACTTATAACGCACAATGGGCCTCATAATCAGAATTGAAGCCTTTTATTGAGGTTTGAAAACATAGAAGGCTTGAATCAGTTAAGATCTTTAGTTTGCTCTCCAGAAATTCCCAAAACATGCAGGAAATGCCAAACCGATTAATCACCGATTAATCACCGCCTTGACCGATTACAGGCTGCAGGGTGGTCGACCGCCCGGCTACCGATTCACGATTTTTGCAACATTGATATATATATATATATATATATATATATATACTATATATATATATATATATATATATATATATATAAGAGCATGCATTCTCATTATAACACGTAAGCATCTAAGAAGATGACAACTCAGCATATTTTGTAAAAAAAAAATTGGAAAAAAAAACCCGAAAAAGACATCCATCAATATTCGAAGACCCATTTCCCTCCATACCGCAAGTACTACCAACTTCCAAATTTTCAAACCCCCTCTCCATCTTGAGCTATACTCTACCCACTTTATATAATTTAAATATAGAAAGATATTGACGAAGATAATTATAGTTTTTTAAAACATTATAGAACATGATATCTTATATTTGGAAACAAGCATTATGGAGCGAATTTCTTTTTATCATATTTCTGTCGGGTTAATGCTATCAATAAGTTGGTTTATTTGTTTCTGATGACGTTCTGTTGCTAACCAAAATAAATTTATTAGTTAAATACATCATCAAGGAAACAACAATAGCATAAGTACAAAAATTAAATATATTTAACCCTTTCTTAATCGTTTTCTGTTGACGATTGGTTTCTGATTTAAGACCATAACGGTTTCTAATGAACAATGAGTGTTCATGTGTTATATTTCTGACAGGTTCAAGATGATACATGTGCATGATGATGTTTGTTTAGAAAGTAGGTATAATCCAATTTTGTAGGTTTTATCTTTAACTTATTTTCGTATACCAAAATTTTTATAACATCTATGTAGTTATAGATATTATTATCTTAAGAATGAGTTAGATTTAATTTTTTTTAAATTATATAAGTTTCTTTAGATAAAAAAACGTCACATTCGAATTTTGAAAAGAGATATACCATACAAATTTAAAACTTATCACGTAACATAAATTAAATATAGAAAAGAAATCAACGAAGATAAATATGGTTCTTAAAATATTTTAGAACATGCATCATATATTTGAAAACAATTCTAATAGGGTGATTTCTTTTTATTATATTTTTCACGAGTTAATGTTATCAATAACTTTGTTTCTTTGTTTCTGGTGACTTTACATTGCTAACGAAATAATTTTATTAGTTAAATACACCATCAAGAAAACAACAATAGCATAATACAAAAATTCAATATGTTTAACCATTTCTTAATCGTTTATGTTGAATAACTGGTTTCTGATTTAAGACCATAATTGTTTTTGATGAACAATGAGTGTCCATGTATTATATTTCTGATATATGTGCATGATGATGTTTGTGTCAAAAGTATGTAATCCAATTTTATAGGTTTTACATTTAATTTATGCTCGTATGCCAAATTTTCCATCTAAAAAAACTTATGTGATTTTTTAAAAATTAAATCCAATTCCTTCCTAGGATAATAATATCTATAATTATGTAAATATTATTTAAAAAAATTGATGTCAGATATATATCAAATTTCAAATTATATATGAAATCTACAATGTTGATATATTTACCGGTATTAATCAAAAAACATTAACATAAAACAAAAATATGTTATCAAAATAAACAATAAAATATATTGATAAAAAAAACATACATTTTTTCCTTTTATTTAAATATGGAAGGGAATTTGCAAAAGTAAGTATCTATCAAATTTTGTAGGTTTTACATTTAATTTATATTTGTATACTAAATCTACCATCTGAATTACTTATGTGATTTTTTGAAAATTAAATATAACCCATTCTTAGGATAATAATATCCATAATTACATAAATATTAAAAAAAAATTAAAATACATAGAATTTATAATGTTGATATCTTTACCCGTATTAATCTAAAAACATTAACATAAAACATAAATATGTTATCAAAAATAATACATGTTTTCTTACTAAACAAGGTTCACAAAAAAGTATAGTTTTTGTTTCTAAAATCTAAACTAAACCGTTAGTAGGATGGCAATATCTATAATTTAATATTATACACACACACACACACACACACACACACACACACACACACACACACACACACACACATATATATATATATATATATATATATATATATATATATATATATATATATATATGGTGTATCTTTATTTTCAGAACCCTGTTAAGTGCGGGAACTGCGAGAACTCCAATTTTACATTAGGAAACATACATGTTCATATAAAAATATATGTTTTCTTACATACACCTTAATACACATAATACATGTTTATATAAAAACCTGTTAAGTGCAATAGAGCAATGCAAAATGGTTTTATTTTTAGAACCATATTAAATGCGGGAACTGCGAGAACTCCAATTATGCATTAGAAAACATGCATGTTCATATAAAATATGTATGTTTTCTTACATACACCCTAATACGCAGGCATATGTATGTAAGAAAACATACATGTTTTATATGAACATGCATGTTTTCTAATGCAAAATTGGAGTTCTCGCAGTTCCCCCACTAAACAGGGTTCTGAAAATAAAGCCCCCAATATATATATATATATATATATATATATATATATATATATATATATATATATATATATATATATATACATACTTCTCAGTTATAACTATGATACATACATATATATATATATATATATATATATATATATATATATATATATATATATATATATATATATATATTTTTATATATATATATATATACATACATATATATATGTATGTACATATATGTATATAGATATATATATGTATATACATATGTATATACATACATATATATATATATATATATATATATATATATATATATATATATATATATATATATATATATATATATATATATATATATATATATATATATATATATATATATATATATATATGTATATACATATATATATACATATATATATATACATACATATATATATATATATATATATATATATATATATATATATATATATATATATATATATATATATCTTTATTTTCAGAACCCTGTTAAGTGCGGGAACTGCGAGAACTCCAATTTTGCATTAGAAAACATGCATGTTCATATAAAACATGTATGTTTTCTAACATACACCTTAATACACATAATACATGTTTATATAAAAACATGTTAAGTGCAATAGAGCAATGCAAAATGGTTTTATTTTTAGAACCCTGTTAAATGCGGGAACTGCGAGAACTCCAATTATGCATTAGAAAACATGCATGAAAAAAAACCCACTTTAATAGAAAAGTGTACAAAGCAGCCCCTACTTCCTCTCTTTTTTTTCACACCAAACTACAGGGAAGTTTTGTAAATTCGCACCCTACCCCCCACCTCACCCCCCCCCCCCACCCCCCCCCCCCCCCCCGGAAAAAAAAATTTCCCGCCAAAAAAAATTTTTTTTTGCCAAAAATTTTCCCGCCAAAAATTTATAACCCTGATGCACTTTTTTTTTAGTGCATCTCAATTATAAAAATTGGTGCATCATAGTTATAACTGAGAAGCCAAAATTTTGTAAGAACGCGAGATGCAATCCTAGCCACTCATTTTATCCTCCTTTAACTTTAATCTAATGGGTAATAATCAACTTTTTAAAAATTTCTTACAAAATTTTGAAAAATTTAAAAAAAAAAATCGAAAATTTTCAAAAAAATTTCGAACAAATTTTTCTTTCGAAAAAAATTTTTTCGAAAAAAATTTTTCGAATTTTTTTTTTTGAAAAAATTTTTTTCGAAAATTTTTTTTTTCGAAATTTTTTTTTCGAAATTTTTTTTTAAAAAATTATTTTTCGAAAATTTTTCTTTCAAAATAAAATTTTTTTGAAAATTTTTTTCGAAAAAAATAAATTTTGAAAAAAAAAATTTCAAAAAAATTTTCTCGAAAATTTTTTTTTTTTCCGAAAAAAATTTTTCCAATTTTTTTTTAGTCACATGTGAAAAAAATTTTGGAAATTTTCATGAAATTTTTTTTGTCACGTGTGAAAAAAAAGAATTCGTCACATGTGAAAAAAAATTTGGAAATTTTCACGAAATTTTTTTTTGTCACATGTGAAAAATAAATTCCTCACATGTAAAAAAAAAATTTCGTCACATGTGAAAAAAAAATTGGAAATTTTCACGAAATTTTTTTTGTCACGTGTGAAAAAAAAAAATCGTCACATGTGAAAAAACAATTCCGTTACATGTGTAAAAAAAATTCGTCACATGTGAAAAAAATTTGGAAATTTTAACTAAATTTTTTTTGTCACGTGTGAAAAAAAAAATCGTCACATGTGAAAAAAAATTTCGTTACATGTGAAAAAATTTCGAAAATTTTTCAAAAAAATTTTTGAAATTTTTTTGAAATTTTTTTGAATTTTTTTTGAAATTTTTCAAAAAAAATAGTTAGCTAATAATAGCCATTAGATCAAAGTTTAAGGAGGAGAAAATGAGTGGCTAGGATTAGTTTTTGCGTTCTTACAAAAATTAGATTTCTCACATGAATGACCCCTTATATATATATATATATATATATATATATATATATAGTGAGACTTTCATACGAGAACCATCTTATCTGCGAGAACTGAGAGAACCACCAAAAACATACATGCACGCCTTCAATAATTGTATTTTTGCACATATGTTCTAAAAACAACATACATGTTTAAAAAAAAACATAGTTGTTCAAATAATTTGATAAGAAATTGGAAATACAAAATTTTTCTTTGAAGGTGTGCAGGTATGTTCTTATAAGACGTGCAACGACAATATTTCGGCCGTGTGTAATGTTTTTGTGAAAAAAGAGGATGAGTTTATGATGATATTGAAGAACATTGGTGAATACTTACGATTATTGGTGATTTGCATGTATTTTTATTTTATTTTAAAAAGCGTGCATGTATGTTTTTGATGGTTTTTTCAGTTCTCGCAGATAAGATGGTTCTCGCATGAAAGTCACCCATATATATATATATATATATATATATATATATATATATATATATATATATATATATATATATATATATATATATATATATATATATATATATATATACTTTTGTCCGCAAAAAATTATTGTTGTCAATTATGAGTCTTATTATATCCAACATATTGTTATATTTTATATACATTCTCATATAAATTATATAATGTAATTTATTTTGCAATTAAATTTTGGTATATGATGTTGAACATTAGTTTTTTGTCAAAGAAACTATGATTATTTATGATAATGATGTAGTCCTAATGGTTGCTCCTAATCAATGTTGTAAAAATCGTGAATCGGTAGTCGGACGGTCGACCACCCTGCAGCCTGTAATCGGTCAAGGCGGTGATTAATCGGTTTGGCATT
This sequence comes from Artemisia argyi, assembly GCA_030686995.1. Classification (NCBI taxonomy): domain Eukaryota; kingdom Viridiplantae; phylum Streptophyta; class Magnoliopsida; order Asterales; family Asteraceae; genus Artemisia; species Artemisia argyi. The sequence continues at coordinate 63,981,246 of CM060689.1, forward strand.
TCCTGCATGTTTTGGGAATTTCTGGAGAGCAAACTAAAGATTTTAACTGATTCCAAGCTTTCTATGTTTACAAACCTCAATAAAAGGCTTCAATTCTGATTATGAGGCCCATTGTACGTTATAAGTGAAATAAACGATCCCCAAATTAAGTAAAATGCCTAAATTTCTATTTTTTTTAAATTGACCGATTCGGCCGATTTTTTGCTGATTCGGCCAATTTTTGGCCGATTCGGCCGATTTTTGACCGATTCGGCCGATTTTTGACCGATTTTTTCTGATTTTTTTGCCTAGGCCGATTTTTTCACCGATTTTCGAAAATCGACAAGGTGCATCACCGATTAGCGATTAATCGGCGATTAATCGGCCGATTCGGCCGATTTTTGCAACATTGCTCCTAATAATGCAAAGGCTTCTGATGGAAGGAATTTTGCAACATTGCTCCTAATAATGCAAAGGCTTCTGATGGAAGGAATTATTTTTTATGTATATGTTTCTGTTACGTTATGTTCATATTGGTATGTTTCTGATATACAATGTGTAAATTTCATTTAGTTTATAAGTTGCGCATGGATAGAATATTCTTTTGATAGAACGTTGGAAATTTATTTTAATGTTTCTGATTTTAAACATTCTGATAAGGATGATGTTAATATGAACAATGATGCTGGTAGGAAGAACTATTTTTTCGTCTTTCCTAACATGAAGAAAACGGTGAACGAAACCCATATATCAACCCGTATTTATCTTAAGTCATTAATATAAAACATAAGACGTTGAAATCATTGAGGTAGTTTCTATGAAAGAAACTATAATTATTTATGATGAGATTAATACCTATTGGTTACCATTGAACATGTAATTGTTTCTGATGGAAAGAATGATTTTTTATTTAATATGTTTGAGATGTGTTATGTTTATATTAGCATGATTCTCATAGAAAATCATGTGATAATTTCATGTTGTTTAAAAAATGATGATGAGTTAAATACGTTATTGATGAATCATTGCAACTAATAAACATCAGTTTATTTTAAAGAAACTATATATATTTCTGATGATGATAATGAAGACTTGATTTGAGTTTTCTTTCATGTATTGCAAGTTTTTAAAATACTTCATTATTTGATATACTTAATGTTTTTTCTTTCGTCATCTTCATATACAATATACCAATTTAAAAGGTACAATAAAAAATGAACATTTTCCAAAATTAATAAATAAAAGAAAAAAATAAAGCTATACAATATACGTAAACTAATCTGCCAAAAATTTATCCAAAACCCCGATGTTCATGTAGAGTATGAGAAAATTAAACTAAAAAAAATCTAACCTAAAACTCTAGAAAATTAAACTGACAAAAATTTAAGCCAAAACCCCATACGCGCACGGGGATTTAAAACTAGTAATTATAAAAGCACTAGGTGTCTTGAGTTATAGGTTGTGTTTTATCCTATGGCATCATGGCTTGACCATCACACCCCATTGAGTTAAAAGGGTTTACGCCATCCCCCCACCGCCAAGCCATAGTTTTTTTCTTTTTGGGTTATGGTCCTATAGTTTAGTATTTTTGCATTAGGTTTTAGGTTTTGAGTTATAGGAAAAAAAAAAAAAAAAAAAAAATTCTAAAATGAAATCACTTTTAACAATCCCCCCCCCCCCCCCCCCCCCCCCAACTATATTAAAAAAAATGACATTACTTTTTGTTATAAAATAGCTTATAGTTTACAAAAGACCTTGTGCTCTAAGACTAAAAATCTAAACGTAAATATGATCTGACCTTAGGATCAATTAACAACAACAGCAACGTACCCATTCTCGTCAATACAAGGTATAAAAATAAAATGTAGACATATTTTACCCGAAACAAAAATAAACATTTTCGTTTTCTGATATCTCACCTTTACCCGAACCAAATGTTTAAAAATAAACATTTTCATTAATATCACCTATTTTATTTGTATATGTGAGGAGAATAAAGTTGGGTGGGGCAGGAGCTGCACAAAACATGAATGAGATTGGACAAAGGAATAGGATTTGTTTGGTACATGCCTCAAACTTCAATATGCTTTTGATTTTCCGTGCCCTAAACCTTAATAAATAATACGTCAATCTTAAATTCTTCTGTCACACTATATTTTAATTTTTTAGTAATCTTTTATTTATTTACTGTACTTTATTAAAATTATATTGTTATCTTCAAATAAAACAAAACTTCGTATATGCAAATCAATCTGGTCTATCAATAATTTCTTTAAATGATTTGGATTATTGAGTAGGTTGAGTATTTGTGTCTAGTCTCTTAACTCATCTTTAGTTGTTACCAGGGGCGGATCCATGTATAGTCCAGGGGTAGCGGTCGCTACTCCTGAACTTTTACCTAGTAGTGGAATTTTTGGCCATTTTTTTTACGTTTTTTTGGCGATTTTTGGGTATTTTTTGGCGATTTCGCTACCCCTAAAACAAATTTTCGCTACCCCTAAACAAATTTTCGTATTTCGCTACTCCTGACAGAAGCTCCTAGTTCCGCCGCTGGTTGTTACTAGAAGTTCTTACAAGTCTACAGTCTACAAATAAGATATAAAAATTAAGAGTAATATATTTGATCTAGATTATTCAAAGCCGTAGTCGTAAACAAATTTTGAGTAACTTGAAGAAGCAACACTAACTCGTAACACATTAAATTGAATTTCGTCATTCTATTCAAACTAATTATTTAGTTTGTACGTAATTAAGTTATAAGCGAGCAGTTTTCCTGTCAGTGTGACTTCATCCATGCTTTAACAAGAAAACCAAGCCGTTAAGAAAACAGAAAAAAGAAAAACTCGGCTATTAAAAGGACTTACAAACATAAATTTAAAGTAGTAAATCAAAAGACCAATCACTATACTTTCACTAAAAAAATATCTAATACCTTAACTAGCCAACAAATCAAATCTTGTGAACATGAGGTTGTAAGATGCATGTCACACTTAAGTTATTATCATGCGTATATCAAACAAACTGATTAGCTGTTTATGTGGCTATTATCCAATACTATACAACTCTGAGTTGTAAGCAACACCAAGAAAGAGACAGACCCCCACCCCAACCCTACCCCCCCCCCCCCCCCCCCCCCCTCCCCCTCAATATGCTTTATTACCACTACTACTTCTTCTTCTTCTTAGAACATAATCACTAGACACTCTTTGAGTTAAAAACCTCTTCTTACAACCAACATATTTCAATCATATCTTTGCCACTTCCAAAAAGGTTAGAAACCCTAATTATTCTTCTTGTTCTTCTCATTTTTGCAAATCATTTTTCCCAAAAGATCTAAACTTTGCTCATAAAATAACATATTCTTGATTTCAACTTCTTTGGTTGTACGCCTAAGTGATTTTATGAACTATGTTGTTAGACTTTGTATTATTTGCTTTGATGATCAAATCATTCTCAAAATAGAAGCATAAGTTCATCATTTGATGCGATCATCAACTTTATTTTATATCTTTTGCAAAACTTCATTCTTTTGTCAATTTTCATAGAAAACAAATAACAATAATCAAGATTCTGTATTACTGTGACAATTATTACAATGAGGTGGCAATAGAATAAACAAACCAAAAATGAAAATCTGAACTTAAATTGTTTTTTAACTTTTTGTGTTCCATATATTAATTGGAGTCATGCAATTTCTAAATCTTTGTATATTTATGTACGTTTGTAGCAGATTGAATAATTAGCAACACAGAATTCAGTTTTCGTTCTTATTTTCGATTAAAGATTGGATAAGAGAAACATCAATGGACAAGTTTGTTCAGCCTTATGATAAAGAATGCATGAAGATGGCCATGTTAAAGCATGAACACACCTTCAAAGAACAGGTACATACCTATATCTATGTATTTGTATGTGTGTCAAGATTTAAGATTTATTTAGTTGATTTTGTGTTTATCAAAAAAGGGTACTGACTTTTTTGTTTGTTTGTTTAAGGTATATGAACTCCATAGATTATATCAAGTCCAGAAGATGTTGATGAAGAACATGCAAAGAAGCACACATAGCCTTCAAGAAAATATATGCTTCAATAATTATCAACAACAAAAGAACAAGTTTGATTTGGAACAGCCTGTACCAACCAAAGAGTATGATCATGTCAAACAAACACCAGACAACCAAGAAACTGAGGAAGACGAGTGCATAATTGAGCTCACTTTAGCTCCTACAAGTTTTAACCGAAAAAGGAGCACGACAAATAAGCCCGAATCTTCGGACTCCATGGCGAGTTTTTCATCATCCTCAACGGGGTCGAGTCATATAAAGAGAGTAGAAAGAATCACAAGAGATAATTCAAGTTTTTTGAGTGGTAACAGAATAAACAATAGTTCCTCTTCAGATAGATCACTCAAACAACAACCATGGATGTATCAAGTTCTAAGTTTAAACATGACTTGATATTAAATTAGAACAAGAGATATTCAAGAAACTGTTTGGTATATTAATTTCAAGATCTTTTCTAGGGTTTTAATTTTCTACTTATGAACTCATTGTTTGTTTGTGTGAAACTTTAGTTTTTCTTTTCTTTTCTTCATTTCAATGAGTTGATTTTAGCTTTTTAAAAGGTAAATCCTTTTTTTCTTTCTATCTCATATTACGATGACTTGTACTTAGTTAATTGACTCTTGTAAATTGGCCAATTCGGCATCTTGCAATGATGCTTGTCTCTCTAGTCCTTTGTATGAAAACCCCATTTCGATCATCACATCTTTGATAAAAAGTGGTTTTTTTTTTTTTTTTTTTTTTTTTTTTTTTTTTTTTTTTTTTTTTTGTAACTGAGTCTCTTTTATGATGTATGGTGATAAAGGCCCATAGCATGGCATGCCTTATCAATAACGGATTATTTTGTATAAGTGTAATTGGTGATGGTATACGTCCATGGTGAGGTGGGACCCTACTCATAGAGGCATATCTTATGATAGAACACAAGTACACAAAATATGTCAGCAATATATATGGATAAGCTAGTGGAATCAATAAGTTGCCAAAAGGACACGTCCATTCTAGCAAGTAAAATTTTTGTTAGATTTATGCACGCTGTTTACTTTTTATACAAAGATTGTGGATCTGTATAATTCAAAATCTTTATATCTCGCAAGATATGACGACAAGTGTTTCACAAAAGGCTTTTGTCGAGTGGATTTCACATGTCATGTTAAGGTCGTCTCATATCTAAACTATAATTTAGTGTGTAACAAGCATTATTCACATGTACTTGTGATTGAATGAATTTCCATGTATACGGGTAAGATGGTCAACAACTAATGTTTCATGTTTAAGAAGACATCATCTTCCATGTGCTGCCAGGGAGAAAATAGAAAATAAAGGTTTAAGTCAATTATTATTCTTAGTTTTTAAAAGCATGGAGACATGTTTGGGAGTTTCTTATTAGATTGCTTTTGAAGTTCCTAAAATTGCAAGGCAAGGGGGGAAGAACCATTTCCAGAGACAAATAAATATGGCATCTTTCCAAGTACACATTGATTGATTGATTGGCTTTTAAAATCAGCGTATGGAATATCTGACATCATATAATTCATAATTTATAACATCCTAAACTATATCTTAATTAGGAAAACAATTGGCATAAAGTAGTTTGTTCCTAACTACTCTTTCCATTATTCAATTTTCGCATACTTTTAACGATAAATGTGAGAACGAGTGTAATAAGGAGAACTCAAAACCGCATTTAATATTGTCATCTCAGCTTCATTTCAGTTGTCTCTTTCTACAATTAACTTCACCAATCACCATCAACTTAGTCTAATATAACAATCAACTTTACTACTAAAACATACATCACTTAAATACAAATATACCCCACTAAAATATACACACAAATAAAAACATATACCACACAACTTGGTTTTGGCATCAACCGAGTCTCGCAAATTTGCCATCTAAGACGCGTGCTCCCTTGCCACCGTAATAAGAACAACGCGTCTTGCATGCCACCTAGGCAACGAAGATTCGGTCGTCCATCATCTATTACTGATACACCTGCGGGTCAAAGGTTGGGCCGTGGTAAACGGGCCATGTCTGCACCGGGCTGGCACAGAGAATATGTGATGGGTTAGGACCATCATACTTATCTATTTTGTTTATGAATGTTTGTGTTGTATTATTAATGTTTCGTATTAAACTTGTGTTACAAGTTAGGGTTGTTTGGGTATTTATACCCCATTATTTATCAATGAAAGTCATATAATTGTTAAAGTGAACTCCGGTCTTCTACTTCTTTAATTCTTAAGGAGCTAGCACCCGCTAAAAGTTGTGCCAACTTATTACCTACACCAGGTAAACCAACCACCAACAGTAATGCTCCACCACTTGCTATCAAATGGATTTTGCCCGCGGAACATCAAAAACGTCTTAACAAAGGTTTGTGTTTTAATTGTGACAATCGGTGGGTTCGCGGTCATAAATGCCCGGGTAAATTTCTATTACTCATGACGGGTGAGGATGACGAAACACCTGGATCTGACACTGTAATTGAGGAGGATGATGCCATGGAGAGTGGAGATATTTCCATTCTTAACTCGCTAGTCGGTCACGAAAGCCCTCGATCTCTCCAGTTATGGGGAAACGTGGGAGCAGGTAAGATTCACGTGCTTATTGATAATGGCAGCACTCATAACTTTGTGAGGTCTGATGTTGCTGAACGAATGTCCCTTCCGCTCGAGGCGACAAAAGCTTTCAAGGTTTATATTGGTAGTGGTGCGACTTTGCTTTGCGAGAGTGTGTGTGCACATGTACCACTTCAATTGCAAGGATTGTCAATGGAAGTTGATCTCTATATATTGCCTATGCAAGGTCCTGATGTAGTTTTAGGGATCGAATGGCTACAAAAGTTGGGTAAGGTTACACATGATTACGTGCAACAAACCATGGAGTTCACCCTTGGCAATAAAACTTATTTGCTGCAAAGGGATGAGTCCTTGCGTATGAAGCGGGTTAGTCTTCATCGTATGCAAGCACTATTGGAAACAAATGACATGTACGGGATTTATGAGCTCCATAGCTTGTCGGCTGAAGAATCAGATAACGGGGTAACATCAAAGGCGGCAGGTACGGGGCATGCTGACATTGATAAGCTCTTGGTGCAATTTGATTCACTATTTCAGGTACCTACTTCATTGCCTCCACATCGCTTAATTGACCATCGTATTCATTTACTTCCAAATACAAAGCCTGTCAATGTCCGTCCGTATCGTTATCCGCATTATCAAAAAGCCGAGATGGAGAAATTGGTAAATGAAATGTTAAGCCAAGGTATTATTCGTTTTAGCCAGAGTCCTTTTTCATCTCCAGTATTGTTGGTTAAAAAGAAGGATGGTAGTTACCGTTTCTGTGTGGACTATCGTGCCCTAAATGCAGTCACGGTAAAAGATAAATTTCCTATACCTATCGCGGATGAAATGTACGACGAGTTAGGAGGGGCTAGCATTTTTTCTAAACTAGATTTACGAGCCGGGTACCATCAAATACAAGTTTATGATCGGGATGTCTACAAAACTGCTTTTCGCACTCATGATGGGCATTACGAGTTCTTGGTCATGCCTTTTGGGCTCACCAATGCGCCGTCTACTTTCCAAGCAACAACGAACCGGTTGTTTTCTCCTTACTTACGTAAATTTGTGATTGTTTACTTTGATGATATCTTAGTTTATAGTACCACTCTAACCGCCCACGTGGAACATTTGAGATGTGTGTTACAGTGTTTACAAGATCATCAGTTTTTTTGTCAAGAAATCAAAATGTGTATTCGGGGCTGCCACTCTCGAATATTTAGGTCACATCATTTCTGGGAAAGGGGTAGAGATGGACCCAAGGAAGATTTTGGCGGTTCTTGAATGGTCGACCCCTATTAATCAACGAAAAGTACGTGGGTTCCTAGGCCTTGCGGGTTATTATCGTCGGTTTATCCAACGGTATGGCATGACAGCTACACCATTGACTAATCTTTTGTGGAAAGATGGGTTTAAGTGGGGAGAATTGGAAGCTAGTGCGTTTGAAGGTCTTAAGCATCAGTTAACTAATGCACCCATTTTGCGGCTGCCAAATTTCAACGAGACTTTTGTAGTGGAGACCGATGCGTCTGTTGAGGGAATCGGCGGGGTTCTCCTTTAGAATAACCAACCACTTTGCTATTTTAGTCGTCAGTTAGGACCAAGAATGCGCATTGTGGCTACATGTCAGAAAGAGCTTTATGCGATTGTTGAGGCCATTTATAAGTGGCGGCAATACTTGGTAGGGCATCAGTTTATAGTCCGTACGGATCACAAGAGTATTAAGGAGCTTATGCAACAAGTCATTCAGACGCCACTCCAACAAAAGTATGTCCGGAAATTGATGGGTTTTGACTTTGTTATTGAGTATAAACCTGGGGCGTTGAATCAAGTAGCAGATGCTTTGTCGCGGGTATTTGAAGATGAGGGAGTGACGACCTCATTCATGGCTATAAGTCAACCTGTAGTAGGGATGGTTACTGATTTGAAACATGAAAATGAAACTTTGGAGGAGTTGCTTGAGTTACATCAGAAGTTGGATCGAGGGGAATTGTCGTCAGAGTTTCGGCGTGAGAACGGGCTTCTGATTTTTCGTGATCGCTACTACCTTGGGGTTGAGTCAAGGTTAATAGTACCTTTGTTACACGAATTTCACAATACTCCAAGCGCAGGTCACGGTGGAACTAAGAAGATGTTAGTAGGTTTGTCAGCCTTGTTTTTCTGGAGAGGAATGCGTAAATCAGTTGAAGCCTTCGTAAAAAATTGTTTAGTTTGTCAGCAAGTTAAATATTCGACGCAAGCGACTGGTGGACTTTTACAACCTTTGCCAACACCTTCTGCTGTATGGGAGGACGTGTCCATGGATTTCATTACGGGACTTCCGGTTTCACATGGCTTAACGATCATTCTTGTGGTGGTAGATCATTTTTCCAAGTATGCGCACTTTGGAACATTACCAACTAGTTTTAATGCTCATAAGGTTGCGGAGTTGTTCATGGATATTGTGGTTAAGCATCATGGAATTCCAAAAACAATTGTGTTAGATCATGATCCCGTCTTTGTTAGTAAGGTCTGGAAACAATTGTTTCATTTTAGTGGTACTCAATTAAATCATAGCACGGCATATCATCCTCAGACGGACGGGCAAACGGAGGTAGTCAATAGAGGGCTTGAACAATATTTACGAGCTATGGTTGTGGACCGGCCTCACCAGTAGGTGCGATTCTTGCCATGGGCGGAATATTGTTATAATACTAGTTATCATAGTAGTATTAAGATGTCTCCATATCAAGCGTTGTTCGATAAATTTCCACCATTAGTTATTCCATATCCGCGAGGTTCTTCGAAAGTGGCAGCTGTGGACGAAGCATTGGGGGAACGAGGCAGCCTTCTTTGCACACTTAAGCAAAACTTGTTGGCCGCTAAGCATCGTATGGAAATGAAGGCTAACCGCCATCGTCGGGAGGTAGAATTTAATATCGGAGACATGGCACTTGTCAAGTTCCAGCCATATCAACAACTTACTCTAACTAAACGCTTATCTAATAAGTTGTCAAAAAGGTATTATAGACCTTATAAAGTCGTTGAACGCGTGGGAAAGGTAGCACATCGCCTCGCGCTACCGGAAACAAGTAAGATACACCCGGAATTTCATGTTTCACTTCTTAAGGTTTTTACAGGTATCCACAGTGAAGAAATATCTACCTACCTGGGGAGGTATATGAGGGGCATCCGGTTGAACAACCTCTTTCGATTTGTGATGCACGCATTGTATTGCGCAATGGAATTTCAACGCATCAACTATTAGTGCAATGGGTCAGCAAGTCACCAGAAGAAGCTACTTAGGAATAGTTATCTGAATTTCAAGCTGCATATCTAACTTTTAACCTTGAGGACAAGGTGGTTTCTGAAGAAGGAGGGAATGATACGCCTGCGGATCAAAAGTTGGGCCGTGGTAAACGGGCCAAGTCTGCACCGGGCTGGCACAGAGAATATGTGATGGGTTAGGACCATCATACTTATCTATTTTGTTTATGAATGTTTGTGTCGTATTATTAATGTTTCGTATTAAACTTATGTTACAAGTTAGGGTTGTTTGGGTATTTATACCCCATTATTTATCAATGAAAGTCATATAACTGTTAAAATAAACTCCGGTCTTCTTCTTCTTTAATTCTTAAAGAGTTAGCACCCGCTAAAAGTGATGCCAACTATCAATACTACCTAATCGGGTCGTATCAATTATGGCTGGTCTGAAACATATTAGTGTTCATTTGCAAACTTAAACCTGTGATGTTTAAAGTGTAGAAAATCTGTAAAGTTTTTATAACTTTATCAAATATGAACTTAACATTAATAATTATGTACACCATGTTAATATAATTAAATGATAAGCTTACCCAGCTAATACCTAATATTCTTTGAAATTTCACCAACCAAGTGGGCTCATTATTTATTATTTATATCACTATCTCCAACATTAAGGAGAGTTGTTCTTATATTTTGTCTGCCACTAAATCACCACTAGATTCCCCTTCCATATCAGTGACACGTACACCCTGTTCATGATACTATTGTATTGATTTTTTCTTGGGACTAAATCATAGGTACAATAATTTGAATCAAACATTTATAAAAAGAAACACATAACAATACTATATTTCTGATTTGGGATCTAGAGTAGTTGTGGACAATATCCACGAACTAAAATTTGATACTCAGTGGTTAGTGCTAACAAGTACTTAATTAGGGAATAGTTAGGGTGTGTTTGTTAAAATTAGCGTTGAGCAGTAGCTGTGAGCTGTGAGCAGTAACCACAGCCCATCGCTCACAGCTTCTTAAAAATCATTAGAAAAATGAGCATTCCTAATAAATAGCAAAGCTCACTGCTCATTTGTCAAATGACTAGAAAAATAAAAATGCTCATTGATCACCACTCTAAAAAGATCCACACCACTCTATGCCAAATATACCCTTAGTTATGGAGTATTTCACATTTATTTTACATCCGACTATAATTAAAGTCTCTTTTAGTATTTCTTAGGGTCGTTTTGGTGGTATTTATGCGAGTGGATCTAATCCGGGTAGGTTCTTTAAGTTTTATGTTACACTTTCATTGTCGTTTGTATTTACTAGCTTCTTCCTAGCTACCAGGGTTGTCCTCGAGTTTTTCGAAGCCCTGGGCGAAAATCAATAATAACACCTTAAAAACTAATGTATACGGAGTAATAAATAGATAAATCTCATAAAGAACAAGCTTTAATCGCTAAATATTTCGAGCTCATTTTTGAGATTCTGGCTTGAACTCATAAGACGACTCAACCAAGTAGAGCTTAAGCTCATAATCTCAAATCGTTTGCATCCTTATTTACAACACCTTTAAAATCTCTTATAAAATCTCAACATTGGATGTTATTTTTTAATGAAATGAAATGATGATCAAGTTGTTAGATAGGCATGCGCCACTGCTAGTTTGTCCCTCATGTTTTTGCTTTTACACATAGCTTTATTTTTTCTTTTGTAAAAATATATATTCTATTTGAAAAGCTGCCAATCATTTCAAACTTATACCCCCCACAAACCCTTCAGTTACTATCATCATTTCACATTTCAGTTCTCAGTTGTTTTTCCTTTAGTTAACTGCTACTGCTGTTCTGCAATGCAACATATATTCTATACAAACACAATTAATAAATGCCAAGTGGGCCCACCTCTAAATTTATAACCCGCAAATTTTCTTATTAAGTTCATCTTCTATACATGAGCTAAATTTTAAGCATATGTGTTTCATAAAAAATGAGGTAATGGTAACACTCATGTATCAAGTATCAACAGATGTTCATGAGCTTCACTTCCATATAACTTATACAATTATAGATATATAAGATATACATACGAACTTTACATAAATATCACACAAATATATATACTGAAGGCATTGAATTCGGCATAAAAAAATAAATAATTACGGATGCTAGTAGTCGTCTTGCCAAGCATGAAGATCAAGATATGGAATGTCTTCTATCTTTAGCTGGCTTATTCCTGCCTCTAGTACTAGAAGGTAAAATTCCATCAGCACGAAAAAATGGTGTAATTTTCCCAAGCTTTTTCGTGACAGAATTTATAAAAGATTTTCGGGGCAGTGGTGGTTTATCAGCAGAATATCGAGTGGACACAGGGCTGCTGACTGCAGATTTATCACCAGATGATCTTTCCACTTCTTTCAATCTTATTTTCATCTTCAGAATCTCAAATTTGAGGTCTTGGTTTTCTTTTTTCAAGCGTGAGAGCTCATCGTTAAATGGTTGGTTGCTGTTGGTGGTGGTTGGTTCGACTGCTATCAGGCCACCATCTAAATTGTCTCTTAAGCGTTGTTGTTCATAATAAAGAACTTGAACTACAGTTTGTACAGGAAGGCGGTCATTTTTGGCTGCGTGCGCACAAGCTTCCCGTGAAAGCTTTTGACAATCCATCAGGCTGCAAACTTTCTTTCTTTCAATATCACTTAACGTTGGATGAGCCTATAAAATGATTGTTAATTGTTGAACACACAATTTAACTTGAATTATGAGATGCATATATATAAATCGATCTGTTTTGCATGCGGAGTCTAATCTGAACTGTTAAACTAGTGTACAACTTCATGTATCCAAGCTATGTAAGAAATCAATTATGTAACCTTTTTTTCCTATCGGTTGCCTGTCATCTTCTTGTGAAGGCCTATTTTCCATCCATGTGATCAGTACTACTAATAACTCTATGAGTTCACATATTATAATGATGAGGACATGATTCAAGAGCTAGCTAAGACTTATAAACCACTGAGAGTGTGGCAAGAAGATATGAAAGTCCAAAGCCCAAGAATGGAATTACTGGTGGAAGGAGTAATGTTACTCCTAACAAGTAATGTTACTTCTAAGCAAAAAGAAAACCTAATGAGGTTACTTGTGTTTTTTTAGTCGTGATATGTGTGGAGGGGAGTAAGGTTACTCGAAGCATAAAAGTAGGGATACCTTAACCGGACGGGGGTGGCCCACCCCTGTCCCTCTTGGGCTCTTGTCCCCCTGCTGTCCCCCACTTCCTTCCAGTACAACACAGCTTTTTGTCAATTTCTGTTCCGTATTTTTGACAGTTTTAAGCGTTTGGCATATTAAACTTTATATTTTCTGTTCCGCACTTCCAGTACAACACAACTTTTTGTCAGTTTCAACTTAGACTATTACTCAATATTATCATTCGTGGTGTGTAGTTATACATCCTAGCATGGATCTCCTAAAGTTGGGTATAGAGTTGTAATCCCACTCTCGACCAATTTTGGCAAATATTACTATGATAGTTGGGATGGCAACTTTTACGTCTAATATCAATGAGAAAAAAATCTTTAAATGAGAGGATGAAAAATAACTATAACCACACATTAGAGATGCATCGACTTGAATAAGATCCATCCCTAATCTTTTAGATGCACCCTAATATATTTTCTAGCTAAAAATTAGATCCATATACATATATTAGATGCATTTTAGCAAGTTAGGCAAATCCTATGTATTTTTCGTCCTATGTGTGTCAAATTTGTTGCAAGTACTACTTTGCATCGTTTTCACTTCAAAATGACTTTCAAAACTAATTGGGATGCATCTAAATGAATAGAGATGCATCTAATTCAAGTCGACACATCTCAAATATGTGGTTATAATTATTTCTCATCCTTCTGATTATAAGTTTTATTCTCACTGGATCCCTACCCTATTATATCCATTCTTCAGTTGATATTTTTTTTCAATAAATGCATCACAGGAACTTCACATGATATAAGAATAATCCTAGCAATGGCCGTGAATGTAGGCAAAAACAGCAGCAGAATTAGAAATTTTACAATGGAATGCTAAGTGATTATAGCTCTTTGTTTAAGTATGTTACATTAGCAGGAGTTCATGACACAATCATATTACCCTATTCTATGACAGTGTGTAGTAAGAAGCTAGAGACCTCGGAATACAAAAAGAATGGTAGAATCAATGTTGAATGAGCCGAAGCAATGACCTAGGAAGATGAAATGGTCTTGATTGTGAAAGTCAAACATGCGGAAGAACTAAGTCATGGATGAGTTGTCTCATTAAGATGTTGCAGATGCATAATTATGGATTTATGATGGTGCGAGATGAAATGTTTTGATTGGACAAACTAACAGGAACCAATAGAATGGGAAATGGATGTGTTTAACAAAAGACATGAAAGAATTCAAGACAAGATGAAGAGCACACATTTAGTGGAAACCAGAAATTCAAAGAATTCTCGTCAAAAGACGCAGTGGAAGCTAAAGTCAAAGAAAACGAGAAAAGTTAGTGAAAATTTTGTGATTGGAGCCACCGAGCCATCACAGTTCATGAAATGATAATACATCGAATTCGACATATTCACATACTCGAATGTATATTATATGAAGAAACTGATCAACACTTCGATCTAAGAGATGTTTGTAGCAGCAGTAATATTGCACAAGGCTACTAGAGGATCACGACAGGAAGTGGGAATGAGTCAACAACTGAGGAAAGCAATGTATTAGCGTAGGATTTATATCTGAATGTATTTACATGTTTGTTTCTTAACTGAATGTATTTACATGTATTGGCGTAGGATTTATATCTGAATGTATTTACGGGTTGGGTAACATGTCAAAACGGGTAAGTATCAAACGGGTCAAAACTTGCAGGTTGACCTGAAAATAGTTCATGTCTGAATTTTTTAGAGATTATCGTTGACCTTTGAGAGATAAACCATATCCTAAATTGACCCATTCATGAGTTAATGAGTCTAAATCGCCACATCTATGATTACTGTGTGTGAGAGATTGTTGATCATAGGAAAAAAAGACATACCTTCAAGTAAATATCAATGGCTCTATACATTCCATCCTCAGATAACTTTGCTTGCTCCGGAATATGTTCAGCAAGTGTAATAAATTTTACCACCAACAAGTTACGATCAGAAGCTATTTCCGCAAGATAACTCTCCATAAGCTTCCCAACTTTTTCCATGTCACTTTGAGGTGAAGAAGCATCATGAGGACCTTCTAACTCATACTCAAGATAATTCATCACCACTCGCTGCACAGTATCCACATCAAACAATGTATCGCCATCAAAATGATAACAAGGAATTAATATATCATCCAAAACCGCCTGTGCGAGCTGCTTTCCCATTCGTTTCTCCAAATCTAGTCTACATGCCATAGTTGTTTCAAGGTATATTGCAGCTCGTAACAGCATTGAAAGAAAGCTAACCGACATTGCATTCCTTTCACGTGGTAAAAGACTCACTATTGTTTCTAAGACCATCCTCTTCTCGTGTTCTTCTTTTGGCTCGATTCCTTTCTTGATCTTTCCAAATATCTCCTGTTTGATGTTAAATCACATATATAAATCGGTGTAGAAAATAAAAGTTTTATTTTCTCATAATATACCGACGTACCTTTTCATTTGTCCAGATTTAGTCATGTAACTTTTTATGTACATCGACAGTAGTTAATAGATGGATTTGTTTCAAGTTTGGGTCATTTTGTGACCATAACTTAACACTATATATAACCTAACATTTCTGGACATTAATTTTGTAACTTTGATATAAAGGTTACAAAATGACGCAAACGGGACATAAAGTCATCTTTTAATGACGCATATGTGTACAAAGAAAAGCACAATGAGTAAGATGGGACAATGAATAAAGCATTAATCTTACCAAACCTCGAAGACATTTTTGTGCATAAAGCATTAAAATTGGACCGAGTGCATATTGTTTGAATCCTCTTGATCTCATTGCAAGAAGAACCCTTTGAAAGATATCAATTCTGAGAACAATTAAATCTTCAGCCCACCAATCAACTACAGCTTTTGGCTGCGACGACGATGATGTGGAAGTGATTAAAGCGCCAGTGGTACCACCAGAAGGAGAAAAATGGCTTTCTTTGGTGACAATGAATGCTATGGTGTCTATACATCGACTGATAAGTTTTACTTTGTCAGCCATCGGTAAGAGATCTGCTGATGATTGTAAAATGGAAACTGCACTAGCCAGAGTCTTAAGTCCAACTTCATTTATGTACAATTCAGATCTTGATACCAAGTTTCCAATTGCATAATCCTCGGTCATTTCAAGATACTCTGCCACACATCTAACCATAGCAATATTTTCCGTTGATAATTCAAAATTTATCCCATAGCAAAACTTTGCAGCAAGTTCAAAACCTTCAGAACCTCCCGGGACATCTGGGATATCGACTACCAACACATTCACGTCTTTAGGGTCGGTTACCAATTTTTTTATATAGCCACACTTGGAGACCAATGGAAACTGCATAAAAATAAATAGTTTCACCAAGACCAATAGTTCACAGGGTTTAAAACCAGTACTACAAGTGTATAGACAATAGCAATATCGCAAATTGTATAACAAATAAGGTTAAGTTCATCTAAATGCATATACAGATAATATACCTTGTGTAACAAAAAAGAAACACCTCCTGCATTAACAGTAACATCGCTTGCAACATCCTGAGAGCAACTCCTGTTAACATTTGAAATAAAGTATTTTTAGATCTTTTTTGTGTCCATGATCAGTTAAGCTATACAAATCTAGATGAAACGACATCGAAAAACTGTTATAAAACAAAACCAAAGATCCAAATATTAAACAAGCTAGATGAGAATGAAAACAAACCAAGCATTAGTCCTCTTCATCGAATTAGTCATAAGTTTCTTTCGCTTAGTCTGTTATCAGGCATATTAAGGGCTGTGGGCATTACACTCCTTTTGGTAGACCATCCACCATGAAAATGATTGAGTAATCATGACCATAACCATGTTCTGTATTACACTATATATAGCTAAAAGAAACAAACACTTTACAAAAGTACATACATTTCACTTGTTGGCTATACAAATTAATATGAAACGGCGTAACGATGACTTATTTCTTTCATTATCGAATAATGTTATCTAGCATTTAATGTACTTAAACCTCAAATTTTGATTATGTAACATGTTAAACAATCAAAATCTTTACAGATAAACCCATGATGGATATTAAGCATTAAGCCAAAAAGGACCACAATGCAAGGACAAAACAGTATATTGCTTATAATTTTTGTAAGGCTGATGTTATATTTTGAGATAATTACAAGGAACTAGATGGACTTTGTGAGTGTGTGGTGGTGAATGCAAATTGGATTTGGAGTGTTTGGACAAAAGATTAAAAAAATCTCAGATTGACAACATTTTTTTCTACCACATAATATGCATTTTTTCTGAATTTGGATAAACACCTTCACATTGCATAATCAACTGTAAACAACAACTGCTCGAGAGTAACAATTTCAAAGGTTTTAACGGCCCGATTAAATAGTTTTAGTTCTAATAATCATCCCTGCCATATCCTTTCAGTAAATACATATTTCTCAAAATGTGATCGAGTATAGTTTTTATTAAAATGAGTGAGCAACCCCACGGTCATTGTGAGTCTTGTCTCTTGCTGTGTCAAATAATGAACATGGAAAGACAACTGGATTTCTTTAACTTTTGCAAAAATCGTTTGGTATGATATGATGGGATTGTTGATTGTCCATGAACGATTTATTAAAGTTTGATGTTTTTGATTATTCAAAGTACATTAATGCAAATTAAGGTAAATCTGTACGACAAATATAAACTAACCTTTTTATTATCTTAAGTATAGTTCTCTCGCATATTTGGCAAAATTAGCTAACTAGACTGCAGCTTATATATAGTTTGAGTTTAAAAAAAATGTAAAAATACATATATCAACTAACATATATATGTTTCGATATGGCATTTGAGTATTTTGTTCTCATAAATTCCAAGTTAAACTTCGAACGGTACTTTTAGTACCTGGCTTACTTATTATAGATTATTTTCTTCGCGTTTAAAGCTAAACTTTTGCCATTCAAAAGTGTTTTCTGTGAAATAGATCCTTTTTGCTATGGATGCATGGTTCAAACCAGTAACTTATTAAGAAGGATGAATTTCATATCTCCCTCAAAATAAAATGATTTTGCTATGAATTAAATGCAAGCAGTTGTGTGAGGTTCACATCACACATGTTCCTTAATGTTGACTGATCATTGGACATTAATTTTCGTCACTCATTTCTACATCATTAGAGATTTCATTTATCACAAGAAAAACTTCGAAATTTTACACCATGGAAAGTAGAAAATGACGCGTTGATATTCATCTTCCTCTCGAACGGATTTAAGAAGAGGGGCAACAGTGAAGATGTCGAGAATGGCCATGTGTCCGTGTCACGGGGATTTACATATTTTAAACACTTTACATTTATCCAAAAAACCAAATAGTGACATTCAATTATTTTGGTTTATAAACTTGACCTACCATCCACTGATCCACACATGGATCATGATACATGTCTTTATTCTCATTTATCATTTATGAATGCAACTGGGCTCCTTCGGCCTCCGCAATAATGTGAAGTATTGTTTAGAGGTGATATTTGAGTTGACAGAGAAACATTATTGAGTTGTGTATATAGGTCGATAGAGGTCTAATAATAGTGTGAATAGCCCAATTAGTCATCTTGCATTTGCATATATCATTAGAACATGTTACGTAAAAAGTCCTTTTTGTGATAAGCGAAAAAATAAATAGACAGAGGACATGCATATTCGTCAGATACTATTGGATTAACAAACAAAAAAGAAATTATCCAAAAAGCTAAGTATGAAGAAAAAAAGTAGTAACTTTTTTTTAAGAAGTTCATCAGTTTTTTTGTTTAGAAAGAAAACAACTTAAAAAGTAATTGTTAAAAATGTTGTGAAATAGTAATGAACAAGAACACAAGAATGAGAGGAGAAAGAGAGATTCTTGTTATTAGCTAAATCAACAATGGTTACAACGAGCGGGTTTGCCCGCGCGTTACTGCGGGGCGGCCGTGTTTGTGTTTATTACAATTATGTTAACGTTTTGTTGAAGCATAAGCATTTTCTTCTTCGAAATAATTGAAAGTGCTTGTCATTAAACAAGGCTACCTATATTATTGTTCTTTTGTAGACAGAATTTGTTTTTTTAAAAGTTCTGCGAATCTATATAATCAAAATTCTGTTGTACATAGTTAAATGGAGCTAACATAATATTACTTCTAAGCTAATTACATAAAGTTTTCTTTTCTAACAATGATATCAAATAATCAATTAGAGGTGAAGGTTTGCAGAACTGTTGTAGACTCATTAGCCATTGCTGCTCACTCAACACGCAAGTTACCTCTCAACTCTATATTTCTTGGGTTTCCACAATTGGTAAGGAATGCCTCATTTGTGCCTATTTTTTGTCCTTGCAGCCAATACTTTTTGATACTTTTGTTCGCATACTCCGAAACTAAAACATAGTTTCGGTCATTGTTGGACCACCTGCTTGCGACAACCAGTTTAATATGAGTCTTTATTTCCACTGATTTAACCCATTCTCCTTGTAGCAAAAGGAATGTTATTTACCTATTTGAGATAAAACAAAAAAGAAAATGAACTAATCCGACTCAGTTATAAGTATATTGATTGTGTGATTTATTATTGAATCCATAAACAAACGTCCAAGGTTCGGTTAAGTGTCTGATGCAATTTACCTGAGATTGGAACATATGCCCTGCGAAAAGTAAACTTCTTAGTCAAATGTTCCAATTCTTTTTTGTTGGTATGAAGGTGACTTAGTGTTGGAGTACAAATTATGGTTATATAACTTTGATCTCAAAAGCATATATAAAGAGTAACAATTCTAGGCAAAGTGAGGCCTAGATTTGTGAAGAGTAACAAAATTAAGGTTATATAAAAGTCATTCCTATTATTGTTTTTGGCACAAAATTATAAAGAGTAACAAATTTAGTACTGATGACATGTCGCTTTCATTGGGTTGTAAAATAAAAAATGATGAGCTTATTTGGGTTACACTTATCATAAGGCCATTTTGTCACTTACTTTCCGGATTAAGAGCATTTTCATGTTTAACAGGGTGTTTGTCTAACCTAAATAGCCTCATAAGCCCAAATATAACCTTATAAGCCCAAATATAACCTTGTAAGCCCAATAATAAGCTAAAAACAAACACCCTATTAACTCTCAAGTCAATAGCTTATTACATTCTCTAAACATCAGAAACTGAGTACCAAAACCACCCCCTTCAAAACCTAAATAAACATGATTAACTAAATGACTCTTATACCGGATTAAGCAATGATATAAACAATGAAAGAGTAGAAAAAAAAGAGAAAAAAGCAGAGAACCTGTTTACGAAGTAATGCCATAATTTTACGAAGCTTATAGCCAGTCCTTTTTTTTCTGCGAATAATTATAGCTTCCAGCTCTTCAATCATTGGCACTCTTTCAGCTTCATATGACCCAACCGTCGATGCTTCTGTTGTTTGATAACCAAACGGCTTCATATGACCCGTAGTTCTGCACCACCTTTTTCGTCGCAAGCGTTGCAGCCTCGGTGGCACAGATGGTCCTAGTTGCCATCGTTGCAGCAAACTCTTTCCCAATCTCTTCTTGCACTCTGCGTTTTGCATCTCCAAGAGGATCAACAGCTATCTATTCTGCTGTTCCAGCTGGCACAACTGCAGGCTTGATACGTGGGAATTGCGCCCTCGCAACAGGTTTGACCTCTCAAGGGATCTCGAGAAGCTTACAACCCCCACCAGGCAGTGTACCTGATCGTTGTAGTATAGTATAGTGACAAGTACCGGGGGATTGATCGTTCAACTCAGGAATAGTGTCGCTAGGATTAGAAAGCCTACTAAACTAGGTCTAGAGGTGAGGGATGATTCTTTTTGTATTTTTATATTTTATGGAAAGCAATTAAAATCTCAGGTTTTAAAGGAGTGGGCGGAATTAGTTGCTAGCCAACTAACCCAATTAACTAAAGATGCAATCAAAATAAAATAAAAGAAATGAAAATGAAACTATTATACTAATATGGTGGAAACAATAATGAGGAAAGTTGTGTTTACTTAGATTTCATTACTCCCTAGATATCTTTTACAGGTTGATTAGCTTGTTACAATTGCATGGATGACGGGTCATATTCCTTAATACTAGTCGTAGGGTCGTGTCCAATATTCCCTAACTCTATAAGATCCTACTTCACTCCTATGTCGAGCCGTTAGAAGCTCCTAACATGGGATCATTATAATTCTCTTACGCATTAAATACAACCAAAAATCATAGTACACCTCCGATCATGTTTCTTAAGACGTTCAAGCAAGTTACCAATGGAAGTCTGCCAGTTTTCTTAAGCCTAACATCGAATACAATCATCCGTAACAATTATAAACAAACAATCAACCCATAATCAACATTTAGGTTTCACTACATCTAAGCAAACACAATAAAGATCTAGCCTAGCATGTTAAAGAGAAGACAAGCATAAGATATAATCATACAACACATAGACATATTGAATGATTTGAATGAATACTTATCTTCAATTGAACATGGAAGAATCAAGGGGTTGAAACCCTTGAAAAAAGCTGTAAATTCGTCTTAGGGTTTATTCCCTCAAAGTTGCACACTAATGAATGAAAATTGGAAAACTATATATAGAGTTTACATCTTAACGGCGTCATGTATTAGCTCGTGACGCCGTCAACTCGCCGCCATGATAAAAATCGTATTGCCTAGATCCAATTGTGACGCCGTCATGTAGGAAATCACTATGGGCCGTCACTAGTATTTGGACCCTGATGGTCTTGGTGACGCCGTCAGGCCAATAAGCTTGAAAACTCTCTGGGCCGTCACGTTATAAGTTCCACATCCACCTCTTTGTAACTCTTGACGCCGTCACGTGTAGAAGCTTGACGCCATCAGGTATTGTTCCAACAAGTAATTTTGAGACTTTACCATTTTCTTCACTTTTATGCTCCAAAAACGTCCAAAATGCTTCCTTTTCCAGATTTCTCTCCAAAAGTACCTAAAATGACAAAAGGAACAATTTAGGGCAATAATTGATCAAATAATCTCGAATTCGGGCTTAAATGACCCCTTAAAAGCGGTACACTTTTCGCCTCATCGCAGGCGTAGAAAATTTTTGTTAATGGTTGTTAGAAAATATATGAACATGTCAGAGTTTAATAAGGCAGAACAAAAAAATATTTATTAAGGTTACACAATCTCAACAAATCATTCACTAATCCATTCCAATATTATTCTTATTACTAAACATTCTTGTAAGCTTTGGTATCACTTTTTCTTTCCCCAAGGAACATGACTTAACTGGATACCGGGTCATCGAAGTCCTTAGCCTATGAAATTTTAGCCCGTTTAACCGTTCTTCGAGGAGAAGCCACAATTTTGCCCATTATCTCTGGTTCATCTACTCTTTCGTATTCATCTTCACCTAATTCACTAATCTCTCTTTGTGTCATCTCAAATCTTATCACTTAAACTTTTTTTCTTCTATTAAAACAAACTAATGGAAATGTTTAGAAACTTGCTTTCAAAACTTATTTTCACCAAAGCATCAGTCTTGCAGACTATCAAGCAGTAATCCAATTTTTATATTGCCCTGTATAAACACTCATTACAAGTGCCAGGAGCTTAAATAGAGGCACAATTATTCAAGTGTAATTGTTGCTTTAACTATGTTGAAGAGATACTTCTATATAGTTTATGTTTTTGACAAAGAATAAAAAAGTAACCATCAAAATTATAACCTAAAGTTACATTTTCCATTTTAACTCAATTCATACTATCGAACTCTTCCATATAACCCATTGTATTTATTGTGATTTGGTTTCCTAACATCTTTTTAAGAGTAGTTCTATAACCTATGTACATAGTTCCAAAACACCAACTGGTTATTTTCCAAAATATTAATAAATGCTAATCAATTTATTAAAATGATGATTAAATAAGTATACATAAATTGTTTAAAATGTTATAACACTTTCCTATACACCACCGCAAGCAACTCTTAAGCTTATTGATGTATCTCAATACAACATATAATCAGTTAAAATCCAAACACTAAGAACTACTTATCTAGTTAATAAATAAAAAAAATACTAATAAGTTATTCCTCTGAGATTGTAAGATTTTGGTGGTTTTTGGGATATATAACATATAAAAACTGCTTTTTGTGGTAACCGTTTTCTCCATTTTCACTTTTCACTAAAATCACAGTTTTCACTCAATTTCTTTCTCAAATTACAACCAATTTCTTATCTTAAACCACCAATCGAATCGTTTCATCATTGCGCACATAACGGTGTGTCTTGATTGAATTTTCATTAAGGTCTTAGAAAACCCCCAAATTTGAGTATTTTTCACACAATATTAAAACAACACTATTATTGAAATTCATTGCATAATTTGAATAGATTGATTGAATTCATAAGAATATCATGTCTAATCGAAAGCTGAAAAGGCGTACTAAATTACCTTCGAAGCTTAATGATCATGTTGTTGGAAATTTAAGTAAAAAAAGAAATGAAGTTGATTCTGTGAATGTGCTTGTGAATGATAATGTGGAAGTGAATGATGAAATTAGGTTGAATGATAGAATAAGTATGGAATTGGAAGGTGAGAAGGAGGTGGAAATTGGTGTGAATAAGGATACATGTGAAGTGAGTAGTGAAGGTGTTTGTGATAATAAGGAAACTAATGCTGAGATTGCTAGTTGTAATGTAGGTGCAACCTCTACTAATAATGGTATTACTTCTGATACTCCTAGTACTCCTATTGATGTTGTTACAAAGGAAACTGGTTGTAAGTCTACTTCTGCTAGTATGCTTAACAGTATTGATACTAGTATGCTTGAAAGCAACTTAAGTGCTAATGTTGAGTCTGTTGATAATGCAAACAATGGTAATAAAGATACTGAAAGCAGGAAAACTTATGCACATATGGTTAAAACTGAGTTTGAAGGTCTTAATAATAAGTTGTGTCATGTGCTAACTAGAATTGTTGATGATGGTTCTGAGTTCGTTGTATTTGATGAGGAAATTGTGTTAGAAAGAAGTAAGAAATGGGAACTCACTTCTTGTGGTTATTTTGTTGGCTACAAAATGACTATGATGGAGTTGAATTACCATTTGTTTAGGATGTGGGGTAAGTTTGGATTGAAAAGCATTTTGGATATTGGGAATGGGACTTTTGTGTTTTAATTTACTAATGAACAAGGATTACAAACTGTGATTGAAAATGGAGTATGGATTGTTAATAATAAAGCCATGGTAGTTCAGAAATGGGAGGCTAGTGTAGATTTGAACAAAGTTGAACCTAATAATCTGCCACTATGGGACAAATTTGTGAATTTACCACTTGAAGCATGGACTGCCAAGGGCTTGATTGCTATTGCAAGCAGAATTAGTAAACCAATTATGATGGATACTATGACTTCTAAAGTGTGTAATCAAAGTATTGGGAGACTGGGATATGCAAGAGTACTGGTTGAGGTTGATGCAAGGAAAGGACTCCCTGATAATGTGGATATAATGTACTGTGATAAGTTTGGAAAGCAAGTTGCAATCAAAAAGGTTAAAGTTGACTATGACTGGAAGCTTCCAATGTATGATGAGTGCAAAGTTTTTGGACATGCAAGGAGCAATTGTAAACTGCACAAGGAGAAGGATAATTGTGGTCAAAATGAGAAGGGTAATGTCAGTACTGAGATGCATGAGATGAATAAGGGTAAACCAGTGGATAATAGAAAACAAGGGATGCAAAAAGAAGGATATAAAGTGGGTATGAAAGATATATATAGACTGCCAAAATATGTTTACCAGGCAAAAAAGGATGCACCAAAGAGCAATTCTGAGGCTGATACTAATGGCAACAATAAGCCAAGTAATGATCTACCTAAGGTCAAGGCAACTAGTAAGGATGAGAGTTCCCTAAGAAATAGTTGGAATGTTCATGTTGGTCCCTTTTACTAGGTTAATGTTAACTATGGAGTTAAACTAACCAAGTTCCATGGTATGAACAAAGATATAAATGATTAACAGTAAGTAGAAACGTAAAGGTAAGAGATAAGATATATTTCAACGTTTAATTCTTATTAGAAGTTAATCAAAGAATTATACCCAAGTGTTTGCGGAATAACACTTGGGATTGAAACGACAAGTATGGAATGACTCCTCACTAAACTCAAACTAAGTTTGAGTGACAACTAAAGGTCCTACTGAGCTATCTCGGGGACTGTGTTGTTCTTTGGAGGAGTAAAAGTGGTTTGTGAATGTCTAAGCATTAATTGCACAAACTTGTCAACTTTTACTCCTCACTTATGTTTCCTATTTATACACAAGTAAATTTCAACATTACTGATAAAGACAAAATGATGACCTAGGCTAGTGGAGACAAAATACTTATGTATTTTGTCTCTGTTACAATAGGCTATTTTGGGTATAAGACAATAAGCCTTTCTGATGTACAGTGATGACACCATCCTGACTTAATGCCTTTCAGGGAAAGTTTGACTTCAGGTTGATAGGGACACCCACTCATACTTTCAAACGTTTCCCGCTTTGTCCCACCCATTCTTCAGTCTTCAGTACTTCATTAGTTGTTGAGGAGTCTTGGGGGTTCAATGAGTTATTGTCATCCTCACTAAACCCATCACCTTCTTCTTTGGCTTAGGTGCCACCCACTGAGTTCCGCCTCACTGAGTGGAGAGACTTTCTTCTTAGACTCGTCCTAAACATCCTGAAGGTGACTCATTGAGTTACTGTTCACTCAGTGACTTGATTGCGTTTAATGATTTCCATCACTTAGGTTAATTTGTGTTTAAATCATTGTTTTATGAGACTTGGGTACTGAATGAACCCAACAATCTCCCCCTATTTGGATATAAATTATGCTAGAGTGTTTAATCAGTGTAAGTGAGCATGTGGGCTTCTTCTTACACTGCAGATACTATTTCACAACCAAAGAACACATGAATTTTTAAACATAGGCCATCATCTTATTCATCAAAACATCACAAAAGGTCCTAACATCTATTACATAAACTTAGGACAAAGTACTTAGACTTCCTTCATGCCCGTAAGTTCAAGTTTTAGCTTCTTGGAGAGCAGGATGTGTTTATCAGGACGTTCATTCATCATCTTGTCCATCAGGAACATGAACTCATCGTTCTCAGGACTCTTGTGATTTCTAGCCATCAATTTGTTGGCCAGAAGTGTGGTAGTCTCCACCAAGTGTATGTCACTAACTCTCTGAAAGGCAGGGGCACCAAGCTCATCAATGAAGAAGAGTCCATACTTAGGTACTTTGATCACTTTGTTGTTGGTGAATGTAACACCATTGGGAAGAGCTCTGTTGCAGTGGAGTCTAGCTATGATGCTTCAGGTTCGAATGCAACTGCTTTACGTTTCTTCCTAGTGACCTGAGCTGGCTTGGGAATTGCCAGTCCCTGAGAGGCAAGTGCTTCCTGATGGTTGATTCCAAGGCTTTTGGCAACCCTTTCCAACTCTTTGTATTTGTTAGACAGAGTTGATAGGAGTTCAAGAATACACTTGCTCTTCTTCTTCTTCAGGATGGGAACCATCATATCCTATTCCTTTATCCCAAAGTCAGAAGGCCTGAAAGGTTTGTAATTTTCGTGAACTCTTGGGCATCTTTCAATGGTGACTTCAATGGGTTCATTCTTCTTGAATGGATAAATGATCATGTCTGTTGACATAAATAATGCCTAAAAACATTATTAACATATTATCAATATCTCTATGTTTTAATTATTACAAAACATAAACCCATTGAACTAAAATTTATGACATAAACAAGTATTTAGTGATTAACATTCTCTTTACATCCAAATCACTTAAGGTATGAATAAACAAAGTGTTTATTGCAATCTATGATCAAAGGGGTATTTAATTAATTATTACAAAGTTTATTTAATTATATAAACATATTATATATTTTTGAAAAACACTTTTGGTAATAAGGAAAAATGTTTTAATCATACTAAATATATGAATTCAAATTTTTAACCAAAATCAGTTAGTTTTTCACCAAATAAACTTTCCCCACTAAAAGACAGATTTTCTGGCTGTTACAGCTGGGCGGCCCCCTTAATTATAAGGGGCGGTCCCCTTAAAATTAAGGGGACCAACCACGAATTAAGGGGACCAACACGCTCCCAAACAGTATTTTTGCTCCCTATAAATACTAGTTCATTTTACAGATTTTTCTCACCTTTTTCACTCCTAAAACTTTCTGTTCTAGATCTCCATTTCTATTCTCTTAATCCTTTGATCATACATTCATAAATCTTTGTTTCAAAGTGATCCAAACATCATCCTCTCAAGTGCAAGAGAAGAATACTTCTATCCCTCAAGACAAGAAGTATTACAACTTGTTGTGATCTCCACATACAAGTTGTTAGAGCATCATCCATTGTATTTATCTCTTTGTGTAATTAGTTGTGAATATTTGATAGAAGATAGTTTAGCTAGGTATATAAATAGTGTGATTGGTTAGTAGTTTGTTGTGAAGGAGAAGAGTTAGGTAGTAGATTGTAGTGAAGGAGATTGGTGTGAAGAAGATTGGTGTGAAGTAGATAGGTGTGAAGTAGTAAGTGGTGAAGTAGATTGGTGTGAAGAGGTTGTGAAGAAGTTGTGATTAAGTTGTGACGAAGTTGTGGTGTGTATATTGGTGTGTAAGGTTTTCTCCGCCATAAGGGAGCTTGTTGACATAGTGAAGAAAACTCTCGAGTTAGGTGCTCGGGGAGTGGAGTAGGGCAAGGAAGGTGTCCTTGTAGCCGAACCTCTATAAATCTCTTGTCTCGCGGTTCGATCTTTCCATCTCTCATTTATTTCTTTACTTACATTATTATTGCTATATCGTACATATTTATTGTTGTTTATATTGTGCAAGACTTGAGATCACATATTATCGAATCTAAATTTTTGAAAACAAAGAAAACACTCTAACAATCTTTTATAATAAATTAAAAAGATGTAAAACTATTCAATCTCCCCTTCTAGTTTTCCACAATTGGTATCAGAGAGCCACGTCTAGCAAGATTTTTAAAATATATTGTATTTTAAAACTTGTAACGATCTATGGAATCTGAAAAATATTTAGAAGGGCAATCTATGCAAAGACCACCACTATTTGAAAGTGATGGATTTTTATATTGGAAAAATAGATTTGAAACTTATGTGAAATCAAAAGATCTTGATCTTTGGCATGTTATTACCTTTGGTGATTTTCCTCCCACTCAACAAAATCCGGAAACTAAAAAGGATGAAATTGTACCTTTTGAAAAACAAAATGATGATTTGAAAAAGAAACTAGCTAAAAATAATGAAGCTAAAATTGTAATTTATAATGCGTTACCACGTAAAGAATATGAAAGAATTTTTATGTGTAAAACCGCCAAAGAAATTTGGGAATCACTACTTATTACTCACCAAGGTAATAGTCAAGTCAAAGACAATAAAATAGATCTTCTTGTACAACAATATGAACAATTTACGATTCCGGAAGAGGAATCAATTGATAATGCTTTTGCTAAATTTAACACTATTATCACAAGTTTAAAAGTACTTGATGAGACATTTTCTAGTAAAAATTGTGTTAGGAAATTTCTTAGGGCATTTCATCCAAAATGGCGAGCTAAGGTCACGGCAATTGAAGAATCAAAGAATTTGATGACATTATCACTTGATGAACTTATTGGCAACTTGAAGGTCCATGAAGAAATTATAAGAAGAGATTCGGAAACGATCAAAGTCAAGAAAGAACAAACCAAATCCATTGCTCTAAAAGCCAAAAAGGAACCTAGTGACGATGATGATTCGAGTGACGAGAGTGAAGACGAAGAATATGCAATGGCCGTAAGAGAATTCAAGAAATTCTTCAAGAGACGAGGAAGATTCACTAGATCACCACGAGACGAAAGAAAACCGTTCCAAAGAAATAGAAGTGATAACTACGGGAAAAGAAAGTGCTTTAGATGTGGAAGTCCAAATCATCTCATTGGTGAATGTCTAAAGCCACCGGGTTATGAAAATCAAGGCGCCTTTGTTGGCGGAACATGGAGTGATAGTGACAAAGTTGAAGTGGAAAAACCAAGAGACGAAAAATGTCTTGTGGCAAAAGCAACCGACGAAATATGTTTAGGAATTGACTTGGAGCCTGACGAATGGATCAAGGATAGCGGATGTTCGAGGCACATGACGGGGAACCGCAAGCTATTTTCTATGTATAAGGCATACAATAGAGGTAACGTTATTTTCGGTAGTGACTTACGTGGAAAAATCATTGGCAAAGGTACGATTTCTCAAGACTCACTTACTATTGAAAATGTTGAGCATGTAGATAATTTAACATATAACTTGCTTAGTATAGGGCAAATATGCGATAATAAATGTAGAGTTACCTTTACCGAAGAGGATAGCGAAATAGTTAAGAATGAAAAAATTATAGGTAGAGGAATTAGGAAAGGAGGCATATATGTTATGAAACTAGGAAACAAACCTGAGGATAGGATATGCCTAACGACCCTAGACGAAAACTCCACATTGTGGCATAGAAGATTAGGACATGGAAACATGTAACAAATACAATCTTTGGCCTCTAAAGAACTAGTTAGAAACTTTCCTAATCTAAAATATGACAAGCATTTTTGTGATGCATGTAAAATTGGAAAACAAGTTCATGCTAGTCACAAAGCTAAGAATATAGTATCCACTACTAGGTGCCTAGAATTATTACATATGGATATTTTTGGTCCATCCGCTGTGCGGAGCTATGGAGGAAACAAATATACCTTAGTAATAGTAGATGACTACTCACGATACACGTGGACTAGGTTTTTAAGTGACAAGACCCAAGCCTTTGAAAAATTCAAAATATTTAGTAAAATGATTCAAAATAAATTAGGATGCACAATAGTAGCCATTAGGACGGACCATGGTAGGGAATTTGACAACGAAGTACAATTCGGAAAATATTGTGATTTAAATGGAATATCTCACAATTTCTCCACTCCTCGTACTCCTCAATCAAATGGCGTAGTAGAAAGAAAAAAATAGGTTACTACAAGAAATGAGTAGAACAATGTTAAATGAACAATCCATCCCACAAAAATTTTGGTGTCACGCTGTAGATACATCAACATATATTATTAATAGAGTATCAATTAGGAGAATTCTAGGAAAAACTCCTTACGAGTTACTAAGAGGTAGAAAACCAAACTTGAGCTACTTTAGGGTATTTGGAAGTAAATGTTATATTCTAAACACTAAGGATTATCTCACTAAGTTTGATCCAAAATCATATGAAGGAATATTTTTAGGGTACTCACAAAATAGTAAAGCATATATAATACTTAACAAACACTCTATGAAAGTAGAAGAATCACTAAATGTAACATTTGATGAATCACCACCACCTCCTAAAACATTACCTTTAGAAGATGATGACTTAGTCGAAGATGAAGCTATTGAGGTTAGTAAAACAAAACCCATAGGAAATGATAATGAAGACATTAACTTAGGAAATAACGAACTTGTAAATGTTAAAGAATCTAGATCACATCCATTAGATAATATAATAGGACATCTTAACCAAAGAACCCTTAGGTCACAAGCCCAAGATAAAAATAACTTCTTTTGTTTCCTCTCAGCAATAGAACCTAAGAATATTAATGAGGCTTTAAAAGATGAAAGTTGGGTTATAGCTATGCAAGAAGAATTAAATCAATTTAAGGCAAATGATGTTTGAGAATTAGTCCCAAATCCAATGAATATAACCATCATAGGAACTAAATGGGTATATAGGAATAAGTTAGATGAAAATGGAATAGTAACTAGGAATAAAGCTAGGTTAGTTGCCCAAGGTTATAATCAACAAGAAGGAATTGATTATGACGAAACTTATGCCCTCGTAGCTAGACTAGAATCTATTAGGATATTACTTGCCTATGCATGCGCCCTAGATTTTAAGTTATTCCAAATGGACGTGAAAAGTGCATTCCTTAACGGTTTTATCAATGAGGAGGTATATGTGGTACAACCTCCAGGATTCATTGACTTCGCAAAACCTGATTATGTTTATAAGTTAAAGAAAGCTTTGTATGGACTCAAACAAGCTCCCAAAGCTTGGTATGATCGATTAAAAGCTTTCCTTATTAAACATGATTATTCCATGGGAATGGTAGATAACACTCTTTTCACAAAAAGGAAAGACCCAAATCTCATCATTGTTCAAATATATGTTGATGACATTATATTTGGATCAACTTGTCAAGACATGTGTGATGAATTTTCCAAAATCATGCATGATGAGTTTGAGATGAGTATGATGGGTGAACTAAACTTCTTCCTAGGATTACAAATAAAACAATTAGAAGATGGAATATTCTTTAACCAATCTAAGTACATTAAGGAAATGCTTAAGAAATTTGGCCTAGAAGACTCAAAACCCATGAGAACTCCCATGTCTACGGAAGTGAAACTCACGAAGGATGATGAAGGTGAGTCCGTAGATAACACCAAGTATAGAGGAATGATCGGTAGTTTACGATACTTGAAGGCAAGTAGACCCGATATCATGTTTAGTGTTTGCCTTTGTGCCCGTTTTCAAGAGGATCCCAAAACCTCTCACCTAGAAGCGGTTAAGCATATCTTCCGATACATTAAAGGCACTATACACTTAGGATTATGGTATCCTAAGGGATCCGGCATAGAAACCATCGTCTATGCGGATTCGGATCATGCGGGAGACTACGTAGATAGAAAAAGCACTAGCGGTATTTGCACGTTCATGGGATGTTGTTTAACATCTTGGTTTTTGAAGAAGCAAACCGCTCTTGCTATTTCTACCACCGAAGCCGAATATGTAAGCGCTGGAAAGCAATGTCAACAAGCACTATGGATGAAACAAGCTCTCATAGACTATGGCATTAGGTTAGAAAATGTTCCCATTATGTGCGATAACAAAGGTGCGATAGATTTAAGTAAAAATCCGGTGCAACACTCTAGGACTAAACATATAAAAATACGACACCACTTCCTTAGGGATAATGTACAAAAAGGAAACATATTTATAGAAAAAGTTACATCGAAAAATAACATTGCGGATATATTCACTAAACCCCTTAAGCGTGAATTATTCAATCACTTGCGTTTAGGATTAGGAATGATGGAACAAGTTGACTAAATTCTATTGCATTTAGATAAATTTTTTTTCTTGCATAAAATTTGCATAAAGTTTACTTTTCTTCCACTTCTCCATTTCCGAGTCTAGGAATCTATTTCGCACAAAATTAAAGATTGGGAAACCTTATTTTCTTTGCATATACTCTCTTGTAAAACCCAATCAAAGTTTTTTTTAAACTATTCTCACATCTAGGAATTACATGAACATCATTTTCCTTGCATTGTTGACAAATGCTAAAAACCTTTTTCCGAAATCATGCATAAACTCTCACATAAATTGTCAAGGTATATAATCTAATATATATCTTTGACATTCATGAATCGAGCAAAAATTGAATCAAGGAGACTTTGGATTGTTTCTTAGGAAACTTATTTTTCTTTGCATTTAGGAGTCGAAACAATCACAACTCCACATTTGTTGCATATAGGCACACACTAGGACAAAATCACTCAAAATGTTGTCATCTTGTTTCATCACTAGTTTTTGACTCACTAGTTGCCTTTGCCTTTGATCTAAGATAGTTGCCATAGGAAGATTAAGTGCCCTTGCCTTTATTTGTCTCCTCTAGCTTATTATCTATTGCTTGTTTGTTCTTTTACTTAAGTGTTTTTGCATGCATGCTATATCATGATTAGATTAGATGCTATATTGCCTCAAGGAATTGAACTTGCTTGAATCCAAATCCAAAAACACAACCTTTCTGCAAATTTTCTGCCAAAAACCCAATTCTAGCAATCTGGAAATCACCAGATGGGCGGCCCCCTTAATTATGTAAGGCGGCCCCCTTAGGGGACCGCCCCCTAATTAAGGGGACCGACCATCTGATGGTCGGGTTTACAGAATCTTTTCTGCTTTTTAGCCCATTTCAACCTACATTTCCCAATTTTCTCCAACATATTTTGTCCTAATCTCCCAAACAAACTTTATCCATCCATAAACACACAAATCTTACACTATAAATATCCCCAATCTTCAACACTCTCCATTCATCCCATCATGACTTCTCCAAACAAACCAAAACCAAAAGCCTCAAGGCTAGCAAGGATGACGGAAAAACCCGTTTGGCGAAGAAAAAGCCCTCGAAACAAATCCATCATAACCAATGAAGTTGGAAATCACTCAACACCTCCAACCACTTACTTCCCAAACTTTACACCAAATCCACAAGGACATTCATTTGATCCTCTTTACAAAACATACAACATTGGCCAAACATCTTCTTTCATGCCAAACTACACATCTCATCCTCCAACCACTTATAATGATCCATATAAGTTTGATCAACCATCAAACTACAATTCCAACTACACAAACCCAATTCATCCATATCAACACAATGATTCTCTCCACATTGCCACGGAAAAGAAAAAGTTCTGTGATGAAATAACCCAAATCCATGATCTTAGTGATCTCCTTGCTATGCATTGTGCACAACGCAACAAAGGGCAACCTCCATCATCACCCTATGCAAATTTCCTACCCCACTCTCTCAACTTGGATCAAGTTACAAATCACACTCACTTTTGCCCTTGTTGCATCTTTCTTCAAAAACAAATTCTCTACTTGAGTGAAGATATTTCTTGGATTGAATATCTTCTCACTCGTCCTCATCCAATACCACCCTTAACTCGATACAACATCGTAAGATCCACCTCTTCCGCTCCATACCCCACACCATATCCCTCTCCATCTAACAACTAAGCTCTATGCTTATGTTCCCCTTCAAGCAAATAAAACACTCAACCGTGGGTTGCAAGCAAGTCCAAGTGCTCTCTTAGGCAATATAGGACTATGTCTTCTCTTTTGTTTTATTGTAATCAATATGCTTCAAGCATATTGAATGTTGTAATGCTAATCATTTCTATGATTATATCATATATGCTTGAATGAATCTATTTTTATTTGCTTAATTGTTGCTTTGCATATATATGTCTTGTTCTCTTCACATATTTTTTGTAGCGAAGCTTTCCATAGCTCGTTTCCTTGGTGCTCTCAAATGAGGGGGAGCATACATCAAGGGGGAGCATTCTACCCGTTTAACTTCTTCTATGAAGCTTACTCGGTTTAACCATTTTGATTTTACAAAAAGGGGGAGAAGAGAATATTAAACTCTAAAATACTTGTCTAAAAATAAATTTTAGACCTATTGAGTTTAAGGTTTTGTAATAATAAAAAAGGGGAAGATTGTTGACATAAATAATGCCTAAAAACATTATTAACATATTATCAATATCTATATGTTTTAATTATTACAAAACATAAACCCATTGAACTAAAATTTATGACATAAACAAGTATTTAGTGATTAACATTCTCTTTACATCCAAATCACTTAAGGTATGAATAAACAAAGTGTTTATTGCAATCTATGATCAAAGGGGTATTTAATTAATTATTACAAAGTTTATTTAATTATATAAACATATTATATATTTTTGAAAAACACTTTTGGTAATAAAGAAAAATGTTTTAATCATACTAAATACATGAATTCAAAATTTTAACCAAAATCAGTTAGTTTTTCACCAAATAAACTTTCCCCACTAAAAGACAAATTTTCTGGCCGTTACAGCTGGGCGGCCCCCTTAATTATAAGGGGCGGTTCCCTTAAAATTAAGGGGACCGGCCATGAATTAAGGGGACCGGCACACTCCCAAATAGTATTTTTGCTCCCTATAAATACTAGTTCATTTCACAGATTTTTCTCACCTTTTGCACTCCTAAAACTTTCTGTTCTAGATCTCCATTTCTATTCTCTTAATCCTTTGATCATACATTCATAAATCTTTGTTTCAAAGTGATCCAAACATCATCCTCTCAAGTGCAAGAGAAGAATACTTCTATCCCTCAAGACAAGAAGTATTACAACTTGTTGTGATATCCACATACAAGTTGTTAGAGCATCATCCATTGTATCTATCTCTTTGTGTAATTAGTTGTGAATATTTGATAGAAGATAGTTTAGCTAGGTATATAAATAGTGTGATTGGTTAGTAGTTTGTTGTGAAGGAGAAGAGTTAGGAAGTAGATTGTAGTGAAGGAGATTGGTGTGAAGAAGATTGGTGTGAAGTAGATAGGTGTGAAGTAGTAAGTGGTGAAGTAGATTGGTGTGAAGAGGTTGTGAAGAAGTTGTGATTAAGTTGTGACGAAGTTGTGGTGTGTATATTGGTGTGTAAGATTTTCTCCGCCATAAGGGAGCTTGTTGACATAGTGAAGAAAACTCTCGAGTTAGGTGCTCGGGGAGTGGAGTAGGGCAAGGAAGGTGTCCTTGTAGCCGAACCACTATAAATCTCTTGTCTCGCGGTTCGATCTTTCCATCTCTCATTTATTTCTTTACTTACATTATTATTGCTATATCGTACATATTTATTGTTGTTTATATTGTGCAAGACTTGAGATCACATATTATCGAATCTAAATTTTTGAAAACAAAGAAAACACTCTAACAATCTTTTATAATAAATTAAAAAGACGTAAAATTATTCAACCCCCCTTCTAGTTTTCCACATTGTCAGTGATAGCACCTTCACCCTTAGTCTTGGTCATAGTCCAGACATACCTTTCATAATTTCTCTGCTTCCTTTCAGCTACCTACTTGGCTTTCAGGTTGGCTTCTCTAATCATGTTAACCTGAAGCCTGACAAACTCTTCTCCTTCTATATCCTAGTTGGATT